>JAJJKC010000049.1:0-69157 GCA_022984845.1 Xylaria nigripes | reverse complement strand
ATGTGCTGACTAATCCTCCCAATGTGGCAGCTTTAGGCTGGGGAATTTCTAAGGGAAGGGGGGTGACTGTTGAAGGCATGTGCTGACTAATGTGCTGACTAATCCTCCCAATGTGGCAGCTTTAGGGTGGGAGATTTCCAAGGTAAAGGGGGGTAACTGTTGAGGGTATGTGCTGACTAATGTGCTGACTAATCCTCCCAATGTGGCAGCTTTAGGCTGGGAAATTTCTAAGGGAAGACGGGTGACTGTTGAGGGCATGTGCTGACTAATGTGCTGACTAATCCTCCCAATGTGGCAGCTTTAGGCTGGGAAATTTCTAAGGGAAGACGGGTGACTGTTGAGGGCATGTGCTGACTAATGTGCTGACTAATCCTCCCAATGTGGCAGCTTTAGGCTGGGAAATTTCTAAGGGAAGACGGGTGACTGTTGAGGGCATGTGCTGACTAAGCTGCTGACTCATCCTCCCAATCTGGCAATTTTGGGCTAGGAGAGTTCCTAGTGAAGGGGGGGGCTGGCCAAACCGTACTAACCCCAAATAGGAAAAACACGCTAGGCCGAAATAGGAAATTCGGGCCCTGGGGATATGTGAGGAAATGACCTTGACCAAAAAACCCTTGAAAACAAGGGCATACCGAAAGAGGTGACCCTGCGTCGAATGTTCGACACAAGTAGGTACCTAGAACATGTTTTGGATCGAGGAGTTCCATGATCTGCTGCGCGAATACCTAGTTCCAGAGGGGAATTGCTAATCTTGATATGGTTTTTACTACCCAGGTAGTTATTCAAACACTTATGTAGCTTAGAGAGGGAGTACCTAACATGATGGATTCTGTTGCTTCTGAATAAATTAAGAGCTTTAAACTGGAAACAGAAATACGGAATATTGATGGACCAGCAACGATCCATGCTTATGTCGCGGCCCGCGCCGGCCTGTTCTCAGCCAGCTCCCTTTCTGAACTGCCTTACCTACTTACGAACTCTCATGATACTGAGGGTCACTATTTAGTGTCATATCATGCAAAAGGTAAGGACCCCAACATCCCACCGCGGTGGTTTATCTGTCGACCTAGGTAGTGTACCTACCTAGTCTAGGTAAGTAGTTCGACGTCGAGCTAACTAATATAAGCAGGTAGGTAACGTACTTATGAATTAACAACTCTATACGGACTACTAATAACAAATAACAGATCTAGAATTCTAGATACCTACGGACGTACACTACCTGGTGATAAGTAGGTATTACCTACCTGTCTCTGTACCTACTAGATAATATCCCTCTAGGACATGTTACAAATCATAGAGTAATAACCATCTGTATCCATGAAACCAGCTAATAGTAGCGTACCTGATGCATTCCGAGTTTATTCAGGTACCTAGTGTAGGTAGTCACTTGACGCCGTCGATTGGGTTGTCGATAGTCCGTAGGTTAAGTGCTTTTGAGGTCCTTGCTCAAACTCTAAAAGAGCGAGTAATGCTAGGCATTTGAAGCCTTAGATATCGGTATCTCACCTACTAGTAGCTATCACCGCTTCATACTAAAGTAGGCAGGTATATATAAGTATAGGTATACGTACATAGGTGAACTTTCAACTTTGTTAGACGTGACGTGATAAGAGGGGAATGCGTACATTGTAGGTAGCTGGCTCTAATAAATTGCCTAGCAAGACCGGCCTGGTGCGATGGCTTACTCTCCTACTTCAACTCGCTGTCAACCCGTTGTTGATTCCCCGCTACCCAAAGAAAAGCCACAGCGTGACCGAAAATGTTCCCGCTCGCTTTAATCGCAGGCACCTTTGTGTCTCAAGCTGTTGCGCTACCTGGACTTGAACCCGCCACCGGCCAGTTTAAATGTCTCGTTCCACCCCTGGTAGCACCCTCAGGTGACGGTCTGGCTGCGGCGCGAGACATATTCTCGGACGAGGAAGCCTTGAAACTTCAAGTGAAGAGACACTCTACACTCGTTAGTGTTCCCTCGATTTCATACGACGACAATGGTGAGCCTTTGGAGGACCCACGTTGGGGAGTGTTCTACACCCTTCACGAGACGCTTGAATCTTTATATCCAAATGTGTAAGCCCTTGTCCATTTTAGACTTGCGTATAGACCCGGTTGACCAACCATATACAGTCATCGTCGAATGGCTCGCGACACTGTGAATACTTTTGGCTTGGTGTATCACATCAACGGGACTGACTCGTCTCTCAAGCCAATAATGCTCACAGCTCATCAAGATGTGGTACCTGTTGCCGATGCTTCTACATGGACGTACCCTCCCTTTTCTGGTCACTTTGATGGTCGTTGGCTCTGGGGGCGAGGGGCATCCGATGACAAGAACAGCTTGACTGGCTTGATGTCTGCTCTTGAGGAGCTTTTGTCTCATGATGATTGGACACCGAAGAGAACCATCATCCTTGCTTTTGGCTTCGACGAAGAGTGCACTGGACGACGCGGTGCCACCACGATTGGACCTTACCTAGAGAACTTGTACGGTAAGAACTCGATGGCGCTAATCCTCGATGAGGGTGGCATGGGACTACAACTTCTTGATGGGATTCTATGTAAGTAATGTAAAAAAGACAAGGGTGGATTGGTTTCCTCTAACTGGAGTATAGATGCTCTGCCTGGCGTCATGGAAAAGGGCCACATAGACATATATATTACACTGAAAATTGCCGGTGGGCACTCCTCCGCGCCACTACCTCACACTGGCATTGGCATCATGTCGGAGATCGTGATGCAGCTTGAAGCTCACCCCTGGGAACCAAAAGTGATTGAAGGCTACCCCATTCACCAGCACTACATCTGCCAGGCTGAATACTCACCACACGCGGCGCCAAAGATAACCGAACTTATCAAGAAAGGCGACCTAGAGACTTTGGCTAAGGAGCTAGCCACGATTGACCGTTCGACACAGTACAGTATCCAAACTTCGCAAGCTGTTGATAAGTTCAATGGTGGTGTCAAGATCAATGCCATGCCCGAATATATCCAGATTGGTGTAAACTATCGCATAGCGCCACAAGATTCCATCCCGGCAGTCAAATCGCGCGTCTTGGAACTTATCCAGCCAATTGCCAAGAAATTCGGCTTGGCAGTCAAAGCTTTTGAGGGCGAGAAGTACAACCCGAAGTTTGAGATTGACGATGTTGAACCAACATACGAAGTCGTGTATGATGGCATGCTTAACCTTACCTCGGGACTGCCAACACTAGTTGCTCCAGTTTCTCCCACGACTGGGCCGGTATGGGATCTATTTGCAGGGACAATTCAGCATACCTTTGCTTTTGACGAGGGGAAGGTTGTGCCCGCACCAGATTTGATGACCGGAAATACCGACACACGACACTATCTCAGTAAGTGCACTCGGTGATATAAATTGTAAACCAGCGCAACAATGGGAGATGCTAACTTTCTTTCTTTTTACAGATTTGACACCCAATATCTACCGCTGGGTGCCGATGCGTCAGGGCCATGCTCTGAACAGCCACACCATTGATGAAAGAATCGACATGAAAGCCCATCTGGAGATTGTGAGATTTTACTACGACTTGATTAGAAATTTTGATGCCTCGACAGCTGCTTCCATTGCAGAGGCACCCGAGGTTGGCGAGCTCTGAGGTCTTCTACCTATTGATAGGTCTCACCGTTCATTGAATCAAAAGTTGAGAGAAGCAACTCGCCTTAGACTACGGAATAGCATACGTATAAGTACCAACTTATACGTACGTACTACCTACGTAAGTGACTTAGGGTAGGTACCTTGGGCGTAAAAGAATTCAAATTTGTTGACTCATGTTATTCGTATATCGCATGTGTCTTAGTAGTTGAATAGTTAGACATTGTGCATTATATATGTAACTAAGAGAGTACCGGTATAGGGTACAACCAGCCCGTACCTATCACCACCCGGTTCAAAATCGGCGGTAGCCCGTAGTAATGTGTACCCTTATATACGGACGTACCGGTACCTGCAAAGTACACTCAAAATCGAGAGATTATCTTTTCCATTCATGATTGACATACGTCAGTCCACTGTTCTGAAATTGTGATGCCCGGGTGGCATGGATGGTGGATTTAGACTACTATGTCGCTTCTTCTTCCTACTCCGTTGACCAGCTTTCAAATCGGTCTGCGAGCAGTCTGTCGCGCCTCTGAGCTATCTACAGCTACTATTGCCGTTCCGGCAAGTCGAGTTTTTTCGACCCGCCGGCTGTTTTCTACTCAATCATCATCATGCTCCCGATATAGCACACCAGGTACTGTGCGCCCGTCCACGACTCAGAACATTCGCGCGAGATGGCGGGACTCGGTGTCACAAGTCCATCTACGGACGGCAACGATATTTCCATTCCGCGCTACCACCCGTTATATCGATCTCCCCGACGACTATGAAGATGCCAACGGTCTCCCTTTTAGAAGGGAGGATCTAACCCAAAAGGAGGCCAACCAAATATTTCCTTCGAATCTACCGGCACCGCAGGCCAATCTCCTGCTCAGAATTTTACATGGTAGACGAGTAGCAGGAACATTAGACGATCCAGACCTGGCACAGAACACAAAACAGTTCAAAATTGCTGATCAGAAACGTGCATTGGAATACTTGCGCGAACACATACCGTTGGATGAAATTCTGAATGCTGGGTTGCGTGCCGAAGATGAGCTTGCTATCATTGAAGAGCAGGCCAATGCTGCCAAAGACGCCGAAGGACAAGTTGAAGAGACAAGCTCTCAAAATACCCCACTAACTTCTAGCGAGGAGTCTGTGAAAGCCCCAACAGGACAACTACCGAGAAGACGAGCGAGCGACTCACCCTATGGGGAGAGTACCTTCGACCGAATCCGTGCCAAAAATATCGCAAAGCGCGAAGCTGAGGAAGCAAGGCAAGAGGAGGAGCGGAAGCGCAAAGAGGAAGAATTAGCAAAAGGGAACATTGGCACCTTACAGACTCAACAAGCGAAACCGAGAGAGATGAGTGAGTTCAGAAAAAAACACCTCGCACGTGCTACATCGGATCTCAAGGAGCCGCCGCAGATGACGGCCTGGCAACGTTTAGCGCCTGCCTATGGAATTGCTCTCTTGGTAGTATTAGGTTCTATGGGTTTAGCTGCAATTTACCAGGCATCGCCTAAATCACGAAGACTCTGGCCAGACATCCCCCCGGCAGCGGCGACATGTATGAGCTTGATAGCCATAAATGTCGTGGTCTGGGCCTATTGGAAGAATCCGGCTGCATGGAAGTTCATGAACCAATATATGATACTGATCGCTGCGACGCCGAGGCCGCTGCAAATAGTAGGGGCCATGTTTTCGCATCAGACGTTCGGGCATTTGGTTGCCAACATGAGCTTTCTGTGGTTCTTCGGGACGCGTATGCATGACGAGATCGGGCGTGGGAGCTTCCTAGCGCTGTACCTGTCTTCCGGGGCGGTTGGATTTGCGGCCAGCCTTACGCATTCAGTTCTATGGCGTGGCCTCCACTGTACCACTTTAGGGGCGTCGGGGGCGGTCTATGGTCTGATAGCAGGCTTCTTCTGGATGCACAGATTCGAAGAGTTCAAGGTCCTGGGCTACCCTCCGGATCCGATGTCGGGGCCGCAAGGCCTGGGGTTCCTCGGCTTGATCCTCGGTGTGCATCTCATACCCGTGATCTTGGGGCGCGTGACTAACATCGACGTTACGTCGCATTTTGCCGGTATGCTCGTGGGCATAGTGGGCAGCAGTCTGAGCCGCCGATATATGGAATATAAGGCGCGGGTACGTGCCGAAAGGTTCAAAAGCGCGGGCATACTGAACACCGGCATTGAGGAAAAGACCACCGCGGCTGTCAGTGTGCAGGCATCGTCATCAACGCCGGACAAGTGATCATGTGTACAGTACTGTCAATTACATATACCCATTTTCCATGTACATTTCTTAGAATACTTGATCCGCCCGTACATGCGACCTGACTTGATTTCCTAACCGGTACTCCGCAAGGTGCAAGGTACCTACTCTCTGCTCGGTACCGCATGTTACCGTTAACTCTATATATATAGATAGATAGCGCATGACTACGCATGTCCGTGTGAGTGAAGCGATGAACTTACGCATAATAGTTTAAAGTGACCGTCATCGCGTTAGCTACCGTAAATTCGTTTGGGTACAGACTGTACCCAGGTAGTCCGTAGATCGAATACCTACCTGTGAAGCCGCCTGTGACCACACTTTTAACGGTGCACTACGGAATACGGACGTATTTGTAATAGTAACAGATCTCGCCCTAGGAAAGGGTCAAATCTACGGATCCGTAGGTACACACCAAACCTCACCTCCGGATCCGTACTTAACGCTACGGATTATATAGTGTAAGTAGATCCGTACGTGTAGGTAAGTGGGTGGACCCATCAATGTAGGTATCTGGGCTTCCCATTGGCTCTGCAGTCTATACGTCACATACCTACCTAGGTACCTTACGGATTACCTAAGGTAATATAGGTATCGGCACGTCACCCTACCTACTATAGGTATCAAATAGGCTGGACATTCTTCTAAGTAAATATGAGTACTCAGCTTAGTGCCTACAGTACCTAGGTAGGTAGTAGTATTCTTTTACACCATCATCATTCTTGGCTAAAGCTGCCCAGGTGATTTCTACCTAGTGTAAGTTCTTAGTCGGAGTCCTAGACCGTCTACCGGTGTTATGTACGTACCAAGTACGAAGCACTACATATAGGTAGGTGCCTACATTCATATACCGACACTACTACATAGGAGGTGTGAGGCAGAGAGAGTAGTTCTTCCCGTCATCATCAATCGTCTATTCTTCATATACTTACTTACCTAGCACTTCAGCTTTTGGATTCGTGCTCGCTTGGTCCCTTCTCGCCAGTTCTATAATATATAATTGCCCATGCGCGCTCACCGCTCGTCCAGTATCTATTACCGTCATATTTTCTTGCAAAACCTCGCGTCATTGATGGTTCAGTCGCGTCGGTATGGCTGATCATTACAATGACCTCGATATAGAAGACGACTGTCGAAATCCTCACGCCTCTGGTACCCGATGGCGTCACCAGGAGTCATCCGCCTTCCTGCGTGCCGCAGTGGCTCGAGATGCCCACTCGAGTGGAAGTTCCAGAGACCTATCCGACTTTCTAAACGCTTCGAGGGTCGAACCCACCAGACCGGCAACAAGTGGAGCTGCCCACAGGCCAATTATCGTCGGGACTACACACGAGGCCTTCAATGGGGATACTACCTTCAATCACGATGGGAAAGAGGTTGTCTGTGGTCCATTGCTCAATTACCGGCGCATGGAGGGTAAGGCGTGGCACGGAAGTGTATTGCTTGTTACGAGAGGCGGTGGGAAGACGCAATCTTACAAACCCACCCTCCGTCTCTCTCGTGTAGAGTTACCCGACGGACAATCCGGCCACGAATCAGACCCTTCACGCGCCGCTTCGTCTCGGGTAGGACACGCGGCCGACCCGAACCCCTTTCAGAGCACCCATAGCACCGACGTCGTTGGTGTCTGCCTGTACTCAGATCCTCGGGCTACTTTCTGGAGCTTTCCTATCGCCTGTGATATTAGCAACATACAGACAAAGTGGGCGTATTCCATTCCTAATGTTCGTTACAGAAGCGTCACGAAACCCAGAACCAACTATTTCTTTGTTCCCGCTGCTGACGAATCAATGCGGATCATGTTCTATTCCTGCAATGGGTTCAGTGTGGGAACAGACGAGGAAGATTGGAGCGGTCCTGCTTTGTGGAACGACGTGATGCGAAATCATGCTAAAGCGCCCTTCCATGTCATGATTGGGGGCGGCGATCAGATATACAACGACGGTATTCGAGTGTCCGGCCCACTTCGGGAATGGACTGAAATCAGCAACCCTAAGAAACGGCGGGACTACCCATTCCCTGATTCTTTGAGGAGAGCCTGTGACGATTACTATCTGAATAATTACATTCGGTGGTATTCTACCGAGCCATTTGCTTCCGCCAATGGCCAGATACCACAATTGAATATCTGGGATGATCACGACATTATCGACGGCTTTGGCTCGTACGTAGACGACTTCATGATGTGTGATGTGTTTCGGGGCATTGGGGGTACAGCACACAAGTACTACATGCTTTTTCAACACCACCTTGCGCCACCGCCTATGACATTCACTACCCCTTCGACGCATACTATCGATCCACCAGAAACCCTGGAGTCCGGCGGACAAGAACCCTCTGCCCAACTTAATCATGTATACGTCGGACCAAGGGACGCAGTTGATCCCAGTTACATTGTTGGTCACCATCCAGGGCCGTACCTCGCTGAACACTCCATGAATATGTTCACAAAACTTGGTGCCCGAATCGCCTTCATGGGAATTGACGCACGGACAGAGCGTACACGGCATCAAGTCAATTATCCGGAGACCTACGACCGAGTTTTTGATCGCGTTCAATTAGAATTGGGGGCGGCCGGTCTAGCCGGACGCCCTTTCAAACATTTGATACTGCTGCTGGGTATTCCAATTGCCTATCCCGTAAGACGAACAAGCCAAGTTGACTCATAACAATTACTTACATTACCTTAGCGTTTGACCTGGCTTGAAAACATTTTCACTAGTCCCGTTATTGCACCGATCAAGTTCATGAATCGAAGGTTCGGCTTTGGTGAGTTGACCAAATTTATGGCTCATATGCCGGATCAAAACTTGACTGACGCATTTTGTCTAGGCGGAGGCCTGTTTAACCACTTCGACGGAAGTGTCGATCTTCTCGATGATTTGGACGATCATTACACGGCCAGAACTCACAAAAAGGAAAGAAACGCCTTTGTTGAGAGACTTCAAGGCCTCTGTGCTGAATACTCTGTCCGCCTCACGATTCTAGGTGGTGATGTCCACTTAGCAGCGCTTGGGCGATTCTACTCGAACCCTAACTTGCACATTCCTGTGGAAGAAGACCACCGGTACATCGTCAACGTGGTTTCTTCAGCTATTGTGAACAAGCCGCCACCAGCCGCGATTGCGAATCTGCTTGCAAGTCGCAATAAAATCCATCACCTCAATGCGGATACCGATGAGACTTTAATGGATCTCTTCGATAAAGACCCCGGTAACTCCAATAAGACGAGAGGCTCTAATCACGTTACGATGCCTAGCCGAAACTATGCCGTTTTAACAGAGAACTCTCCGAACAACCCTGATATTCTGATGAATGGCCACAAAGGGCAATCTGACGAGAATACGGCAACCAGTAACTTTGACGGCAAAGATGGCCATTCATTCTTACATGTCGGTGAGCAGGGTGCAGGTACCCAGCATAAAGCTGCGCAGCCCGAGACACATGGCAAGGGCAACGACGGATCGCTCGATTGCTGTATACATGTGGAGATTGACCAACACGACAAGGAAGGCCGGACTGAGCCATACGGCCTCACGATACCGTTGCTGAAATATGAAGCAGGGAAGTATGGTACCAACGTACACCCACATCGGATAGGGCTTCGACACAGCCGACCCGGAACTGCTGTTAGTACGGTAACGCCGACTCGCTCTGCACCGGAGCTTCACCACTAGGAGACGGTGAGGGAATCTCGACGGTCCCGACGGTCTCGGCGTATGCGTCTTTGTAAAAGGCGCAAGAGGAAGAAGTAAGGGATATATATAATGTGCATGTGATGTGGAAAGATGGAAAATCCCATTGTTCGCGTCCGCCTTGTTGAGTCCTCCGCGCCCGTTCTCACCCTTTATCCATCCCTATAGAGACGCGGTCAACCTGAGTTGAATTCAGTAGGCCGAATTCAAAGGAGAAAGGACTCCTATGCTTTATTCGTGTTGTGTTGTATGACTACATAATACCCAATATCGGTTTTTATGATCATTCCCATCCCTTTCGATAATGAGAAACGCAGAAGGGTACTATCGATATATTTATGCCACTTACGTCCGTACACTAGGTAGATGGATGGATGCATCGCCTTTTGCACTTCACCAATTGTAGACTTGTTGACGGTTCCCGAATACATACTTATACGGATCCGTACCTATTCACACGTCCGTACGTCCGTAGCGTCTGACATTGGTAGGTATCGGCAAGCCGCGCTACTACTACCTACCTAACCTGCCTACCTACCTACACTAGAGAAGACTCGCCCGGACTATCAACCTAATGTCTAGCGGCACAGGTTTACCGGGAGGGCCTGGCTTGGGCCCCCACAGGTAGGGCCGTGATTAGGTAGGTACCTTATGTACGGACGTACCTACACCAGATACATACGAAGTACCTACCTAGGCCGGCCGGTTAAGTAATTCCTAGGCCAAAAATCGCAGGCCAAAAAAAGTACGTAGCTAAGGTAAGGACTCGAGCTCCGCCCGAAGGACGGGACCAAGCTCCGAGGTCGGGATCGGAGTACCTAGCTGTGTGTCCTCAATGGACGAGCTCCCCCGCAGAAGAACGTCACGGTGCATCGAAAATTCTAAGGCGATTTCCCTTATGCCGCTGCAAAGCGAGGTGGCCAACGATTTCGACGCTCCATGAGTGGAGCACTGTTACTGTCCGGAGAATAGCCGGACCAATCACGGAGATTTCTGTCTTTTGCATGGGGTTACCGGGGTGATCAGTACTATTCCGTACCTCTTCTTAAGGGGTCGTTGTGGGGGGGCGGCGGGGTTGTTGTTGCGGGGTTATGTTTAGTACGGAATACTACCTGGTACCTAGTACGGACGTAGGTAGGTAGGTAGGTAGGTAGGTAGGTAGTAGTAGGTAAATCCTGCGAACGGACAATAGGTAGGTAGGTAGCTAAAGAATACTAAGGTAAGTTGCTTGCGGGCCATACCTATCCCCCACCGAGTCTCTACCTACCTATCTTAAGCCGTTGATCTACCTACCTAGGTAGGTCGGGCGAATAACCCGAGCAACGGAACTCACAGCCGACCTGGGATTCCTTCTGTTCAGCCACTGAGGGGCTACGGTTATCTTTTTCGATGCCCACATGCCCACCGTTTACTTATTGTACCTGAGGTACAGCCGTTCACCTTCACTTCTGATCCTATCTCGTCACGTCTCAATTGCCTGGCATAACGACTGCCGAATCTAGGACGCCGCTTCATTCAGAATGGCGACCACTCAGAAGAGCGTTGGTCTCGTGAGAGCCCTGCAGGCACCCTCTACGAGTGTGTTATCATTATCAAGGAAGAGCCTTGTTCAATTGACGAGACAGGCCAGATGCTTGAGTACCAAGTCTTCGAACCTCGCAACCTTCAAGATCCCCAAGGTTCTCAATGAGCCCAATGTGTGTTCTCCCATATCATTTACATATATATGCGTATGGGGTATTGGTGCGCTGACAGTGTGGAAATAGCATTACTACGCGAAGAACTCGGCACAAAGAGAAGGCCTTCTTTCTGCCGCCGAAGCAGTCCGGCGCAAAGGCAGTATTGAAGTACCTATTGTCGTTGGTGGCAAACACGTAAGTCAATTCTTGATCCGCCGCCTGTTGCGTACAGTATTGACTGACCGACAAACAGATCAAGACTTCGCAAACGGGGACTCAGAAGAACCCCTCTGATCACGCTGCCACCCTTGCTACCTACTCTCTCGCTTCGCCCTCAGATGTCACCAATGCCATTGATGCTGCTCTGGCTGCCAAGTCAGCCTGGGCAACGATGCCTTTTGCCGATCGAGCCGCCGTTTTTCTGAAGGCAGCTGATCTGATCGCTACCAAGTACCGATACGAAATCATGGCCGCCACTATGGTGGGCCAGGGCAAGAATGCTTGGCAGGCCGAGATTGATTCCGCCGCTGAGCTGTGCGATTTCCTACGTTTCAATGTTCAATATGCTGAGGAGATGTATGCCCAACAACCCTCCCACCACTCTCCAGGCGTATGGAACCGGGTCGAATACCGGCCACTTGAGGGTTTCGTCTACGCAATTAGTCCCTTCAACTTTACTGCTATTGCAGGCAACCTTCCTGGTGCCCCGGCTCTTCTGGGTAACGTAGTGGTTTGGAAGCCGTCCGACTCTGCTATCGCCTCCAATTGGTTGCTCTACAACATTTTGCTTGAAGCAGGATTGCCAAAGAACGTGATTCAGTTCGTTCCGGGTAACGCCGAGGAGGTTACGAAGACCGTTCTTGCGCACAAGCAGTTTGCTGCTCTACACTTCACCGGAAGCACAACCGTCTTCCGAAAGCTCTATGGACAGATTGGTCAAGGCACCGCGGAGGGCCGTTACGTCGGCTACCCGCGCATTGTTGGTGAGACGGGTGGCAAGAACTTCCACTTGATTCACCCTTCTGCCGACATTGACAATGCTGTTGTGCAAACCGTGCGCGGTGCTTTCGAGTTCCAGGGCCAAAAATGCAGCGCTACAAGCCGCCTCTACGTCCCGAAGTCTATCTGGCCTCAGTTCAAGGAGAAGCTCGTCAAAGAAACTAGTGCTCTGAAAGTAGGAGCACCGTGGGATCCACAAAACTTCATCGGACCTGTCATCCACCAGCCCAGCTTCAGCAAGTTGTCTGGGGTGATTGATGACGCCAAGAAAGACTCCGAGCTAGAACTCCTGGTCGGTGGCAAATACGACGGTTCAAAGGGCTACTTCATCCACCCGACTATCTACCAGACTACGAACCCCTCGCACAAGCTGCTCAAGACCGAGCTCTTCGGACCTATCTTGACGACATACGTCTACGATGACACGAAGGACGCGACCAAGGCATTCATTGATGCCTGCAAGCTCGTCGACAGCACAACTGAATATGGGCTAACGGGATCGGTCTTCGCAAACGACCGGGCCGCCGTCAGCCTGGCAGAGAACGCATTGCGCAATGCGGCGGGCAACTTCTACATCAACTGCAAGAGCACCGGTGCCGTGGTAGGCCAGCAGCCATTCGGCGGCTCTCGCGCCAGCGGAACGAACGACAAGGCCGGAAGCATGAACCTGCTGGGCCGCTTCGTAAGCGTGCGCAGCATCAAGGAAGAATTCACGCCCACCATTAAGGTTGGGTATCCCAGTAACGAGATTTAAAGAACGCGTGATGACGTATGAATGAATAAAATTACGACTATGCAGTGTATTATAGAAGGATTATAGGCATATCTGTTCTTTTCAACGGCAGCCGGGGGTCTTGTTTACATGGATGGGCATACCTACGTATACCTACCTAAGGTACTAGATACGCTACATCTATCAAGAATAAAGCTGAATCGATAAAGCTGAATCGATACTGTACCTAGTTCTGGTTTCGTGATGTTAGGTGATGTTTAAATACACTACGTCTAACTTCAACTTCTAAGTACGTATATGATCAGCATAGGTAGTGCATCCGTAGGTTATCTAAGTGCTTGGCGGTGGGTATTAGCCCCGATGCGAAATGCGAATAGGTAGGTATCGGTATCTTTCCACGGGGGTAGGCATCTCTGCTAGGTAGACTCATCTTGTAAAGTGTCCATATTGAGAATTGAAAAAAAAAAAAAAAAAAAAAAAACCAAGTACGCAGGTAAATCCAAGTGATGTACCTAGTCCGTAGTGCTCGGTTCTCTACCTACGTCCGTACGTATTGCTGTCTCTTAACTTGAAAACGGTAACGTACATTACACTAGTGTGAAGCCCAGGTCGTTCTTCTTCCACTTAAGCGGATGGATATACGTCCGTATTCAACTCGATGAGTATTAACGGCCCGCGTTAGAAGTAGGTACACGCATAGGTAGGCAGGATTTGCCCATTCCGTTATTCCGTACTAGGTATCTACGGATTATACGGAATAGTGTCGTGTAGGTAGGGCCCACAGGAGAATGATAGGATTCGAGCACCATCTCCGATCTACCTAGGCATCTCTATATATGGGTACGTGTTCCCGTGAGTCTCAAGCGGCATACATCTTGGTTTTTGATTCACCACACAGCAGGGCCGTGGAGTCCTGATTACGAGCCGTCGATACACCTCACTGGCCAACGAAAATACTTCCAAAAAATCCCAGCCAGCAGTCGAATCATGAAGGACGATATCTGCCCGTACACCATCTCCGTCCCAGATGCAGGACTGGAGGATTTGCGTGAGCGCCTGCGTCGCGCTAGGTTTCCGAGTGAGCTCGAGGACGTAGGGACTGACAGTAAGCCATTCCCGGCCTAATGTTCCGTCGACAATGTCACCTCAGGCTGTCGCCATGTCTGTGAAGTGCCCAAGCGTCATGCACGACCGTACACGAAGAGCCATAACTGATATCACATGCCGCAGTGGGCACGCCGCTAAAGGACGTCAAGCGTCTGGCAACGTACTGGGCCGAGAAGTACGACTGGCGCAAGGCCGAGACCGAGTTAAACAAGCTCGCACACTTCACCACCAGCATACAGGCAACCGGCTTTGAGCCCCTCGAAATCCACTTCGTACATGTGCGGAGCAGCCGCGCCGACGCGATCCCGCTGATCTTCGTGCACGGCTGGCCGGGCTCGTTCTTCGAAGCCACCAAGATTCTGAAACCGCTCACGGAGCCGGAGGACCCATCGCAGCCCGCCTTCCACGTCGTCGTGCCCTCTTTGGCCGGCTACGGGTTCTCAGAGGCTCCGAAGAAGCGCGGCTTCAGCGTCGACCAGAACGCCGAGGTCTTCCATAAGCTCATGCTTCGTCTCGGGTATGACGAGTACGCCACGCAGGGAGGGGACTGGGGTGTCTTCATCACTCGGCTTATGAGCAAGAATTATGCGCCCGCGCACGTCAAGGCGCAGCATCTGAACATCGGTGTCTACCCGCCGCCTACGCTCATGAAGAACCCTATCGCGTTCCTTCGCACCATGCTTTCGGCGCTGGTGTTGGGTTTTTCGGAGAGAGAGAAGAAGGGCTTTGAGCGCTCTAAGTGGTTCCAGGATGAAGGTTCGGGTTATAATCAGAGTAAGTCATGCCTTTTTTTTTTGTTCTTTCTTGCCCCGGATCTTGATTAGTTTAGTGGACATCATACGTGTGCAAACATAAAACCAACGCACTCGCAGTCCAAAGCACAAAGCCGCAAACACTCGGCTACGGCCTCGCCGACTCACCCGTGGCCTTGCTGGCGTGGATCTACGAAAAACTGGTGGACTGGACGGACGAGTACTCCTGGACCGAGGACGAGGTGTGCACCTGGATTAGCATATACTGGTTCTCGAGGGCGGGGCCGCGTGCCGCCCACCAGCTCTACTACGAGATGGTACACGCCAAGGATGCCAAGACGCTCAAGGAGAAACAGGAGAAGGGGATCTTGGCCTCGGACATCAACGATATCGTGGCCTGGCAAGACGTGAAGGTCGGGTTTGGACACTTCCCACGCGACGTCATCTGCTTGCCGACGTACTGGGGCCATGGCGTTGGCCGCGTTGTCTATGAGAAGAACCATGAGAAGGGTGGTCACTTTGCGGCGTGGGAGTGTCCGGATACGCTTGTGGGGGATCTTCGGGCCATGTTTGGGGTCAATGGCGGAGCTCATGGGGCCGTGAAGGTCAAAGGTACTTGATGTAAGATAAAGAGTGAATTCAATGATGATTTCTTCTCTCTCTTTGCTTTTTGGCCTCCTTTTTTTTTCCCCCCTTTTCTCAGTTTCAAGTAATGATGACCTTTTTTTCAGTTGCAATATCGCCTGTGGTTTGAATTATAGAGTCTGCCTCATAGAATAATATGAGATGCGCCTTTTGGTGGCGTACAATTAATGACAAACAGCGGATGAATTTGCCTGAACAGAGACTGGTAATGAACAATGCCTTGATGGGCTCAATGACTTCAGGTACTTATAATCCCACTCATGCCAGACACGCAGACAGACAGACAGAGACCATGATGGCCTTCCTCTAGGATAGAAACTAATTCAAAATCATGTATTTTATATTCTTCAGCCACTCAATGATGATAGTATTGATTTTCTATGTATCCCGTCACGACGTTCGATACGCATTGGTTTCTCTCTCGGTAGATAGCATGGAATAAGTCGTACATATCTCGTTTGCGCCTAGCACCCATGATGTGTAAATATCTGGCGGGATTTCACATAGGCAGGCAGTGCTGATCATTTGCTTCATTACCGGGAAGCACAAGCGTAGTACATTGTCCTCTTACTCGGACCGCACCGGCTGCAGGACCATGTTAATCCAGAGTCTACCGCAAACTGTCGGTTTTCACCTGTGTCCGGTGTTCCCAGGCCTGTACCCGACAGTCGACAATATCGACTGTCGATTAACATGTCGACTATTGACTGTCGTCAATAGCCAACAGGATGGGATGTCAACCAGGAAACTGTTGATTATCGAATAGTGGGATGGAAATTACGTAACAAAAGCGGTGATCTGAACCATCCGGCCACCGTTTTTTTCCCTCAATTACCTATCCCGTCCTTTTGCCTTCAATTATCTCGTCGCTTTTATCGCCTCTATCATCGCAATTAGCTGGATCAATATGTTCAACAGTCAATCAAATTTCTAAGCCTGGTGCCGACATTCGACATCGCCTACCCTATTGACTATTGACTGTCGGGTACAGGCCTGGGTGTTCCTAGATGAGTATACTTCTGCTATTAGACAAGCGACGTTGATATACTCTAAAAGAAATAATTTCGACTTACGTATAGAGCGTCATTGCGGCAGTTGATTGCACGTACTTGTCGACTAAGGCCGTGATCTCGAACCCTGCTGACTAACTCGTCGTACTCACGCAAAACGGACGTAAATTGTAATCCTTCCTGAATCACGCTCAGAAGAAAATGAGTCATGTCATGAGATCAGGGCGCAGTGTAACATCGATCGGTCCAATCTCAACTGCTTCGAATTTCCTTTCATCGATCCAGGTCCGACTAGAATTCAACATGTGTTTCGAGAAGCGGTGACACGGATTGTATCACCGTCTGAAGCAGCGGATGGAATAAACGTGTTC
Source organism: Xylaria nigripes (assembly GCA_022984845.1). Taxonomy (NCBI): domain Eukaryota; kingdom Fungi; phylum Ascomycota; class Sordariomycetes; order Xylariales; family Xylariaceae; genus Xylaria; species Xylaria nigripes. The sequence goes on along the minus strand of JAJJKC010000049.1, from coordinate 52,282 downwards.
GGCTGTCCGCGTCCCTTTCATGCCTCCTCTCGCTTTGCCAAACAATCCATGTTTGCATCGCGACGGAGATATCCTCCCGCCATATGAGGGTTGGGGACAATACCGAGAAGTCGGAGCCCCTTTCTTTTACGCAATATAAACCCTCGCTTTTGGGATCTCTCTAAATGGTGCTCGATACCATGAAGTATTACAAGCTTAGACGAAACATTGACCCCGTGGTTGGCTGGTTTGGTTCGACGAGGTCAAAGCAGTGGCAAATACAGTCCTACAAGGAATGCGAGACCGAGTAATCTCCAGTTCTCGGAGTCTCACGGTAAAACAGTTCGTCTCGGTACTATTTTGAGCATATACTTACTGTATAGAAGCACTGAGGCCAGCCAGCGATATCTGGTTACTAGCCCTTAGATTCCAGATCTGATTATTCCGCCATCATAGCTTTCCCCCTCAACTGCACACGAAAAAGGATAACCTAGTCTTCCTCATGAACCATGCGGATTTTTCAAATACTTGAGCGGCTAAGGCTGGGAAAAGCCGATAGGTTTGCGAGTTATCACCTGCTTAGCAACGGGCCCGATGACCTGGAGAAAGGAGAAGACGCGGAAACGTGCTGCCCGGGCCTCGAGACTCACGACGTATCTGCGGCTACGAATACAGCTAAAACATCGAAAGCGATCCAACGATGGCTTCGGGTGCTCAGAATTCTGCTTCCTAGCTTCCTCCATGAATCATCAGCTGCTCAGCTCGAGTTCAAGCAACCACGCCCAACGGCCTGGCTTGGTTAGTATATCCACCTTCACTACTCGTAAACCACCTCATCAGACTCATGAATTCTCAATCAAGATGGACTCCGCGGCATTGCCGCATTGTTCGTAGTCCTGCACCACATGTCGCTGATCTGGTTCCCGTGGGCCGTTCACGACGGCTGGACCAACTCCAACGATCATCTGATCCAGCTTCCTATCATCCGTCTAATCGTCTCCGGACGGGCAAATGTCATGGTCTTCTTCGTCATCTCTGGGTATGCCCTGAGCTGGAAACCATTGGGCCTCATACAGAAAGAACAGCCTCTCAAAATGTACCGAGCCCTCGCATCATCCACCTTCCGTCGTCACCCTAGGCTGTTCATCCCAGCCATCATCCTCTGCGCCCCGGCCCCCATGATCACATATCTCGGCGGCTATGGAGGAGGACAGGGAATGCCCGGCGCCGCAATACAGCCGATGAATCCGCCTCGATTCGACTCCATTTGGGCCCAGTTCTCACACTACATCGAGGCCATCTTAGGTCTTTCCGACACTTTTAACCCCAATGGCATTGGTTGGATCTACAGCGACTCGTTATGGACCTTGCCTATCGAGTTCAAGAGCTCGATGGTGGTGTTCACCATGCTTCTCGCACTTTCGAGGTGTACGGTTCGCTTCCGTGTTATCATCACGCTGTGCATGGCTCTCTACTCTCTATGGTTCGTTCACTGGGGCGAATTCCTGTTCATAGGCGGCATGCTTGCCGTAGAGATGAATCTTCGCTCACGCAGATTAGCCGATGAGAGGGGCTCAAGACTAGGGGACCAAAACGAAGGCGCGATTATGAGGCGTAGCTCGTCGCTGCGATGTCGGGCCTTCCGCCGAGCTTGCGGCTTCGTTTCATTTCTCGCCGTTCTGTTTGTGCTCAGTATGCCAGAGCAAGGCCGGGGCGCTCCCCAGAGCTACGGCTTCGGCACACTCGTCCAGCTGATACCTGCCCATTTTGGCGCCTTGGGTGCTGCGGATTACTTCTGGCAGCCGATTGCTGCTGTCCTGCTTGTGCTGATCGTCGACGGTACACGTTCCCTACAAGGGATATTCACGACTCGGCTTGCGCAGTATCTCGGTCGCGTGTCCTTTGCGCTTTACCTCGTTCATATGCTTATCTTACATAGTCTAGGCTTCTACTTAGGCCAGTGCTTCCTGCGGTTCACAGGGTCGGAGTCGAACTGGCAGTATGCTGCTGGTATTGGTCTGACAGGTGTGGTCGTTGGCGGCATTATCATCTGGGTCGCTGATTTGGCATCGCGATTTGTAGATGCCAATGCGGTGCGATTTGCAGCGTGGGCTTATGGTAGACTGTGTAAGCCGGCAGTTGAGGGGTGAGGATAAAAGGAATAGGCGAAGTATATTGGTGGTAATATAATATTGGCTCCTGTTCACGTTATTCATCTTGCTGGAGGGTTTTTAATACTTTCATTCTCAGCACACACATATCCATTGCTTTACTTATTTTTCTACTTACCTCTCTTGCAGATGGGTCAAGGCCCGTCACGAGAAACTTCAAATTTAATAGCTTCATGTCCATTCAGGTGCTGCTACCAACAATCGGTCAAACAGGACTGTGCCCGCTTTATCGTGCCTTGCCTCTTATACAGAATTTTGTCTTGAACTAATATCTCATTCATAAATACCTACCTATAACCTAAACAATCGCGTGGTGGAAACATTGATCGCTGAATAAACAAAACAATGCGAGAAAGATTGGTTGTGCCTTCAAACAGTACGCCATATGTGTGGCTTCATAGAAGAACGAGAGCGACGATCCGGTTTTGGTTGACAAAGGAGCATTGGGACCCGTCGAGGGCTTTTGGCTTTTCGCCTCGATGGCTACGAGTAAGTCGTGGCTCTGAGGATATAAAGAAACGATCGACTTCGGGCCTATGGGATGCGGAAAGTGACATGCGACTGGTCCTCTGTTAGATTGTGTAGCAACCCCCGTCCGGTTTGCTCAACGGGCTAATCGATGGTCAACGACCCAATTGTAGTGTTCTATGAATTCATTTCCTGGGCCGCTGTTCGCCAAATACGGGATCCAATGTTCAACCGGCTGTGGCTGGTTATCCTGATTGATGGGTGCGAACTGGTTTGCCTGGTTACCCTGATTGGCCGGTCCCGACTGGATGACTTCTGCATGTCTTTTTCTCATGGAAAGAATCTTAGATTTCACTTTGCGGTTGATCATCATGTAGAGGCCTTGATTTACCAACTCGTACCCGTCCAAGTCAAGATTCCGCAGCAAATCGTTCAAGTTATCATATTTCTCACCCTCACCCGGGTTCTGTCGAATGTGGTTTAGGATAAGGTTCTCTTCGGGAAGCGTCCAACGAAAACGCATCGACTTGCCAAATAGTTCCTTGGCTTTCTTGCCGCGGACCAGAGATAATTCGTTTCGTTCACGCATGTTGATGGTATCAGATAGATTTCCCTATGGCGTTGCTGTTTGTATTAGTATGCAATGAGGCGATGAGGCGATGAGAAATCAGCAGATCCTACGTGCCAATGGCTCATATATATATGCATTGGTCCTAAGACTCAAGATGGCCTGAATCCTGCGATTGACTGGAACAAAGCTGTTGTAATCTAAACTCGGAGACGCGGTGTATGAAAGAAATGCCCCGAATCCTCAACCTACAGCTTGTGAAACAGAACACAATGCTCTTATTTGCAAAACAAAAGACTGATATGAGATGATATGTAAAAGGGTAGGTTTCATGACTGGCTTCTCGTGAATGAAAACGTCAATCGTGTAGAGCGGATAGGCCGTCGTAGCGATCTCCCGATGAAATGATTTGACTTGCACAAGGCTATTACTCGTGTATGGGATTCTGTCCATAATGGATTCGCTTTGGCTCGAGCGAATTTCTAGGCTAGAGTCTTGGGTTTCATCTGGGTCCTTAATGACATCCGGGTGCTTTCTTCAAGGGTGATACCCAGTTTGTCATTGATGCTAGGTGATTTGAAGCTATGTTGATTGACCCCCCCAAGTTTGACTCGACGATACTAAGGTAGTTTTCCACATTATCATAGCGCTGATTGGTAGTAGGGGTATCGTGTCATTCATATGGCGTCCTCCTACGATCTTGGCACTGGTGTCAACATCAATCGTATGAATCGCAGGCTAAAGGAGACTAGTAGGGTGAGATCACGTACACGCTGAAGAGCCACTGGAATCGGATATGTTTATTTCGCTCTTAGACGAATCGCGAAGCGCAATAGCAAAATGTCTATTATTCGCGCTGCAAAACCACCAACAGGCCCATTATCCCCAGCATAACCGTCTTTAACCACGGGTGTTCGCTCAGCATGATGGTAACATAACCCACAAATGGGATGTAGCCAACAACGCTACCAATGATGTCTTTCCTCTCGAGATAGTCCTGACCCCGGGCGTAAAGCTCAGTATCATCGGCAGCATTATTATCACCCTTGGTCAACAACTTGGCGTGCTCCCCTTTACCGAACTTGCGCACAACACGGTGGACGATGGGTATATCTTTTCCCCTGACGTTGTAGACCACGACCTCGCCGACGTCTGTCTCAGCCAGGAAATTCCGATTCCACAGAAATAGAAGGTCACCGCGTTGGAAAGCGGGTTCCATTGATCCGGAAAGGACGACAACGATGGGAGAAGGTGAGTCGGCGGCTATAGAGAGGCCCTTCCACATCTGTGTATCGCACAAGAGTTAGCGACTGGCATTGCCTTAATCGACACCAGTTGATCATTCATTAAAAGCTGCAAGTAGTAAGGAGAGCAACTTTGCGCACCATAAAAGCAGTGGACAGGATTAGACCAAAATTGAGCAGCTGTGCGGCTGCTTGCCGCGGGTTCTGTAGACCTGACAACATGTCCGATTTGAAATCTGATTGATGGATATATGAGCGAATGAATGAATGAATGGAATAATGGAGGCGCGAGCGAAGGAATGGATAGTAGAGCGACTATACGCTGGCCGTGGTCAGCATAGATGTTATTTTGAGGCCAGGTTGGTTGTAAGGTAGGTATCTGGACCCGAAAGTTGGAGCGTACCTAAGACCGTCCGTGCGTGTACAAATGATGGGTCAATCCGGCCCCTCGAACCTGCCGGGTTACAGGGATACTTAATTGGCGGAGGCACCACAAGGCAAGATGGCCGAGCGGTTAAGGCGGTAGACTCAAGGGTATCCTTACCTGTTAACCAGGCAATATTCTACTGGGGCAACCCGCGTGGGTTCGAATCCCACTCTTGTCAAATGTTTTTCCTTTTTGAGTTAGTCAGCTTAACACTATATATTTTTGGTTACCGAGAGTAGCTCTACTTACATGCCTTCTTCCCCTAAGATAGGTAGATCCGTAGACGTTAATATACTACTACTAGGTAAGTACCGGTACCTAGGTGCTCCGTATCTACCATTGCCCTCCGGAAACAAGCTCATATAATAATGCGATAGGTACATAGGCAGGTAGATGGCAATGTAGTTACGAAAATACCTACCAATTGGGCTGGTTCACCCAGTTGTGTGGGTTCACGGAAGTACCTACCTAGGTACGTCCGTACCTAGTACTAGGTACCTTTCCGTAGAACCTCGGAGAGTTCTTTATTACCGCTAGTCGCTTGTATGCAGTTAACGGGTTTAACCACTTGCCTTAGGTACCTAGGTAGGTAGGTGGGGTCCGTACGGATCTTGTTACCTACCTACCTACGGACGTACGTCCGTACTTCGTGCACTATCAGGCTCAGTCGCCAAAAGGTCGCCCAAAACTTGATAAGAATCTATCTACGTCCCAACCACAAATCAGCACTATCCGCATCTAATATCTCATAAATGTCATCAGAGGCAAGACCTATATCGGCAGCGCGCTTTGCCGAAGCGCTGAAGGACCTACCCGCCAGCTCCCTCGCCTTCAAGGTCCTCGAGTTGCGCAACTCCATTGCCCACCTTGACTACTCAAATGCCGAGCTGAAGCCCTTCGCAGACGGCACCATACCGACCCTCGACCGACAAGTCAATGCAACTGAGGCCGGCCAGCCCGACCAAGACTGCAAGGATGCCATTGCCGAGAATGAAGTCGTCATTGCCCGTATGCAAACGCGCATTGAGCTGATACGCTCTGAGGTTGAGAGCAGAGGTTTGAACTGGCAAGAGTTTCAAGGTAGTGCAGATGAAGCTGCAACTGCAGCTGCCGCAGTGCAAGATACAAACGGGAACGAAATGCAAGACGAGACTTCAACTACCGCAACAAATACGGTCAACGGACATAGTCAGAGCGACGTAATGCAACATGAAGCATGGCAGGACGGTACTTTCCAAACTGGCACGCTACGGGGCGACGACGAACTCTTGAGGGAACTTCTAAATCGCATACCTCCTGAAGATCACGAACAAGATCCAAATGGCGGCATGCATCTGTAGTAAAGGGGCACATTTCGATATTCATGGATTTGGGAACTGGAGATGACTAGCTTCTTACGCCTTCACCAGTGTTCTTTTTCTCTTTCTTTTCTCTTATGTTCTCTCCATTCGATTACCCTTAGAAATATCGCAATGTGTTTTGGGTGTTTTGGGTTTGAAAGGTAAAATGCATGGCCGGGCGTTTGTTCAGGCAAAGGCTACAAGCAGGGTAGGCAAGGGAATCCGCCAAGAATCATGAATACCACGAGGTCTATGAGCACCGGTAACATAAGTGTATGTGAGAGGTAGGTGTTGTCATGATGCGCCTTGAGGACTTGAGACGGAGGCTGAATTATTCTGATTCTCAATAGCTATCCCCTCGCGCAAAAAAAAAAGAAAAGAAAAACGCGATGATGCCGTGAATACGGTGCCGTTCAATACCACATTCTATTCCTTTGGCACTCGTCATTGGTAGCGAGATTCGCTGTCATGCGCGAAACTCCTCCAAAACGCGAGGTGGCGGCGTCTCAGTCGACACCAACCTAGGTACAACTCCAGCCAGGTTCTCCGTTTTTTCCTATATAAGCCGTATTCCGCCGATCCCTGGCGGCATAACTTCAAATCCATCAGTGAAAAGCCAGCAATGAATGATCAAAAGTAGTAGGCAGTTGTTTTAACAGTTCCTCCTATCCCCACGACTACTAGCCGCGAGTTGAACGATGAAACATAAATCCAGTCCCTTTGGCCCGTTGGCCTGCCAGCCCGAACTCGAGGATTCTCCCATTGCTCGCGCCTGGTTTGGTAGTCCGAAACACCCAAGTGGCAAGATACACTTCGTCCATTTCCTTTCACTCCTGATTGGCGTCGCCGGCGCAGTATTTTTGCCCTCCACTCCGAGAGTTGAGCGAGCGTCCACGTGTACGCCCGAATCTGATAGCAGCAGCTTCGTTGACGATGTTCCGTCGATCCAGTCAGCCATTGCAGGTTGTCCGTCCGGAACAATTGTGATACCGCCATCGTCTACGTATTACATCAATCCAGTTTTTAGCTTCGATGGCTGCGCTGGTTGCATGTTGCAAGTTGAAGGATTACTGAAGGTTGCAAGCGATACCGATTATTGGAACGGCAGGGATGCCATCTTCGACAATAAGTCGCTTCGTGAACTTATTTGTATCTCTGTACCTCTTGCAAATGTTAGGCTACAATTCTTCGAGATATGAGGGACTACGACTTGTCGACTTTGGATTATTTGTATTTCAGTGTCTAGCATTTCGGGCGCCACAGTATTTTCGTCCACTGGTGAAGGCGTGATCGACGGCAACGGCCAAGATGCATGGGATCGCTTCGCAGATGATAGTTCCTACGCCAGACCAACTATGTTTTGGATCAACGATTCAAAGGACGTTACTATTCAAAATCTTAAGTTCAAGAATGCGCCGAATGTGTTTCACTCAGCACGAGGAGATAGTTTTAACATCAATTGCATCAACATCACCCTCTCCGCCACGAGCAAGAGTAGCAACCTCCCCAAGAACACCGACGACTGGGACATTGGGCCGGCGAGTTACGTGACTATCTCCGGCGCCAAAGTGACGAACAACGACGACTGCGTTGCCTTCAAGTCGGGCGCAAACTACGTGAAGGTGACAGACATCACGTGTATCGGGAGCCACGGGCTAAGTGTAGGGAGTCTATGTTCCTGGACCGACACGATAGACACGGTACAGAACATCTACGTCAACGGGGCGACCATGACGGACTCGAACAAAGCAGCCGGTGTCAAGCTCTACCCGGCGGGCGCGTCCCACGGGACAGCAATTGTAAAGAACGTGACGTGGGAGAATGTTGTGGTCGACAACTCGGACTACGCGTTCCAGATCCAGTCGTGCTACAGTGAGGACGATGATTACTGCGACAGCTCGCCAAGCACCGCCCAGCTGCCCGACATTGTCGTGAGGGGTTTCTCGGGCACGACCAGCTCGAATTACAGCCCGACGGTCATAAACTCGAATTGCCCGGTGGACGGGAGTTGCGGGCTTACCATGAGCTCCATCACTGTTGAGCCACCGAGCGGGTCGGCTGAGTTTTTGTGTGCTAATACACCTGACGACATAGGGGTTGAATGTACGAGTGGGGCAACTGGCTGAGAGAACAGGTAGGAACACAGAGTCTGCAGATGAGGATTGCATCGTAGTGTCAGGGGAGTACGTAAACAAATTATTAGATACTCTCCAGGCTTAAAGAGGCTACTTATGATCGAGAATGAGGGAATTACCAAAGATACTTATCATCAACACGTTGGAAGATCGCAAGCAGGTAGATAGTATAAGTGAGCAACGGCTGATATAAAGGAGTGGCTAGAAAAACATGCCTATTACTGAGCTGTAATACTATAACTGTCGCCCTCGATCAACTACCAATCAATCACATAATATATTAGATAAGTTCATCGCTTCAAGATGGATAAAATAGTCGCGCACTCGCACTCTCACTCGATCCCATAATTTCCCACAACAGCAGCGCCAGCACCGTAGCTCACGGGTCGCTAACCCAGCCACCATCAATCACATAACTGCTCCCAGTAATAGCGCTAGCGTCGTCCGAAGAGAGGAACAGAATTAACCTCGCGACCTCCTCAGGCGTGAGATCCTTCTGTACCGACTGCGCAGCCATGACTTCGGCGCGGTACTCGGGCGTGAGGACCTCGTCTATCTGCCGCTGCGTGGCAATGGCGCCCGGCATAACGGAATTAACCCGGATCCCCCACTTGCCGAACTCCTTGCTGTGCGTGCGAGTCAATCCCATGATGGCAGCCTTGCACAACGTGTAGACGGGTAGGCCCGTAGCCGGGATGCTCCAGGTGATGCTGCCCATGTTGATGATACTGCCTTTCCCTTTCTTTCGCATGCTTGGCAGCACGGCCTGCGTCAGGAAGAACTGGTGTCGTAGGTTGACGTTGATGTCGAATTCCCACGACTCTCGAGTCACGTTCTCCGTAGGAACCCGTGAGCTTACGCCGGCACTTGCTGCATTGTTGATCAGGATGTCGACGGCGCCGCGCTCGGCGATGACTTCCTCAGCGCATTGGCGCAAGCGGTTTAGATCAGTGACGTCGCAGAGCGTAAACTTGGGCAACGGGTTTGCGTTCTTTGGATGCGAGACTCGCAGCTTCTCAATGAGTTTCTTGGCTGACGACTCGGAGATATCGAAGAACACAACATTGGAGCCTTGATGCCAGTATTGCTCGACGCAGGCGGCTCCTATACCCTCAGCACCGCCTGTGATGAGAACCGTCTGAGCCCGCAGGCTTGGGTAGGTGGCATATTGGTGCTCAGACATGATGTGCGGAGTAAGCTAATCAGGTACGGACGTACCAGCTGCTATATTACAGTGAAAACTGTAGGTAGTGTTGGCTGAGTCAGAGGATTAATGCTGTCTGTCCATGCGTGTATTCCGTATGAAATGAGTAATGCAAATATTATAAGGACGTGATCTGAAGTCAGAAGAGATGATAGCATGAGAAACGGGAAGATATTCCGGACAGTCAAGCTGTCGAGTCGAGTCTTGTCGGGGATAGGCATAATATATCCTGTTGCTGTATTCCGTAGATGAAACGGGAATGGCATAATCCGAATGGCGCCGAATAGGAACGGAATCCCTTGCTCACTAGGTACTACATATATCTACAGTATGTATGGAAGCAAGCAACCGGAGTTGCATTTTTTTAATGAGGTATTGCCTATAACCAAACTAATCCAACTGCAGGTTAGAAAAGTCGTATTTATGATTGTTACTGTTTTCGTATATCCGACACGTCTCTTTTGCTTGCTTCCCATCTATAAGAACATACCGGTGATCATTGTCGGGGAGATCAAGCACGGGTAATGATCTCAAAGCATTGAGTGGTAGCGGCGCGCACTGTCTACGTGGACCAACGGCCCATGGCTATGCCGGTGCTCGAAGATGTAGTTGTGCTCGTAAGATAAGTAAGGCTCGACTCGATTCTGCGTCGTCCATTTGCTGATCAAGTCAAAAACGTTTCGCAGGTGCAACTGCATATTGTCGGCTATGACTTTGGAATGCATACCAAACATGCCGTGGCCCGTTGGAGGCTAAGTGGATAACTGGCCGCCAGATAGGCCGCGGTAGTCGTAGCGGAGGTACCGTATGCGGAAGAGTCGATGAAGACATCATCCACAAGGTAATTCACAAGGTGCCGTTATTCCGCGGCTGAACAATGACTCATGCCCGTATGCAAACATCTGAACCTGATCGATTTCAACAAAGTCCGAATGGATGACTCCGACCGATCGCTCCTATGAATTCAGTCCTCGTACGCCCGTAGTGCAAAGATATATACATCGGTCAAATAGGCGCGGCCAGTGGAGTCCGGTTACATTTGATATTACCTCACCGTGGTCAACCCGTATTGGTTGTTATCAGCTGTCATAGGAATTCATGAGGCCTAAGGGTCCGAATTGGCTCGTGGAAACCGACCTTGCTCCAGAAACCCTGACACCTATCATTGTGTCGCGTATTTAGGTATGAAGACTTGAGTGGGACACCGGGCGTGCGATACCTAGTCAGCGCCGCCATTGGGGACTAGGGAAAAAATCCGTGTGTCACTTACTATATTGGCTCTTCAAGAAAGGTGTATATACCTACTTGTTAGGAGGACCCACGGCTGAGACAGGTAAGGAAAAATTCCTCGCCGTTTGACGACTTCATACTGGATTGAGTCGAAATCCGTATCTTACAAGAGTACGGATCCGTACCGAGTGCCTATATTTCACACCCAATAGATACCTAGGTAGGTAATTCCCTTGATCGCTGAACGCCAATCGTTCCAATCAACTGTTCGCATCGCCAGTTTGGTTCATCGATGCGGATCATTCGGCGGGCCCGCGGGGTCGCATTACTGAGTACGTACGTACGGTACCTATCATGCCCATCCGTTCTCGTAGGTCCATTCCTCCATCCAGACTTTTTTCGATTCACCAAGTCAAGCTTAGATTCTAAATACGTCCGTATTTAAGTCATAGCGCGATACGGACCCGTACTGCACTAAATATAGCCCAGCATGGTCTCTGGGATGTTCAGCAGCTATCCCGTACACATCAGCGACTTAATTCCGGGCATTCTTCAAGCTGATAGGTAGATATGCCTTCCGCGCTATCATCCAAGGCCTCAATTGCATAGGTATTCCATGCAGCCAATGGGAGAAAAAGGCACCAAATTGACACCTGAAAGCAGGTTCTTTTTAGCCAAGAGCAGAAAGAGAGAACCAGTAAGTAGCCAGGCTGAATGGGAAAAAGCGGCCGGAAGAGGCGAACTTTTGGAAATATGGAGGCAGAGTGGGAGGCGGGAAGGAGTGAAAAGTAGCGGCCACAGTCTATTGACTGTACTTATACTCCTTTCTCTCTCTCCCGCTACTAAGAATTACGACATAGGTAGAAGGTGGTTGGTGGTTGGGAAGTGAAAAGCACAGCCCGAAGTAGCAACTGATGCGAGAGGAGCGTTTCGAGAAGAAGCCCAACTCCTTGACTGATGAGAAGTAGCGAGCTTGAGGATGTCTGAATAGAGCCGCCCGCTCTGCAGCAATCGATCATTCACATGGCGCCTCCGTCTTAGCATTGGAATCCTCGGGCGTGTCCGAGCAAAGGAAGCCTTGGCAATTGGTGGGGTGCTGCTGGGCCCGTTAGGAACACTTAATTGAGGAGGCGCAAGCGACCTTTCGGACTTATCATGGCCGTCATTTAGATAATCTCTGCACGATAGCGGCGAAGTAGTGCGTGAAGAAGTACCGAAGCAAGCATCGATTTGATGAGACGAAATCATCGCTGAAGACTTCTTCAAACAGCCAACGCAAAGAAGTCTGGTTTCACCGTCCTGTGAAGCGCATGACTTCGTATTGATTCATGAAGAGAGTCATCACAGCACGTGCTGTCGACGATAATGGCTGGTGGCGGACCCGCTAGCATTGTACTCTTGTTAGAGGATTGGTCTCCCAGGTGAAATCAAACATTTTTTGCAATTTGATTTCAAGCAGTCGTAATAATGGATATTCTTGTCCAAACTTTGATACGGGGAGCTGATGAGTACCAACGTGTGAGAGGGTTTCCATCTTTCTCCCAGGGCCCGGCTCGTTATGAAATAATGGACCTAGGTTGAATTCATTGTCCCATTCTCGGATCTCATATTTTCATATCATGGAAGAAATCCCAACATCAGGGAGAACAGGGGCGGCAAAGTTCAATATAGTTGGGGCCTCAGACTCTGGCATCAAATTATGGGGACGTGACCTGGGACCTGGGACCTGGGGCTGTAGGTAGTGTAGTACTACCTAGTAGCATTGTCAAAGACAGCGAACTTGCGTTCTCCTGATACATTATAGAAAGATGAGGCCTGGTCCGAGGGCGCAAATTTGCAGGGAATTGCCAAACTAATTGCCGACACATCAAGGAAGGGCTAGTCAAAACCTAGCACCGACAAAAACCACATGGAGCCGAGAATACCCAGTGTACGTGACCGCTTACTATTTAATGACATAAGCAGAGGCGCAGTGACCACGAGTCACGTGACCTCAATACCTAAGCACACGATATGGGGCTGCGTGTTGAAAGGGCTACGGAATAGGTACCTACTTCCGCTGACCTTTAGGTACCTAGACATAACAGCTAAAGTCTCCTTTTGATATGTTCTCCTTCTTCTCCTTTTCGTTTACTAGGTAATCGAAGCGGACGCTTTCGTGCCGAATCATTGAGGGAGATTTGCATCATCTAAGCTTCTTTACAGCACCGAAAGTGCTATGGAACCCACTTAGTTGCCTCCTTTCAATCGCGCTGTGAAACGATCATGTTCGGCTTTTTCGCATCTCATTATGATTGACGTGATATTTTTTCGGGTCGTTTGAGTATGAGTTCCATCGATGTTTGCGTGCCGGTTTCATTTGTCATGTTAGAGGCCATCTGCACCTCGTGGCCACTCAGCATCACAGGCCTATTTGCCGTTCAGATCAGTATTTCCCCAAATGCAAACGTGCCACCCTCTTCAAAACATAACGGCAGCAGTAGGTATGCTGGTGAAAACTCGTTTCCGTAGCATTGAAAAATTGAAAGATTTGCAGAGTTCGAAGCGTCCTGAGGATGACTTGTAGCGCCTCATGGGAAAGAGTATGCTCTGCCCCCCTTTTGCGATCGCTCCCACACGATTTCAAGGGACGCTTGTTTTGATCCGCCGCGTAACGACTCATTACAACAAGTGAATCCGTCAATTTTAAGCCATCGTGAATGTGCTGTTTCTGATCGTTCTTGAGTCGTGAGTTGCCCACCCTGAAATATATGTTCCTTCTCTTCCTCATGCCCTTCAGTTCCGTCCCAAATCGGCGGTTCTAAGCCTTCAGGTTCTAATCTTCCCACCTCGTTTCGGATCGTCTTGGATTCCTTCTCGAGATATCCAACAGCACTGAAAGTTTTCCTGGGCCAAAATACCGACTATCAGTTGCACAGCCAGTGTTCGCGACGTGACCATCTGACTGCTTGTTGACACTGTACGTTAGATTACTTAGTGGTCGTGACTTGAGGAGAAAGTTAGACCCGGGATAAATGCGCAGAGCCAGCGCGAAACCGGCTCGTCATACTGCGGTCCAAAGCCGCGGCAATTCACGACACCAACGTCAATAAGTCAACTGAGCTAAGCCTTGTGATCAGCAAGGGGGCGTTTCGTTTTCCGACTTCAGCGTCTTGTGAGTGTCGATGGCAGGTAGAAAGGGATCTATATCATAAAGCTCTCACGCATCAAGCCAGCAAGAGCTGCAGCTTCCGATAAAGTGTACCGCGAACCAGACTATTCTAACTGTTAGCTACCGTCGCAAATACGAATATAGATTTTATATAGGAAAAAAAGTATGGTAGCGGTGCTTACCCTGAATTTACTCCGGGTGATTAGTAGGTATAGGTAAATACCACCTGGGAGGTAGGATGTTATTCCCCTGAAAAACATGACATATTGCAGCACAATCAACGGAAGCCACTTTGAGAAGGAGAGTAGAAAACCAAGCGCTTTGACAGAACGCTCCCGATATATTCAACGCTGCGAGAGAAACCCCAAAACGAGATGCTAAAAACCCAAAATAAAATAAAGCAAACCAACGCTTTGCCGGACCCAACTCCTCGTCCTAGTTCCAGATGCAGGCCTATCTTTTAACGCCACCCGGATAGCCCCTCAACCGGGTATAAAAGACAGTCGAGCCCACCTTTATGATTTTGAGACAACACATGTAAGATGGATACAAAAAAACGGTGTTGACTCAAGGCGGTGAGGATGAGAGGGAACGAAGAGCCAAAGAACCACCAACGCCGTGACCTGAGAGAGAAAATCTAAGAAAAAGAAAAGTAGTAATGATTGTGAAGGAGGTAAGACGATTGGGGGGGCCAGAGTAACAGGAGAGACAACAAAGGCTAGCCGGATAATAACCTCCTCACCAGACATCAAAGGAGTGCCTGACAGACGATCTTGCCTCCGAGGGAATTTGAAAAGCCGAAGCAATCCATCAAGCAGATCAAGGCTGTGACCGCTGATTGATGGCGGCGGGGCGCTATGTGCGGAGGCAACTGAGCCTCCATTTGGATATATCGCTACAGTCCATGTCACCACCGTGGACTTCCTGAGCCGACTGCTACACAACTGAATAGCTAGTTTGAGCAGGGCGACTTTGCCAACTGCTAGAGCGATCACGGCTCCTGCCCTCCATGACTTTGGCGGGCGGGGGTGGTGCCATCATCCACAAAGAAGCGCTCCTATCAGAAGGTTGTCGTACAATTGGGGGATGGAGATCATTAACAGGGGGGTTTTTCCGGTCGAAGTAGCCGTCTTTTTCACATTAAATGTTAGCAGAGATAGAAACGAGGGCGTTTCTACATCGTCATGATTAATTGACTTACTAGCTCCAAATCCCTCTAACATCTCTCCGCGAGAATAGCTTGTTGCAGCCCGACTATCTTCATCCAATTCTTGGATACCCTGGGTTTCTGTCAGAAAACGCCCTGCTCAAAAGAGGGAAAAAAAACCATAAGAGAGATATCGGAGTTGCCGAGGTAACAGGAATAAAAACCGCCTTATTAGGCAAGTCTTGTTCGTGATGACCCAGAAAAGGGGCGAGCGAGAGAAGATTGGCGTTTTGCCCCGGATATCCGCGGAGAGCTTTTGAATGTCTGCGCAAAGCTGCCAAATCACTTACGTATGTCATGCTCACCTTACTACCAGAGCCAGGGCTACCAATGCTAGACATGGGGCTACGAGCCAGATCCGTAGTAGCGGTAAGGCCTGTCTCGTTGGGCTCATCACTTTCCTTGTGTCCGAAGAGAGTGGTACTGTTAGCATGGCTAGAATTGGGTTTGTTGGAAGCAAGATCAGCATTGGCAAGATTAGAAATCGTAGTGGTGGTAATGCTAAGGCCGCCGACGCTGGCCGTGTCACCACTAGCACTAGTCAAACGTCGCTGGCTGGCGCTCTTGCTGGCTGCAGTATTTTTCTTGCGGTTTGTATGCGGACCCACTGAGGAATTCGGCGTCAGTCATGGGTATCCCGACTTATGACTGTAAGGGGTGAATGTGAAAGGATGGAACAGGAAAACGGCAAGTAGAAGGGAATCTGAGTAGTAAGAAAGAGTGGGAGGAGAAAACAAAAAAAAGAAAAGCGGGATTTACTTACTGTTGAACTCCTCCAACCAGTAGGGGTTGGTGCTGAAGGCTGACGGTTGCTCATAGACGGCACCGCCAACGCTATGAGGCTCCTCGCGTTCCCTTGCCTTATCCTGTCGCTGCCTCTTGGCGTCGCGCTTGAGCCGGCGTTTCTCCATTTCTCTGTTGCAAGGCGAGCAGGAAGCCAAGTAAAAGGCGAAGGATTGGAGTGCCTTTACGAACGACATGGTAGTTCAAGAAATTTGGTGAGTGGAACAATTCCCGATGATCCTTTTTGTTGGAACTATACTAAATATGTGAGGATTGCCTAAGTAGTATAGTGATGATGAAAGCGTGTGGCAGAAATACAGCATCAAACACAAGGATGCTAGAGGTTGGCCCGTGACGATGGAACCTTGAGCGTGACAGAAGTGTACAACATGAAGAAGCGCGAGAGGATTAATTATCAAGGTCCATAAAGTAAAGAGAAGAAGTGAGTAGGAAATGAGTATAAGCGGGAAACGTAGACTGTCGCGAACTTGTCCTGATGGTATTGTGTGATGACACGTGTCGTAGAGTGGGCCTGTGATGAGAATGAGAGATCCTGAGCGTGATACAAGCAGCGCACAATATGAAGAGGCGCGCCGGATGAAA
This sequence comes from Xylaria nigripes, assembly GCA_022984845.1. NCBI lineage: Eukaryota > Fungi > Ascomycota > Sordariomycetes > Xylariales > Xylariaceae > Xylaria > Xylaria nigripes. The sequence goes on along the minus strand of JAJJKC010000049.1, from coordinate 35,772 downwards.
ATGGCACGATGATGGCGTATCTAATATAGCATGCTTTTGGTGTTGAAACTGAGGCCAAGCGGGTGAGAGAGAGTTTCAAGCAAACGAGAAGCGCGCGATCCACAAAAGCGTACAAAATGAGTATAGCGCCACACTGAATGGAATGCGATGCTGAAGCCCAGCAGAACCCAGTACGTGATGATTGATGTCTTGTCTTGTAATTGAAAGTTAACGCGGAATTGCAATTGCAATCCCCGAGTGTGTCTGATGGTTTCGCCGGCTGTTGTGATGGGAGAAAGCAGGAGGAAATCGGTGTCTAAAATCTATATGCAAAAGATGAATAGAACAATTCTAATTTTTTGATCCCGTCTCAACGGAAAGAGTTAAGTTGATTTCGCTGTCGACTTGCATGCGGTAACCTTGGAATGATTGTATGGAATTAACTCAAAAGGCTGTGAGGCGTCATTCAAGTCGGGCCCCCCCCACACAGATTTTCTGGAGGGGAAATGTATATATTGCAGACCAACGCCTAAGACTTTAACAACTGTGATTTACTCTCAAAGTGAGATAGAGATACCTATTTCGCCCATAGACTCGTTAGTTGAAGCAGAGTTATCAACAAATGTTTAAAGTCGATACATACCGATTCAATTGGATGCTCAATGAGAAAGGGGTTGATAAGATTCTGTCGGCATCCACACCTGTGCGGCTGTACCCTTGATATTATTATATGGAAGATAAAAATGCCGCTTGTATGGGGCCGGCAAAAGAAAGTCAATTGTGGACTGTCTGGACGGAACGAGTCAAGTACCTAAATACGGTTTACAATGAGGGAAACATGATTTACATATGGAAAGGAGGGAGTGCGATATGAAGCCGTGCTAAGAGGTTGGTAGTCTGTAGGAAAACAGGGAGGTAGACAATAGGTAGATCAGGGAAACACGTGGACTTGGCGGATGACATTTGTTGTTGAAGCAATGCAAGTGCACCACGGACGTACCTAATTGGCAAACCTAACGCCTAAGCCCCATGGCGGCCAGCTGGGGTTCGCGGCCATACCCTCTTTTTAGTGTCGTTTTCGATACCTACATCCGTACCTAAATTCTGGTCTGGACTTCGTAGCTTCACCATCGTATGAATAAAATCAGGTGCCCAGATAGTTGACGCTGTGGATTTATAGAACTCACCATCCAATTCCTTGAATATAGGTAAAGACTGAAGTCAGAATCTACTGTAAGGTGTGATATGAAATTCATCTTGATTTTCGAGGGGATTTATGCAATTAAGCGCGTTATTTCCTTTATTTTAAATAGATAGGACCTCGGTTATTGAACACGCCTCTTTTTCATACCTTAGGTAAATAGGACGGTTTCCAGTTTGGGTATGCATTTCATTAGTGTATTCACTAATACCTAGTTTAAAGTATGAAGTTATACATTATTACCTTTACACTAGGTACGGAGTCGAAAGCGTCAGCCCCTTCTATCCGGTAGAACGATGGACTTTAGGTCAGGTAGGTTAGGTAACATTTCGTACCTCTCAAAAACCGCATCTGGACCACGGAATACCTCCTTCATACGAAGTACGAACGTATTTCGTACGAAGTTACTCTAGGTAGTAGTGTACATGCTTCGTATAACTACCTAGGTGCCTATCTAATGTAAGTCGGCCGTACCTCCGTAGGTAATTCGATGGGTAATTGTAGGTACGTATCCGTGGCGGCAGTACCTCCGTACCTCCCTATGTATACGGAAATTGATGTGGCCGTAAATCCCATCAGGCCGCGATGGAGATACGAAACGTTAGCCTGGTGGCGTCGACGGATCTTTACTGAAGCCGAGCCTCAAGCCAGCAGGTTACGTAATTCTATCCGATGCGAGCTCGACAACCTAACCTACTAGTGACGCAGGTACACGCGTTCTCCGCACGAGGCCCTCTCTTCTCTTCTGCACTTAGGTAGGTAGTAACTCAGGTAGGTAGTCTACGGATCCGTAGGTTATCTACCCAGTTGCTGTCAATACGTACTTACGTACGTACCTGAGGTATAAATCTCCCCTCTAGATACGTCCGTAGATTCCCCTTCAATTCTCTCTCTACTTACTATCGAGTCCTCCGCTGCCGGCAGCCTCATTCCAATGGATCACGCCCCCACCATCGCCCGATATATATGTGACGTTGTTCCAGCTGTCGCGGGGTAGGGTAACACAGTCAGCGGCAGGGCATGCAATGTCGCCCGCCTGTACGGATCCGTACGGGAGTAAGTTTGATCGTCCCATACTCGTGGGGTTCCCTCGTGGATGCTATAACGAGAATGGGGCGACTTCGAGCCATTGTGTTGGGACTTGAGGATTCGACAATGAATGATAACAGCGCATCTGCTTGCGTGAAGTAGAAATTTACTACTACTTACTTACATCTAATGAGAGGATGTTGTATCAGCCGACGATCATTAGGTTACAGCATACCTACCTATCATATCAGAAAGGCGTTAACATCGAAGATAACTGGTCTTACCTACCCACGACAAACTCGGGACGCGTCGATTGACATAATTGAGCAAACCCGTATGTGTCATGATCCCTTACTTCCCGCTCGGCTATCCATCCTGACGATAGGCGTGAATTATGCACTGCGCCCTCGATGTAATCTTACTTCGTCGTGTAACGGTTATGAATAAAGGCATATCCAATTAACACAGACTGGTGTGTCGTACCCATAGTCTTGAGCCTCCTTTACTGCTATGATCAATAGTGTACGGGCGAATTCGCGGTCTTCCATGACTTTACGAGCCAAGAAGCGCCTTACAAGATCATATATATACCGTACAGATATCGTGAAGTATCACTGCAACGTAGAGTCTTGCTTCATAGATGATATCTCTTATTGTACTATGCTCTAGACCACGCCTTGTTCATTGAGTACTTGCAGACGGATCCTGCCGTGTAATGAAAGTTGTGCTGTGGAACTATCGAGGTACAGTTGGTCCAAGAGACTCTCACCCTATACGACGCCTACATGACATCAAAACTGAAACAAAGCAGGGTGAAAGTCAATATGACAACGCCGTCCTGCACGAAAATAACAAGACTTATGGGGGCGGTTGGCATCGATATATGTATGGCGGTCCGACTTTCCGTGGTACTGAGATGCCATTGGCGAAGGGTACTGACGCAAGATTGATCAGTTGAACTGCGTAATAAAATAACGTTGCGAGTCCCCACAATGGGTATTCATGCGATTGCCTTTTCGACAACCAGTGCATAGAGTGCACAACAATGAAACAATGATACAAGGGGAGAGTGGCTGGCACTGCCTTCTTCTGAGGCATCCAGAAACTGTGTGCCTGGATCCCCAAATCCAACTCTCGTTCGTGATATGGCCAAGATGGCCAATACTCATGGGGAGCAATGCAGGGCATAGCGGATGGAATGGTGTACAGGGTAAACCTTAGTCTGAATATGAAAACACAAAACAGGATACGGCCATGCTGAACCTGCAAACGAAAGAGATCTTTGCAGGTTACATGACCCTTCAGACCCCACACGCTTTGGCGAATCATACATCCCACTCCTCCTCGAGCTCCTCTTCGTCATCCTCGGCCTCATCGGGTGTCAACGCAGCAAACGAAGAGCTGCTGCTCGTGATGATGGGTTTCTTAGCACCATTGATTGGTTTGTGGTTCGCAGTGGGTGCGGTCGCGGTAGTTTCATTGGAGGGTTGACTTGATGTAGCAGAGAGGTCAACCGCGCCATCCTTCCTCTTTCCCTTCTTCTTTGTCTTAACTTCACTCCATGAATCCTCCTCCTGTCGAATCATCTCAAGCTGTTCCTCCTCCGATGGCAATCCTGACCAGGGATCCGATGTGGCCTTTGTGGTGGGGGCAGACAAGGTAACGGCAGGAGCCTCGCTTGGCAGGGTTTTTGCTTGTTGATTAAGTGTGTCTAGCAGCTGGACAGAAGCACTGCTACTGGCAGGCTGGGAATTCCAGGCATTCTGTGTAGCCGCGAAGCTGGATCCATCCTTAGCGGGCCGGCCTTCAGCGATACGAGCAGTCCTTCGCTGCTGCTCCATCAGAATCTTGCGCTCGTTCTCATCCGCTTCACGAGCTGCTTTCGCCGCCTCTGCCTTCTTGCGATTCTGACGCTGCTTCTTGGTTTCAACGGGTTCAGCGGACTTAACCTTTCGCTCCTTGGGTTTCTTGACCGAATCGGTACCTGTAAGGCGAAGAACGGAGGGGCCAGGAGCTGCGGGCTCAAGCATGTCAGAAACTCCGAGCCTGTCGGCAGCCATAATGACAGGAGAGACCTGGGGGGATAGGTCATCATCAGCATCACCGGTAGTGGAAGAAGGCGTTGAGCTCTTGTTCAGCACGACCTCCTGGGCCTTAGATTGTTTGACAGATCTCTGTCGCTTGTCCTCCGATTTGTTGGCGTTGAGTTTAGTCCCAGCATGAGTATTAGAAAGCTGTCGTGCAAAGTCCCGGTCGGCCTTCTTGTCCGCAATCTCTTCCTCTTCTTTATTGAACGTGGAGATAGACGCAGTCGGCTCGCTTCGGTCGGCGACAGACGGCTTCGGCTTCGGCTTTGGTTTTGTGGCCTTTTCGGTCTTAATTTTAGCCTCGGCTACTGTATCTCGGTCATTGCTTTTAACTGGCTGTTTGGCAAGAGGAGGCCGGCGACTCTCATCTTTTTTGCGCGATGCGTAGAACCAGACACCCAGAACAAGGGCAATAGCGGCATAACCACCCATAGTGGTCATAGTCGAATGGTCCTTTCGGGAATCCATGGTGGTAGATTGTTGTGATTTTCTGGATGGCGTATCCCTATGGAAGTGTTACGTGAAGTAAGGAAAGGAACTTGAAAAAACGCGATAGTCAGAATGGCACGGCGACGTGACCGTCAATGTAGGCCGAGACGAGATTGGTGAGACAGAGTAGGTAAGATAAGATTGAATGATTTGGTGAAAGTGAACTCATTCACCAAGCCCGAGAAGAACAAAGACCAAAGAAATAATGAAGAACGACGGCTCAGGGCTTCTATCAAGAGGGCCGATATGCTAGCTGGTGGCCTTAATTGAACTTGTGGAAGTGCTTGTCAACGTACGTTGATAAATCAGGCCAGATCAGCAATATGGAAGTATGCTGCCGGCGGCAATACAGCCAAGAAGAGCTCTAGGCCCTTTGCTGCTAGGGAGACAATGGATAAGTAGATGATAGATAGAAGTTAGAATATGAATGAGAGTAATTGCCCTGAAGACAATGTTTACGGATGAGAGAGACGAGGACAATAGGAGGTTGAATCGCAAAGTCTGAAGAAATGCGGTTGTTGCGTAGGTAGAACACATTAGGTGTGCACTACTAACTGCAGCCACAGATGAGAACTGGGTAGGCAATCTGTCGTCAACTTCGTACCGGTAGCAGGGAGGTGGAGCAGCTATCCCATTGGATGGATTCAGATTGTATGATGACCCACTTCGTATCTAAATTATGTAATCACTATATTGTTAGGTACTGGTTGTCACCTGTGAAGAAGTACGGAATACCTAGATCTGATCCGTACGGATCCGTGCTAATATCGTCTGATCCGTACGGATCCGTGCTAATATCGTCGTCTACCTACTTAGGTATCTGCTACGGATTACGGATCCGTACGGATCGTACCTACATCTGTAGAATTACGTACCCTACCTATTAACTACCTACACTAGTAGTGTACCTAGCTAGGTTATGTAGGTATAACTCCGCTGCCTATTAGTAATACCATCCTTAGGTGCCTTCTTAGGTACCTAGGAAGGTACCTAAGGTAAGTATGTACGTTAGGTAGTGTACACTGAACTAGGTACCTAACCTAAGGTATCTAGGTACCTCGGTACATTAGGTACCCAGGTGGTACCTTAGGTAGGCTAACTTGATGAATTCGATCAAGCGCTAGGTACGGAATTAGTAGGTACCTACTTTAGGTACCTAGGCATCTAGTAATTCCTGGGTACTGAGTCTTCTACCAGGGTGTATTCTTATATGGAAGTAACATTCTTATATCGAAACTACGTACACCACGTCCTTACAAGAATTTACGTCATGCGTACGGACGTGCTCCATTAACCCAGTAGGTATTCTGTATCTACCTTACGCAAGCTAGTTGTCGAGAGATCATTTCTACCTACCTACTCTACAATAGGTAGGTATGTGGTATCTAGGTACCTAGGTCAATAGCATCCAGGTGGTGGTGGTGGAGATATGCATAAGTACCGGCAAGGTACAGATCCGTAAGTACTAGGTACTGCGCGTTCCCATCCGATTCATATGTACGTATATGTCCTAGGTACTAGTTTAGGTACGGATTAGGTGCAGTGCACCTCTGTGCTGTTACGGGTTAGGTACCTACTGTGCAGCAAATTCGATTCAGATGGGGCGCTATGGGGTAAGAAAACCCGAATCTTTGGCACGAATCGGCTTTCGCTGATGACTGCAGGCTGAAGAGGGGAAAAGCGTGAGCGTGCCCTTCCAAATAGGTACCTACCGTATAACTGCGCTTGAGCCCACAACGCTCAAAAAGAAGTCGTTGCTCCCTACTTAGGATCGACGAACATCATCGCTGATACACGCGCCTAGAATTTAGAGTCTCGAGTCCTGCCAATTACTTGCAAGATATGGCTTCAAGAAAGGTTATTATCGACACGGACCCAGGTAAGCCATATATAGTCAGAGACGTGAGCGTGGGAATTCGTCTGCTCGAATGGATTCATTGAGTCTACCAAGATATACATGGACCGCTGCTAACTGAACAACTTCAAGGCGCCGATGATATCCTGGCAATCCTGCTTGCACTGGCGTCTTCGCCTGAAGACCTCGAAGTCAAGATGATCTCTGTAACGTACGGAAACGTGGCGCTAGAAGGTTGTTTGCGGAACGTCGTGGCCCTCTTCAAGGTGCTCGACCACGAAATGAAATGGCGCGAGGCAAATGGCAAGCCCCTGGGTTTTGAGGCTTTGCGAAAATTTAAGCCTGTTGTAGCCATGGGGGCCGAACATGCCCTGGAGGATGAGATATTGATGGCCGATAATTTTCGTCAGTTTCCTACCGTCCTAAGCGCACTTTGCGACTTCACCTAACAAAAAGACCACACTAGACGGCTCCGATGGATTGCACGGTGTCCATGAAGCCGTAAGTTGTCATTTATATTTCAATGATCTAGTCTAGGTAAATTGAATCGTCAATGGACTTGAAACGCTAATTGATCCCGGCAGCATCCTCATCTATCACCCGAGGAAACATGGAAGACTTTATTCAGCCACGACCATACTACTTCTAGTGATGTGCCATCGTACCATCAATATTTCAAGCCCTCCAAGGCACCAGCGCATCGGGAGATTCTAAGAATCTTGAAAGAGGAGCCAATCGACACAGTCAGTATATGTGCGCTGGGGCCATTGACGAATCTGGCGCTAGCTGCTTCTGAGGATCCCGAGACGTTTTTAAGGGCTAAAGAGGTGGCCGTCATGGGAGGAACGGTCGAATTGCCTGGCAACATCACGCCGCTAGCTGAGTTCAACACCTACGCCGATGCGGTTGCTACTGCACGAGTGTTCGCTCTGACATCTCTCGTCCCTTCGTCTACTATGCCTCCTATACCCCAAAACAAATCTACGCTGCCAGCTTACCCTGAGACATTGTCAAGGCAGCTCAATTTGACTTTATTCCCGCTGGACATTACGACACCTCATCTTTTGAACTTGGGCTTCTTCCAGGAAAAGATCAAGCAGCCGTTACTTGCTGGCAGCCCACTAGCCCTGTGGGTGAACACTTTCATGACAGGAATCTTTGAGCATATTGTTGCCAGAGACGGAGATGCTGAGGAACCTGGTCTCTCGATGCATGACCCGCTGGTCCTATGGAACATGCTCACATGGTCTAACTCGGGGTGGAAGCTGGCTGCGAGGGCGCCCGAGGATATCCGCATAGAAACTGCTGGCCAGTGGTCTCATGGTATGCACGTGATTGATCGCCGGGAAAGATTGCGCGCCGATGGAGTAGCTAAGACGGAAATAGACGGAGACGTAAGCGGGTGGCTGAGCGCAAGGAGAGGAAATAGGATTAACAGATATGTCAGTAGCCCTGGCGTGGACGCGTTTGCACCATACTTAATGGCGTGCCTGTTCGGTTAGAAGAGGCAGTTTCAGAGATAACATGTTCCAACACACAGCCATGTCTCAGAGGAGAGTAGACCATAAAGGAGTCAGCAAGATGCACGAGGTGATGGTATCATTTTGGCCAAGAGCATACCCTATAGAAAATCAAGACCTTCTCCTAACGCCGGCAATGCACTCCCAATGACGTGCTAGATCAATCCAGTCTGTTCCTTGTACGATCCGTACTCCCTGTTTATTTTATTTATACGTGCTTGATACCGCCAATCGCCAAACCTTTCACTTGTTCCCAGTTGATGCTATCGTCAAGTGGTTCATCAACCAACCCCACTAAACAGACATTGTCTCCCCGGACAATGTAGAGGCCTAGAGGCACAGCGGTAGATGGTTCATCGTCGTCTGGAGTTCGGATAACGCGCTCGACAGCCTGTCCTAGTACCTTCAATAAATCAAACGTTAGTCTTAGAAGAACAGCTCCAGAGGTATGTCGGCCAGGCGAATACGTACCAAGTTTGTCTGTTGGTCACAGCTCAACAAGTTCCCAACCAACGTTCGTGAATCAGCTGTGACAATCAGGACTCTCTCTATGTGATATGTTAGCGTTTTGAGTGAATTAGGTTCGTACGGAAGTAGCAGTGATGGTGCGCAAAAGGTCTCCTACTATTGATGTAAGTATGTAGATTGGACATCTTTTCGAGAGTGACGGGCGGCCAGACTAGGAATCTTAAATCTGAAGCTGACAGACGGGTTGTCGCGAGGCGTGATACCCGGAACTCTAAGATGGTGGTTTAGCTGCGAGCTTCACGAGTAAAGTTATTGCGGGTCTCAAAAGCCGGTTTGTAGCTACCTCCCGCTAGTTATGCGAGGTGTTTTACCTATCGGGTAAGCGGTAGCATGTACATATTCAGTACCTACATGTAGGTACATTGCACCTAAGGCACCTTAGGCGGGTACCTTTGTTTCTGCCTCGAGTCCCCACTCTACGGAGTACCTACATAGCTACCTAGCTTAGGTAGGTACCTAGGGTAGTTATGTAGAGGGGTACAGTGTATTCTTGGTACAGCAATTAAATAGTGTAGTTGCATTCACACCATCTCGGTTTCATGCATAAGATACCTTTAAGTACCTTATTATTTGGAATACGGTAGGTAATACCTCGAGGAATGACAATCACGTGTTAACCTGCGAGAATCGGCTTATGTGTACGGTATTCCGTAGGTATCCATCTACCATCTACCTACCCAAGCTGCCCGATCTAATAGGTAGCGACACAAAGTTACGGATACACCGGGCGAGTACCTACATAGTCCCCAGCCAACCAACTATCACCATCGATGCATCAGTCAAGGTCCGAACGTTGGTTCCTAGATTTGACTGAGCCAAATCTGGGGCCGCCCAAGGCGTGGCTTAACATTGTGCCTCGGCCGCAACAATTGGGTTGAAGAAACGGAATTTGTTCTGCGGGTCGTATTTGGCCTTAAGATTTTGAAGCCTTTCGATGCGCCAGGCCTCGTGACCGTAGCGTTCTTCGATGGATTCCATGCCATTGGCATAGTTGACATAGACATTGACTGTTCGTTCTGGCTGGCCCGCGTTCCACTCGTTTTGGATTTCTTTGGCCCACTCCCAGGCCGCCCCTTCTTGATTGGCGTTGTTTCGTTCGAAGCCGATACTGCAGATCATCAGGTGATGGTCGGTGCGGAAGGGGTAGGCCGACAGTTTGGGGTCTTGAGCGTCGACGCCAGCAGTTGCGTAGCCCTCATGCAAGATACTGGACCGGGCAACGATATCGGGGTCGCTGTGGATGCGCCGTTTGAAGCCATCAAAGATCTTGCGCTCGGCCGTCAAGTTGTAGACCTGCAACCCCGCAGCTGTGGAAACTTGTTGATGGTGATGCTGGCAGGCGAAGTCACTGAGGCCGGTGCTTTGGATATGAGCGACTTGTGGATATGGGACATCGCCACTTTCGTCCGACACGGACTCGATCGCGTCAAATGGAGAAAGGTATATTTGCGCCTCTTCAGCGGATCCGCGGTAGCTAAAAGACCAAGCGATGATGGGCTCTTCCTTATTGATAGTGGGATTCATGAGGAAGTACCCAAAGTTGACCATATTAACTGGTGTGCTGCCGTTTCCGTGCAAATTGTTGAGGGCTGTGAAAACAACCTCCAGCTTATCCCCATTCCAGATGTAGTTGTGGTAATGCCAGGTGTCGGGGCCACGGGGGTGAATCTTCATCTCCAAGCCTGTAACAATACCAAAGTTGTGGCCGGCGCCCTTCATTCCCCAGAAGAGATCGCCGTAGCTCGATTCGTCAACGCGGATGGCGTGCCCATCGCCCAAGACAACATTGAGCTGCAGCATGTTGTCAACAATCAGGCCGTAGAGACCTTCATGTCGTCCATGGCCACCTCCAAGACCGGCGCCTAGTAAGCCGACACAATCACAGGCGCCTGTTGTAGCAACATAGCCACGTTCCCACAGGTAGTCTGAGACTTGTCCACTGTATACACCGCCTTGGAACCAGGCGGATTTTCCATCAGGTTGCACGGTGATGCTATCGAGCTTTACCATGTCGATCTGGATGCCATTGAATGTGGCGAGACTTAGAGTTGAGCCATGGCCCCGGTTAACGGCCAGAAAGTCAATACTGTTTTCATTGCAGTAGTTCACCTGAGAGAAATTGCGATTAGGAAAGAAAAACATATAAGTCATCTCTTCACTTACGATTGTGGAAACATCCGACTCCTCAGCGGGTTGGACAACGACGTGAATTATAGGGCGAGCGACGTCACTGAATCTCGAAGTAGCATTATTAAAGCGACTATCCTCTGGTCCAAAAATTAAGGTACCTTGAGAGACTTGGTCACCAAGCTCCCTGGTAACCTGTTCAGCGGTCAAATTGGTACAAGACAAAGGGTATCCTTCGAAGAATCTGGGAATGCCTATTCCAGCTGCAAAGTTCCAAAGCAGGCACAGAGAGACAGTGAGTAACATCATATATTTCATTTTGAGTGCTTGGAGAAAATAGCTGGGGAAAATGTCCAAGGATTTGTAGTCGATGCTTATCCTGACGGCTCCTATGGTGGAGAAAGTTGTTTTGCTATAGGTATGGCTTGGCACCTACTCTGCAACCCAAAGCAGATCGTACCAATCCTCGTAATCTTTTCCTTTCCGTGTGTTTATACACCGGCGCAGATCCGACTCAGACGGAACTCAGATAACGACTCAAAACGAAGCGATCGTCGGGCACGACAGCTGGAGCGACAAATCGGCGATTAGTCGTGGCGAATGAATGACAATTCGTCGCCGCGATCAGTCGACTTGGAGCCTTATTCGGGCCCGATACTAGACATCAGCTTATCGATCTATTACTAATTTCAATCCATCGGCCCAATCATGCGATATTTTGACACGACGTGGTAGCCGAGTACTGATCGCTCCGACCAATTGAGGTCCCCCGATCACCGACTAAGTTGCCCGATATACTGCCGGTCGCTCTTTTATCTTTATCGTCAAGACTTATTCTGTGTATTCAAGGGCATCGACCTATTGCCATGGCATAGGACAGCTATGTATTGCCACCCTTTACTGCTAGCATCATATTGCTTCTGGGTTCCGACTGCAAGGCCCCAAGTCCATACGCTATAGTGAATCACCTCGCGACATGCTTTGTCAGTGATATAGCAAATACCCTGCCGCCACTAGGAAAACCCCCACAAGAGGCAGAACTTAGGACATATGATACAAGGAGAGGGAAAGAAGGCGGTCCTGATTTTAGCTGAACATGGCTGGCCTGGATGTGAGTCTCTGTCGAATAGGATTTCGCAGGGACGCGATGCGTCCGTTCGGTAAGAAATCAATGCTTACCTTACCATTACTAAATTGCAAATATAGACAACTGGGCCGGTCAGGGATAACGGTAAGGCGTCCAAGGAGCAAGGGGAGGAGGGCTTCGATATCAGCCTCAAATGCAGCTCCGTACATCGATAATATTGAAGTCACACTGGTTAGTGGGACTGGAAGCCTCGGCGACTGAACCGTACTCGTCATCACACGGGTAACTTGTAGTTGAAAAGGAGACCCATCTTCGGTATAATCGTACGAGAGTGCATTACAAGTTCAACAGGGTGCATGAAAAATCAAAAATGAGGTGTGTATTGTACGACTTCAGTCCTTGTAATCCATCCGGGAGTAAATGGGTGAATGCTGACGCCTCTTGGCGTCTGATAAACGCTGTAGATGTTGCTGTGTCTTGGAGAAAACCGAAAGCGATTCAATATATTACTATATGGCTGATCATGTGACTGGGTGGTTGAGGCTATACTGCCCAGGCCCCGGGATACTGTAAGATCTGTTTGTCCACTGTACGCGAGATGCCAGAATTACCTAGTGGAATACTGAGTATGCCTGCATGATCGTTGATCGAGGAGTTAGTCAGAGCATTCACGATATATCTATCTGCATAGATAGCAACAAGCGATTTAAATGTAAGTTACTCCTCATATTCGCCCCAAGACGATGCTATAAATGATGTGAAATCGCAAGCATAATAAATGTAACAACATACCCCCGAAATGGCACACTCTTATGATAACTTCGCATACATACATGAATGTTGCATGCGTGAGGCGTTCCCCAGCACCAACCCCGGCGAATTAGACTCTTTTAACCCTTCAAGGGGCCAAAGGCGCACCTATCATATTGTTTACTGTCGCGGAGCATATGTGGCGTAGTACGTACTACGGCTAACTTTTCACCCTCCGTCATATTTTACCTTGGAATCATGACAATGTTGGCATGTAGATATGTAAGAGTCAATGATGATTTCACTGGGATTGATTAATTGAATGGGATGATAAGAGCTTTCAGGGGCGCCTTTTCCCTTCAAAGACTCTGTGCAGTGCGTCCTGTAAGTACATACTCCAATTATCTCGCTCTGTCTCGTTTTTCGGATTCGGCTCAGTCAATCCGGTGTGTCGAAATGCTCATCGGCCGACGCTTGTGACGGATGTCACCCTTGCTTGTAATCATCCAGATCTTCCAAGCTTTCAGCTTAGGTTGTGGAACAAAACTTAGTGAAGAATTAGATTCTTTGACCGTGGGATCGGCTGGGACTGGCTGGAAGCGAGACGACAACAGTCGCTGTACCTCATGAGATTACATAGTACAGATTGAACTCATACTCCAAGTGCCGTTGACTGTCGTCTATACGGGCAGATAAGCACTATATTCTTGGAACCTGCTGTGTCATCTACCGCTAGGTGGCTAAGTACGACCGGAAGTTGAACATGACGATTATTGAAGTTGATGCGCCAAGTCGTACTCCGTGCTTTGGTATTATCTTCTTGACTGTCCGAAGACTACAACTCTTGTCACCAGCTCCACCGTACCCAAATGAATGCTCACTTGTACTTTGGCCATCACCTAAAGGTCAGGATAAGGCATGGTACTCATAAGTCGCCTATTTTTTTATTGGTTCAAACCCCTATGAGCTACACAATTTGAAGTCTTCGGGCAGTCAAGAAGATAAGTGTGCCCCGAAGTTTACTACTTTTTAAGTCTTGTAAGTTAATGTTATCAAATACCGTCGCGAATGCCAATCTGGATTCTGATGGATTGCGCTCCTTAGAACGACATCGTCAATATTAGTAGCACGCGGATTGATACATTTCCCAGTGCTGTCATGTCTCAATCTTGGGACCGGGTAGCTTCCATCTTTGATGAGACCCCAGCTCTACGATCCTTTCATGTTGCTCTGGGTACCATCTTCTTGTCCCTATATGGACTGTATCAATGGCTCCTTCCACGGCCCATACCTGGCATAGCTTACAATCCGAAGGCGGTCCAATCGCTGCTTGGTGATGCCCCAGCCATGGTCAAAGAAGTTAGCTTGACGCACGAGTTTAGCGTCTGGTGCGCAAAGCAGGTGAAGCAGATGAACTCACCAATTTGCCAGGTCTTCGCGAGGCCGTTTTCGAGGCCCTGGGTTCTCCTAGCCGACTTCCGCGAATCTAAGGATATCCTGACACGCCGCACGAAGGAGTTTGACAAATCTTCATACCTCTCCGAAGGCATGGCCTGCATGGGCTCCTTCCACGGTATCTACCCGACGGGCGACAAGTTCAGGTCAAACCGCCAACTCATTCAGGACCTCATGACGACGAGCTTTCTGCATAACCACATGGGTCCGGCTATCTATGCCAAGGGCTCTGAGCTGATGCACCTGTGGGAGATGAAGATAGCTCTGGCACAAGGCCGACCGTTTGACGCTAAACAGGACTTCGAGCACTTGTCGCTTGACGTGATGATACAATTTGCCTTTGGCAAAAACTGGGTACAAACGGCATTGAGCCAACAAGTAGATACCATACGTACGCTGGGGCCTTCCGACGTCAAGATTGGTACCCTGGATCAGCCAGTAATCTTTCCATCAGGCCCCATCGCGGATTTCTTACATTCCGTGTACGGAGCCGCCAGGATTGTAGGAAAGACCGTCAATGCTCTCTTACCAAAGTTGCAAACCTGGTGGTGGTCAAAACAATCATGGTACAATAAGGTCTTTGACGACAAGGAGAAAACCATGAAGGAATCAATCGCTACCGGGATCAATAACTTGTACTCTGGTCATATAGAAACTAGTATCGAGCACATGTTGATGCGGGAAGCGGCCCGGGCAGAGAAAGAAGGTCGAGAACCGGACTTCGATAGTCGGGTCATTCAGGATGAGGTGAGATAGTACTCCAACGCTATGTGAATGCTGACTTTGTGCATTGAGGATCTAATAAAGTTGCCTTGGCTTAGGCTTTCGGTCATATTGTCGGAGGCCATCACACAACTAGCGGAGCCATGATGTGGCTGGCCAAATACCTGAGCGACTTACCTCGAGTTCAGACCAAGCTACGTTCAGCACTATACGAGATTTTGACAGCGGCGAGACAGGAGAACAGACTTTTTACGTTCGATGAGATCCGACAGGCAAAGATCCCCTACCTTGATGCCGTTATAGAAGAGATGGTGCGCGTAAATGCGGTCCCCGTATCCCGCGAAGCTATGTGCGACACGCAGATACTGGGATATCCCATCAAGAAGGGGACTCAAGTATTTTTCATGTCTAACGGCCCAGGCTTTTTCTCGCCGCCTTTCGCTGTGGACGACCTGAAGCGAACTGAAGCCTCGCGAACCGCTAAGCTGAATGCCTCATGGGATGGAAACCGGGACCCATCGATCTTTGAACCAGAGCGATGGCTGGTGCGTAAACAGGAGGGCGAGGGTGTGCTGGCGGCCGACGTTGAATTTGACGGAGCGGCTGGCCCGCAGATGGGCTTTGGGCTGGGACCACGCTCCTGCTGGGGCAGGAGACTGGCGCGCCTTGAAATGAGGACAATAACAGCTATGTTGATATGGAACTTTCAGCTTTTGCCGGCGCCACATGAATTATCGGGATATGCTGGGCTTGAAGATATAGCACGAACCCCACAGCAGTGTTTTATGAAAATCGCCAAGATAATGTAGTTCAAGTTGATCATGGGAAGAAAGACACCAAGTAGTGTGATACCATTGAAATGGACCCGCGTGAGTCGGACGTAAGAAGGGGATTCGTACTGCATAACTACCGCGGGAAAGAAAACAAGTTGATGATTTGAATGGAAAGATGTAGATGAATATGGTAAACCTCCCCCGACCTTCAGAACATCTCTCTCTTGGTTCTTCAGTCGTATTCAATCCTAAGAAACGCCCTTGAACTCAGACTCGTCTTGTGTAAGGTGCCAGCCTTATTATATTGTAATGCGACATCGCTTAGCTATTTATGGAATTTATTGTCCGCCCGTCGCAGGAATTCCATCTCCGCGGGTTAATAGAGCCATAGATTTCCTATCACCGCGAACCACGGCTAAGGGGACTTAGAAGCCAGACCCTACTGTACAGAGTTCATCGTGAAGAACAGCATAACATTGCGAGGTTCCCGTAAGTTGGCACTTATTTGATTAGTTCGCAACCCTGATATTGACCTGTCTTCAAACGGCCAAGGAGACAAACCTTCTAGACAATATGGAGCTACCTCTCACCGGCCTCATCATTCCCCCAGCTTAACCAACAATCGGGCTAATGCCTAAGAGGGAAGCATACGCTGCATCCAAAAGGCTCGGATATTTACGAGGGGTCGCCGATGAGCTGAGCCTCGGCGGCCGATAGCCTCCATGGAACCGGGCCATAGTATGATTGGTAATTGCTGTTGTTTCGTGGGTTCTAGAATCATCATTACAAATTCACATGGCTCACATAAATC
The DNA here is from genome assembly GCA_022984845.1 of Xylaria nigripes. Classification (NCBI taxonomy): domain Eukaryota; kingdom Fungi; phylum Ascomycota; class Sordariomycetes; order Xylariales; family Xylariaceae; genus Xylaria; species Xylaria nigripes. The sequence continues at coordinate 19,358 of JAJJKC010000049.1, read as the reverse complement.
ACGGAGGCTCCGGAAGCTCTTGTATGGGAGAATATCGCTACGGCCGTTGGGAAGAGCCCGGTTCTTGACTTTGTTGTTGGAGTACTGGTTGATCACTGCCATCTTTGATTGTGATAATTCCTTGATGTCGCCAATATAAGCCGTTTAACAAGAAAAGACAAATTAATCTACTTGCTATATACATATGTCCTTCATTGAATAGATGTTGTAATCAGCCGACGCAAATGTGCAAGCATCGGGCGCCGGGCCGAGTCCCCCAGAGCCCCCTTACCAACCAAGCAGCAAACAGTACCGGAAGCGGTTGACGAGCGAATCGATTGACGGTGACGTGATGTCAAACAATAGGCTGTACACATTTTTAATGTCTTTATAGAGATATTTACACAAGTATTAGTAATGGAGGTATACAGACATGTGACGGGTCCCTCTGTATCTGGTTGCCTCTGTATCTGGTTCCCTCCATCTACCAGGCAGCGACAAACCCGAGGCAATTTTGAAAATTCGAATCAATAGAATTATCCTTTTGTGCATACGTGGACATGCGGTTGACTGATTCTATGCTGGAGTCCATCGCCCAATAGGGCAAGGCAAACCCGAAGGCGTGATACATCGCAGGGTTATGAAGGAATGTGTTTGTAATCATTCATGTACGCGTCGTGTAGAAAGCGAATCTAACAGACCTTTTACTCCGCACTTCAACAGAAATTATATGCTGTCGTAAGCTTAGGTACTTGGTATTATAGTGTATTCCGTACCTAGAGACTAGCAGTAGGATCCGTTAACCCCTTTAAATCCGTGGGGGATCACCGCCCATTCGTTTCTTGAATCACAAATCTCCCCCCAACAGGCAGTCAAGCTCTCCAGCTGACAAATTGTGACGCTTAACAAAGCTCTATTTGACTCAGTCAAGGAACTTGTATATTTTAAAGCACTTGGTCGCGTATTGCGGTAACTCAACCAAGTCTGTTGGTCTTGCAGCATCACCACTTTGTCCGAGACTCTCCGGTAATACGCTTACAGTTCGCGAACACACCCTTTCCCCTTTCCCTGAGCTCAAACAGGAGTTCGACATTATTTCTGCTTAGAGAATCAATGGCTTCATTCCTTGTCACTGGCGCCTCTAGAGGCCTCGGTCTCGCTCTTGTACGTGAACTTATCGCCCTCCCAAGCTCCAAAGTTGGCACGATCATCGCCACTGCCCGGGGCGACTCCCCTGTCCTTAGCGAGTTCGCGCAGAAATCTGTCGACCGCGTCCATGTTGTCAGTCTTGATATTACGGATCAAAAATCCATCAAGACGGCAGCGGCCGAGGTTGACGCCATGCTTGGAGGCAGGGGCTTAGACGTTCTGATAAACAACGCCGGAGTCTGCCAACACACCTTTAATGGCATCAAAAACATGTAAGCCTCACGCCTCTCTCTGATTCTTCTTTTGTCGCGAAGTGTATCATTGCGTCGCCGCAAGGGATGAGACTCCCAACAAACCTCGTATTCGTTCAGGTGAAGATCGCAACAAGCGGTAAAAATGCCTTAATATCTGAGAACGCAAACAGCGATGCAAGGAGATACTTCGTGACATCTTACGTGCCGATACAGTTGGTTCCAACTTCCAAATCTCACTTGCCTTCTGGACTCCTTTAGCATGGTCTGATCCGATAGCACCTGATTAACAGCTTCGTAGGGACAACCTCGAAGAGAGCCTCACCATCAATGTCATGGGTGTCCATTGGGTGACCCGGGAATTCCTGCCACTATTACAGAAGGGTACCCAGAAGAAGGTGGTCAACATGTAAGAGGCGGATCGAATTCCCAGATCAGGCCATAAGTCCTTTCAATCTAACAAAATCGCAGGACAACCACCTTCGGCTCAACGACGATGGCTCAGGAAAATGCTTACTACCCGGCCCCAGCCTATAAGATCTCTAAAGCAGCTGCAAACGCCCTGACGGTGCAGTATGCTGTCGAGTACGAAAAGGAGGGCTTTTCATTTATTGCACTTTCCCCCGGTGTATGTCTCCCTAACGATGTCCTCATTTCACCATCTTGTGAATCTTTAACTAATGGTATGTCCGCGTAGTGGTTGAAAACTGATCTAGGAGGTGGTGAAATGGCCGATTTGACCCCTGAGCAGGGCGCCAAAGCTTCACTGGACATCATTTTCGAGGAGGGTCAGAAGTACAACGGCACAATGCCAAGAATTTTCATCAAGGGCTGGGATAATACCAAGGGTCGGCATCGCTATGATGGGAGCATTGCTCCGTGGTAATTAGGAGGGTACAGGCTGCCAAGTGAGTTCATGCATCGTTAGAAGATCTTCTTAAACAGAGGATAAAAGGTTGGCCCTGGTGCCCTCCACTGGTACTGCGCTATAGATGTTCCGCGACACTTCCTGGCGTAACAGAGGACGGCATGACTTTACTCCACTTCTCTTCAAATGCATGCCCTTAGTGCCAACCAGTGAATGGCAGTCGGCCAGCATTTCGATGACCGCCTCTATCATTAAGGATTAACTAGTCCTCGTCATCTAAAGTGGTTCAGGAATTGGGAATATGTGTAAACAGATAGTAAACAGTACATAAACCCCTTATTTGTCCTATTCATTTCTTGCTTTGATATGTAGTCACATACTTTCGGTTCGGGCCAGCCTCCTCGTCAACTTCGCCGGGTCTGTCACTGCTCGAAACGCTGCCATTATCATCATCATATGCCAGTCTAGCATCGTCAATCTGGTCGTCAACTTCGAGCCACTTATCGCTGCAAGCTGGGACCGGGAAGAATTTGCACAGAATCCAATATACCACAAAGGATATGATGAAGCCGGCGAAAAAATTGACATTGTAAATGTATGTTGCCCCAATAGGCACATTCCCACCATTGACGGCGCCGGCAAATCCCACGACGTTGATCAAGATGCCGCAGATATAGCCCGCGTATCCGCGCCAATTGATACCGTATGTGAAATAGTACGGGCTGTCGCGTTGTGGGTTGTAAAGCTCCTTGACCCGAAGGTAGCCACGACGCACAAGATAGTAATCGCTAACCATAACACCTGCAATGGAACTCAAGAACACGGAGTACGCTGACAGATAGGTTGAGAAATTATTCGATGACGACAGGAATTGGTAGGGACACAGGGCGAGACCTATAGCCGCGCATAGATATCCGCCTCGTCGAATGTTGAGAAATCGCGGTAGCAAAGCCGTGAAATCCGTGCCGGCAGAGATAGAATTCGCAGCAATATTGGTGCCCAGCTGTGCTAGGGCGAAGGCAAGTGCGATAACAAACACGCCAAAACGCTGTGCAGAACCACCGTCATCACTTGAAAAAGAGGAGTGATCTGTTAGCCTCAATTTCCGAAAAGAAAAGGCGCTTTTATCGTAACTTACATGAATCTTTCTAGCAGATCAAGCGGATCCCAGATAGGCTCGGTACCAGGGTAAATGATAACGGAGCTGGATGAGACAAAGATGCCCACGAAACAGGTCACGGCGAATCCAATGGGGATGGTGAGTAGTTGGGGCCAAAGCGCATCACGGGGTTTGCCAGCAAAACGAGTGAAGTCCGGGTCGTTGACAATGAGAGTGGCAAAGTTGGCAATGGAGCTCAAGACGCCCTTCACAAATTCCCAGGCTAGGTCGCTGCCGTGTAGTTTCGCTGGCTGCTTAATAATGGGACCAGCGCCGCCTGCTTTCACGAGCGCCCAGATGAAGAAAGCGATGCCCGCGGTAGGGACAAAATATGCCTTTACTGTGAATAGATGGCGGATTTTATGAACAGGAAACCAAATGGCTGGGAGCGAAGCGAGCCAAAAGAGAAAGAACGAGACGTAGTCAGCAGTCGTTGTGCCTGAATTGACCGGGAACGTGTTGGGTATGGTGTTTCGATCCCAGCTGAGCCAGATACTCCTGATCATAAGGTAGACACAATGCCCTCCGATGTAGGCTTGAACACCGTACCAAAAAGCGGACAAGACCGCGCGGTTGAGCACTGGCCATAGACTCCCCCAGATACCAAAACTAGCACGATTAACGACGGGAAATCCGATGTGATACGTCGCGCCTATACGCCCTGTCAAGCAGACAAAGGCACCAGCAATAGAGTAGCCGATCCAGACACTAAGCCATGCTTGCCACCATGATAGGCCATTCACAATGTTTGTGGAACTAATCATCCATGTGTTTATGTTGAATGAGTCGGCGATCCAGAAGCCGACGTAATTCCACGGTCCCCACTGCCTCCGAGCCGGTTCAACGGGCTTGAGGTCATGGTTGGTCAACTGTGTGGCCGAGATATAGTAGATTAGTATGAGATTCGAACCGGGTTAAACGTACTGCCTGCCGCACACCATCGTGCCGAGCACGTGCTTACGAAGCCACAACTGGAAAAGGTACGAAATTCAAGCAGGCCACTTGACATACCATTAGCTGAGCAGTGGAAAGACCATCCTCGTTCTCCACGGTAACCTTATTAAGCCATGATCTAGACCGGGATGCATGTAACCTCTGCATTGCTGTCTTCTGGAACCCAACGACGTAACGAACCACGAATATTCCCGTCGAGTAACGGGAAAGCTAAACCCGAAGGAGGGGGAGCAGCTAGCTGGATTCGTAGGCAGATGATGCTTGTGACCCAGAACTCTAATGCTACTCTCACAAAGAGGTGTAATTGGGACGCCGGTCGTGGACTTAGCAATACAGCAAAAGCCAGATGAGCGGACCACGGAATAGATTGAACAGCATAGGGTAGATATACGAATGGTACGTCCGTAAACGAGAACCAGTTCAGCTGCCGATTCCCGGCACGGAACCTCGATCATGATTCATCGATGTTGATCTCGGTCAAGGGGCCGATTAATATCTAATATCTAAAGGGAATCGTGCGACCAAAAGCCGTTGACCGTATCAAGATAGGAGTGTTAGAGCCCCCCACCACCTCGCCAGCTTGTGGGGGGATAATCCATGTAGCAATATGTAGTTCTTCGGCGTGATGGTGTCACGCATGGTAGCTCATTGGCTCATTATCAGCAACGCAGATGTAGCTAGCCCAAGATATCTGACCCCCTTGCAAGTGAGATGCAGGTGATATGAACCGTCTCGTCAGCAATGATATTATTAGGAGGCTTAAAGATAGGGAAAGGCGAAATTATCTCGCAATCACGACACGGATGGAAGGAATGAAAACGAGGATGAATGCGGGTAGATAGACGCAGATAAGTACGGATTCGTACGGCATCGATAACTCCCATTATGTTATCTCATCAAGAAACACTTTGAACGCTCCCGTTAAACGATTTTAGTATATGGTACGGATCCGTAATGATTCGTTATCTTCTTATCAGGACATCGTCGCAAGTAGGTAACTCGGTCGGTCAATGAAGATGGTGTACGGAATAACGTACGAAGTACGGATCCGTAAGAAGCTCTCCGGGTGTATAACGGAATAGGTAGGTAGTTCCAGACAACCGAATAAGGTAGGTGGAAATGGAGTTCCCTATCTAATCAGTACGACCCCGCTCAGGAGCCCGCTACCTATCTGGTGAGAGTCTTGTGCTCTTTGACGTAACCGTCAGCTTCTTTATCAGCAGTCTTCCAGGCAACAAAATGCCGGTCCGACTCGGTCTCTAAAAACCTTGGCGGCCCGCCGAAATCTTGGTATGTAACTCACCAAGAGCTACGTACGTAATCCGTATGGACGTACGGAATACGTCCGTAGGTATTCCGTAAAACCTGATCATTTCCGGTGCGACCGCCTACTATGTCCCGTGGCTGCCCCAGCCTTGGCTTCGAAAACACCAAAAATTTCCACTGGATTGATAGATCAGATGTATAACAGCGGGGAGGGTGAAGTTGTCCGAACGGAAGACGCCGAGAGAAGGCGGCGTAAGACCTGCATCTTCGAACGAGAAATTCCGCCGGATGTTGGACAGACTACCTTAGGTAGCTATAATTACGAAGTGTCTATTATTCTGTACTGGGTGGTAGGCCAGTCTGCGCGGGCGTGCGACTATAGACGATTATTTCGATGATGACCTCAGACAGGTATTATGGTTTGCAATGCCCAGACAACGACTGCGTAACATATGGATTATCAGATGACTCTCGCCGGCGTAATGATTAAAAGCTTGAATGGAGGTGCCCACTGCCCAGCATCTACAGTTTGGTACTTAGTACTTGATGAGTATTCGATGTTTGATGCTTTGCGACAAAAGACTTCATATTTGGCTTCGCTGATTATCAGATTGGCAATACTACCTACAGTCGACCTACGAATGTGCAGCAGCTAGACGTTGTAGTCTGCCAGCATTCCAACCCTCTGTGGAATAAGCTACACAGCCAGTTTCACATCGGACCTGACTCAAATTTCAATTACTGCTTAGAGTTGGAGGCGACAATATACAGATCCTATGGCACAGGTGGATAAGTTGACTCCGACAACTGAATACCAACCATTAATGTGCAAATACAAGCATCCACGTCGGGTTTCATTTTCCCGAGGGGGTTGGATTCACGGCCCAACTTTATATCTCCGTCTGGAATTCCTGGGTGGTAGCCGAAATCTGCCTATACGCATAGGAAGAATAAGTCATCATCTAACCACTTGCCGGGGTTGAAATAGAAGAAAAGGAGATGACGCACGGAATTTGTTTTTCTCCTTCTAGTATACAGTCTCAACGAAAGTTAATATCAATCATCATGTTCTCGAACCCAGAAAAGAACACCCTGGAATATCAGTATGATTCGGAACTTCTCCGCATCGAAGCCTGGGGCCCCAATGCTCTCCGCATCCGTGCCACCTTTGAGCCCACATTTCCAACGGAGGACTGGGCTCTGTCCGAGCCGCTAGCAGAACTGATAGATGTTGCTATCAACATCCAGGATAATCAGGCGTCTATTCAGAATGGTGCTATCTCGGCTAATATCAACCATATGGGCAAGATAGTTTTTACAAACAGCAAAGATAAGGTCCTACTAGAAGAGTTCATGAGGCGACGCGAGGATGTCAAGGACCCTAGATGCTCTGCCCTGCGTATAGTTCCTCGCGAGTTCAAGCCTCTACTAGGCTCGGACTCATGGCACTTGACGGCGAGATTCGAGGCCTCACACCCTGACGAGAAGATATTTGGCATGGGTCAATACCAGCAGCCTTACCTAAACCTGAAGGGTGCAGATATCGAGCTCGCACAGCGCAACTCGCAGGCCTCCGTCCCGTTCGCGATCAGCTCGGAGGGATACGGGTTTCTTTGGAACAACCCGGCAATTGGGCGAGCCGTATTCGGCAAAAACGTCACAAGCTTTGAGGCATTCTCGACACGGGTGCTGGATTATTGGATCGTAGCGGGCGACACCCCAGCAGAAATTGTGCGTACTTACGGCCAAGTGTCCGGCACGGTGCCAGAGATGCCCGAGTACGGCCTTGGATTCTGGCAGTCCAAGCTGCGGTACCAAACGCAGGAAGAAATCCTCGAAGTTGCGAGGGAATATAAGCGCCGTGACCTGCCGATTGATGTGATAGTGGTGGATTACTTCCACTGGCCGAAGGAGGGAGAATGGAAGTTTGACCCTACTTTCTGGCCAGATCCTGGTACGACACCCAATGCCTAAACTCGAGTATCAAGAAAAGTACTCACATATAGAGCTTCAGATGCCATGATCGCGGAACTGAAGTCCTTGAATATCGAGCTAATGGTCTCCATCTGGCCAACAGTCGACCGCAAATCTGAGAACTACAACGAGATGGTCGAAAAGGGTCTTCTCATCCGACAAGATCGTGGCTGGCGAATCGTAATGGAAGGCGTAGGCAACTGCGTTCACTTCGATGCCACGAATCCCAAAGCAAGGGAATATGTATGGGGATTGGCTAGGAAGAATTACCATGATCGCGGTATTCACATCTTTTGGCTTGACGAAGCTGAGCCTGAATACACCCATTACGATTTTGACAACTACCGGTATCATGCCGGCCCAGATCTAAGTAGGTATCATCTCGGCTTCCTCCATTGCCTGAAACCTACTATGCCTCGGTCGAATATATCGGCGGCGTGTGTGTTTTGAAATCGGTTGAAATCGGTTGAAATAGGTTATTCCTCCCTCAGGGTGTGTTGCTGACAAAGCGTAGTGGTTGGCAACATCTACCCCGTACAATACTCCCGCGCTTTCTATGAGGGCATGAAAGCCGCCGGGCAAGAGCGCATTGTCAATTTGGTGCGATGCTGTTGGGCTGGAAGCCAGAAATACGGGGCTTTACTTGTCAGTGACGAACCTCGAGTTCAATGTTAAGCATCACATTCCTCTCCCCAGAACTGATAATCTTTTAATGTAGTGGTCCGGAGACGTGGCGAGCTCCTGGCCGAGCTTTCGCACCCAGGTAACAGCCGGCCTCAACGCAGGCTTAGCCGGTATTCCCTGGTGGACGACCGACATTGGAGGTTTTCATGGTGGTGATCCGCGGACGCCTGAGTTTCGGGAGCTATTCGTCCGCTGGTTCCAATGGGGTGCCTTCTGCCCAGTCTTCCGCCTTCACGGCGACAGGGAGCCGAAGCAGCCTCGGCACGGCACTACGGGCGGGAGTTACTGTCTTTCTGGTGCACCGAACGAGGTTTGGAGCTACGGCGACGAAGTCTACACCATCTGCAAAAGGTATATGCTGCTACGTGAGAAGCTCCGGGGCTACGTCCGAGGTCTCATGGAAGATGCCCACCGATTGGGGGATCCTATAATACGCCCTTTGTTCTACGACTTCCCGGATCAGAAAGATCTCTGGGACGTCAGCGATGAATATATGTTTGGTAACAGATATCTTGTTGCCCCTATCTTACATGAGGGACAGCGGGAACGACGCATCGTGCTACCACGTGGTAATAGTTGGCAGCAGTTGAATCAGGAAGGTGATCGAGTTGGCTCAGTCTACTCGAAGCCACGGACAGGGAGTAATGACACTTTCGTGATTACGATCGACGCACCATTGGAGTACATGCCTGTTTTGGAGAATGTCAGTTGAGGAAATGACAAAGACGGGCGAACTCATCTTGCATTGACTAGGTATCCTGGGAACTTTCATTGAACCTGCTTCTTCTACTCGTTACTTGCTATCCCTTCCGACTCAGCAAATTTCGTGATAGTAGCGGCAGACCATCGCGAAGGTGATTCGTTCTTTGAATCATTGTAGCTTTGTCGCCTACGTATACTACAACCGTATGCTAGCTTCATTCTCTTCAAAGAAATTTATGAGGGAGGTCAGAGAGTGATTGATCGTGGAGAACAGGCAAGTGTAGTTATGGCTTCAAGAGATCATCAGCGTGAAAGCAAAAGATCTGTATTCGTGATATGCTATGATCCCATCTCGCAACAAGCTCTAATATAATATCTGCGGAGTTACAGGGTGTTTCATGTTCGTCGGATCAGATCAGCGAGTCCTGCCTCCGCTTGCCATGCACGAAGGGGTCACGAAAAGCCTCTCCGTATCTCCATAAGCGCCCATTCTCGTAGTATCAGTCAATCGATCAATGCCTTCTAGCAACAGATGATAATGACTCAAAGGGGTAAGAAGGAATAGATAAAAGAGAGGTGAAAGTTTTGGCAGTTCGCTATGGTGAATGGTAAATCAAGAAGCGAAAATTACCAGAGCGAAGGGAGTAGACCAGGAAGAGGCAGTTACATGTAAGGAATGGAGTATTGAATCTTTTGGCACCCACACGTGAGGCAGCATATATAGCGTCCAGTCCTCTGTCGCATAATCGTCACAATCCTCCATGTCCGCATTGAGACCCATTCAACCACATCATCTCACGCACGCCGGTCTTTCTTTTCTCCCAGGGATACAGCTCCTCAGCCTGGCGTATGAAGCATCGTATCGAGAGCTCCTCAGCTTAATCGTATCCTGAACAGCACCGATGACTGATCAGCCAGCAGTGAAAAAGCACGCTCCCGTCGAGAATATGTGGATCGATCTCAAACGCGTCTTTCGAAGCACTTACCAATATCAAAGACGGCCAGACACTGCGCAATGGTAAGCCATATGTCCCTTCAACAGTATCGATCAAGGCAGATGCGTCGCCCCTACACTATATCTCACATCACCAACACCAGCACCATTTTCTGCTCTAATTGCACTTATTTTACGTGTTGAAAAAGTCCACCTGCATCACGAACTTGACCTGCCTTGCATACTATACTGTGTTGTTGCGCGAGGTCTCTTCAAAAGAGGACGGGAAGAGTATTGGGGAACATCCCCACACATTATCTCTCCACGATCACGCCCCCAATTCAGTCTAAGTTGACGGTTAGCCAACGACCGAGGCAACCGAGAACTGCGTTCTTCCTTGGGTTCCGGCAGTGATGATTGTGTTTGTTTCAAGGGGCGGCCCATGGGTCTCGGTCACTTTTATGAAGCCCACAAGCCCAGAATTACAGCCTTTCATACATTCTCACATATCAAGGTCTTAAGTTGCATATGAGAGATTGCAATTCTGAAAACTCGCGCATAACGATTGCACCTGTTCACTGTGCCGGCAGAGAAACCTGAACTTGTTTTGGGTACCGTAGACACCTATCTACCTGTATTAGTTAGTTACGTGCTTGAACCAACAATATGTACAAATGTAGTTACAGCGAAACCGAAAGATCGCAACGAAGCCACGTTTACTATTCTGGCGTGAAAGGGAAAAAACCATATCCGTACACCCCAGAAATACCATTCAATGCTTTGTGAACCGCAGCCAAGGTCTACCTGGCCAAAATATCAGTGTAGTCAATATGCAATGTTTCCCAATGCAAACCAGTCAGTATTCTTAGGCAATGCTGTCCCAAAACCGTACAATTAATCAATTCGCAGAATCCTGCTGTCAAAATGTCGCGAAGGCTCTAGAACCTAAAAAATTATGTGCAGCTTTCCAATCATCGGTGCAGCTTCAAAAGGCTTTGCTGTGATATGCATAACCACCGCCGGATCCGCCTTGAGGCCCTGATGGAAATGGTGATGACGATGGAAATTGGCCTTGAGGCGGCACGAAGCGTGGATCCATATTACCAGGAGGTGGTGATCGAAATCCACCGGACCCAGACATCCAGTTTCCTTGTTCAAGCCCGGGACCAGAGTTACTATAGCTGCGAGGCAATCCAAAGCCCTGTTGTCTGGGCTGTGAGACCATGCCCTGATTTATGTTCGAATATATTCCAGCGGGTGGAGGTGTGGTAGGTGATGTGGTTGATTGTTGATATTGTTGATATGGTTGATGTTGCTGACGCTGAATGGCATTTTGCGCTGCTGGACTCGTCCAGCCTTGCTTCATCTGTTCCCGCCCCCGCTCACGAACTTCAATTGCACCCACTAGGCCCCCACTGCTTGGTGCAGTAGATTTATTCCCAGCCATATTGATCAGAGGGGATCCTGTCACCCGTGCCACATGCTCTTGTTCACGGGCAGATAGATGTGACTCGCCTAACGATTGTTGGCCGCCCAGGATCGCACCTGCACCGCGGGACCCTGGCCTCTGTAACAAATCTCCAGATTTCGGCCGTTGTGGCAATTCGCTAGCTATTTGAGAACTAGACCGCTGTAGAAGATCATAGGAACCACTGCGCGAGTGGGCGGATCCGACATGGTCTTTGTCTTGACTACGAGCGGACAGAGCAGTTGGTGTACCGGTACGGTAGCCAGACAGGGTTATGCCTGATGAGTGGCGTTGATGAGCATATAAAGGCGTTGCTGCTGCTGCTGTTACTCTCTGTTGGACAAACTCTTCGGCTGAAAGACCGGGGCCACTAGAGCCAGAGGAGCCAGCAGTCGTTGCCGCTGGCTGCCAGATAACGCTCCTGCGCTTATTTTCATCCGACCCATGTTGGCTTTGCGAAACTTCGGACAGTGTTCGCTGATGCGGAAGCGCACCTGATGGCGACTGGGTTCTTCGCGATGGTGGATTTGAAGTCTGATTTGAAGTCTGGGAAGCTCCACTGCCGCCTAGCGTTAGGCTCTGCGGCGCTGTGGCGTAATTAAGGGTAGGGCCAAAATCAATGCCAGGAATGTCGAAGCTGATCTCGCCAGTCGGGGGTGAGATGTCTCCCCCAGCTCCTACTGTTCTCAATACACCGGCTCTGGGCCGTTCCACTAACGAAGACTTTCCGGTTGAAGGCCTTGAACTGGCATAATCCGGGCTTGAAGTAGACACGCCATCATCATATTGACTGCTAGCCTCACTAACCCACGTGTTATACCGTCGAACGCCTGGTGGAGGCGCAACTCTGCTCATGTTCTGGGTACGGACTTGGCCAAAACCTCCAGCGTCAATCCGATTGCCGGTCAAACTTTCACTGTTTGATGAATCTGTCGCTGATGTTACGTTTTCTAGCCCGGATCGCGGTTTAAGACTGTCAGAACGAACTGGCAATGGTTTTCTATGAATAGGTGAAGTATTCAGAGGAGGTAGGGATTCACGGGGGGCTGATTGTAGAGATCGAGGTTGGCCATTTCCACCTGGTCCCGGCTGACTTGGCTGAGATCCATGATACATGCCTTGAGATCTAGCACCGGAGTGACTATGGCTAGGGGGTAGCATGTTTGGCGGTGGATGGCCTCGACCCCTATCAGGCGGAGCCATTCCAGGGGCGCCTGACGGCGTTCCGGCAGATTGCGGTCCATGATAGCTTGAATAACTACCTTGAGGTGTGCCATAGTTAGGCTGAGCTGGAGGTCGATTTCCTGTGGCTGTACCGGGCCTCGAGGTCGGAGTCTTCGGCCTAGGAGTTTGGGATTGGAGATAATGGCCAGGATTCTGGTGCGATAATTGTTCCTGTCGATCGCTGTCTCTCCCGCTGTCAGGGCCCGATCTATCATGGCCAACAGGCATGCCACCAGTTTTACTAAGATAATCCAGCGTGTCCATAGAAAATCGATTACTAGCATGGCGCATATTCGGCGCGTGGTATGACCGGTTATTTGGCTTGTCTTCTGGGGCATGGGCAAACATAGGCGGCCTGGAAACGGGTTCTGGTGTTTGCAAACTTCGTATGCCGTCGAGCTCGCGGAAATGTGCTCCTGTTCTCTCCCCGTCTGAGCCCGCAGGGTCTGCAAAATCGCCTAGATAAGTACGTGCAGGCGATGGGCCTAATCCAAGGCTTGAACTGTCGGAATACGGACTTCCAGTATGACGAGGAACCTGTGGCCGAGTATGCCCGGGTGTTGTGTCGGTCATTGCAGAGGGCGCGCCATCTCGGTCCATGAATGCAGATTCATTTCTGCCTTCGGAGCCAGAAATTACAGACGTGGAAGTTGGAGATCCAATTCCCGGGTGAGGCGATTCGTCGGCGAAACCAACTCGAGGCTGTCGCTTTTTGCTACTATTTGTTCGACTCGTGTGAGCGCTCTCGCTTTCGTCCAAAATCGTGTTCATACGCGTCCCTGTGAGCTCCTTCAGTCTCTGTCTCCACTCGCGCTCGTTCCAACCTGCGCTCCCATCGGTCGATATCAAGCTTGATACATCAAGTAACTCGAGATACCCATAGCGCCTATGCTTGGGCATCGCGAACATTAGAGATCGAGAGTCCAGAACACTGGCAACCAGCCGACCAGGTCGGCCGTAAAGCCCAAAGCTATCCCATGTAGGGAACAGAAATCGAAGCATCATCTCGAAGCCGCTAACAGCAGGATTTACTTCCGGCATTATAAAAACAAAACCTTCACTGACTGAAGGCGGGTCAGCGTGGATAGTCATATCGCCTTCAATCTTGATCAGGGTAGATGCCTCAATCAGGGATTTGGATTGCGGATATAACGCATATGCAGAATAGGCGTCATTGATTGTGGCTATGGGTTGCATTTTCCTTTGTTTTTTGCCATCTTTCTTTTGATCGTAGAATTTTATGACTCCCTTGAGAACCGGCGGGTGAGAGCGATCATATGGGCTTTTCTTCTTGTGCTCCTTTAAGGCTTTCTGATATTCTTTTTCATCTGGTGGCGAAATGACACACCAGCAACGCCTCCAAGGGACGCCAGCACCGAACCGAACTCTAACCCATTGATCTACTGGTATTCGAGACCTTTCCATGATGAGTCCTATGTTGTTCAAATTTTTGCCCTTGCCTGCAATTAGCGCGCCCGTGTAGGCCTCCTGTAATGTGGCATGCTCAAACATGGCAAGCCGGATGCCAGATGTCCACTGGATTAGCGAAGACCTGGAATTGAAGTGTAATAGATAACGGTTTCGTCCTGCCGTTGAGATACTAAGAATATTTTGTAAAGTCTGATTTTCGTTTGAGGTAGGTATCGAATCAATCTGGATCCAATCGATTTATTAGCCAAATCACCACTTTTGTTGGATTATGCTGCTATACCATTTTGATGGACGCATCGGTCAAATTAATGAACTTGGGTAGAACCTCTCCATTTTCGCCAGCAGCATCTAGCTCGGCAGCATCCCAAAGAGACAAAACCGTGCCTACGAGTTGCGCAAAGCATTCTGTCCATGTGCGATCCACATTCGTCTTACCCTCTAGGCGATGTTAGTGAACTGGACAATGAGAGGTGGCATGTTTCAACGTTTAACTTACGGATATTTTGGTCGTCCAGCTTGAGAAAATAACCCTCTTGGAAGAGCTTATTTGCATGACTGTTCAGAAATGTGAATATGGGCTGAAGCTCTGGTATGGTATCTTGATCGACATCCATGCGGGGCGGTTGGTATGCTTGGATGATAGACAATGGACGAGAAGAATTAGGAGTTCGGGATCTGTTTCGATTGGCGACAGTGATAGGTGGTGAATCGGCTATTGACAAGGTATCATGATTGACCCAAGGCGGCGACGTCTGGCTTTGTAACGATGTGGCGCGAGCGTGACCGCGAAGAAAAAAGTCGCCTCTACTGGCCTTGGGAATCTTGCCTTGATATGGTGATTTCTGATCCCCACGACTGTCAGGTTTTCTACCGTTATTAGACGTCGATAGAGTAGAATCAGGTTCGTCGTGGTCAGATTTCAGATCGCTGTTAACGGCATGCGAACGAGAGAAGTGTGACATAAACGAGAAGACTTTAGATCACAAGAGAGCAATTAGCATTATACAATACAGATAGCGGTTTTTCATGTAGGATTTTGGACATGCAAGTCGACACTTGTACAAAGATGGCTGTTATAATGAAGTGCGATTGAAGGGAATGAACGGCGACACCTACATACATAGTAAGTAGATTCGATATTCAGTAGGGGGTGAGGAAAGAGAGGTGTGGGGGGTGGGATGAGCAAGCTTCGGCAGTGAGGAAGGGATTGTGGCGATGAATGTGGGGTGGTGTACGGATCCGTAGTGGAAGGCATCTCAGTGGCACCTCTCTATTGTTTAGACCGGGGGTGAACCTAGTGACGCAGATAAATGTGGGGCGCCTTGTCCGATGTACGAAGCAGCAGAGTTGAATATTGACGAGGTGCTGATTGATGGTGCATTTCTTTCTCTCTTCTGGCTGCGTTCAAAGAAGTCTCTCTTGCCTGTCCTGAAACAGCAGAAAGGCTATACACTCGGCCCACCAATGTAGGCAGGTAAAGTATTGGTATTGGTGCTGCTTCTTCTGCGCTGCAACCAACTCTAGGTATTTCTGTTTCCATTTCTGCTACCGAATTCCAAGCAGTGTGAAGTACGGAATACTTCCGAGGAAGCCGGAGCAGAGCATGCTGTTGGAACAATGTGTCGCGTTCATCAGTCTCTGGTGTATTGGGTGCACCAAAGAGCCAATTCCTAGTGCACGAGAACCGAAGGGGCATGTGTAACGATTACAACCCTTGAACCAGGCATCCGGAAAGTAAAAGGGAACTCAAATATCAATTCGTAGGTAGTAGTATAAGCTTGGAAATATACTAACCTCGTTTTCTAACCATTTTGTCTAGGTACCTAGATCTATCTCACTACTCGGTAAGACGTCGCCGGAAGACTCCGACAAATTGAAATAACCCTCAGCAGTTTTGAGTTTGCTCTTGCGTAAACGTTGAAATGCTATGAAAGTGGTGGGGGTGCGCTCAAAGAGCATGCTGCGTTTGTCGGATACTTCGTTGCCCTGCCCACGGTGCCGAAATGCTTCGTTCCAAGTCACAATCGTAGTAGAAAATCAGGATGACGTAAACAAGAAGACAAAGAGACCAAAATAACAGGAGATGGAAGAGGAGGGAGAGAGAGAGAAAGAGAGAGAGAGAGGGAGGGAGGGAGGAAGAGAGTGAGTGAGAGTGAGAGTGAGAGAGAGAAAAAGATGAGGGAATACCTAACAAATAAACTTGTAGTGTACGGAACAGGTACCTATCACCAACTACCTAACCAACTTACCTAAGGTAGAGTACATAAGGTACTTAGTACCTGCCTTAGCTACGTCGACGTATGTAAGTGCCCAAGGTAGGTGGGTAGGTAGGTACCTACAGGGCTAATAATTACCTACCTAGTTACCTAAACCGTCTCGGCACTACCTAAGGTACCTACCTACCTAGGTACCTAGCGTAGTGCACAACTTTGTACCTAAAGTAGTAGTGTAGGTAAGTTATGACAGTGTACCTAGGAACCCTAAGATAGACGTTAATATACTACCTAACCTACCTGTGATGATGGGGGCCTGGTGGCTTGGTGATAGGTACCTACCTGTAGGTACCTAGGTAAATTATTACCTAGCCGACACCTATACTTATACGTTTAGGTAGTTGCTAGGTAGGTACCTAGGTAGGTAGTACTGTACCTACGAAATAGGTAGGTAGCAGCAGTCCTTACCTATGGTACCTACCTTACTTACCTAAAGTATACGGATCCAAAGGGTACCTACCTACCTACATAGGTACCTAGGTCGGCAGGTAGGTAGGTAGGTGGGCCGCTAGGTAAGGTACAATTCGGTCACCGACAAGGGTCTAAAGTAATCGAAAAACTGTCGACTTACATCCATACCTTAGTACCTACCTAACAGTATAACTACCTGGCATTATTAATACTCTTTTTTTTTTTTTTGGTATGAGGGTGCTAGTGACCGAATTGTAGGTAGCCTTCGTGCAGTCAAGGAGGATACCTAATCAAATAAAAGGAATGTGGACAAAAGATGTTTTGTGGTGTGCCTTCAAAAGTACCTAACCTACTGTACTTCGTACAAAGTACCTAAGATACCTAACTTTAAGTACCTACGGATCCCTATGTACTTTTTACTTACTTACTTTACAGCAGCCCCAAAAAAATCCAGGTGGCACCACATGCGCGATATCCACACCGACAGGCAAATACGAATGGCCGGCACCTACCGGTAGGTACCACATGGCCACCCACGTCAAGAATTACTATTATTATTATTGGACAAGTCTCGGAGGTCGGGGCTTGCATTGTTGAGTCGCAACAGTGAATTGTGTACGTACGTACTTAATATATAACTAACCTAGTAACAACCGCCAACTTGTTCCAACTTTTTTATCACTTACCTAAGCAGTATCAGTCACGAGCCAACACGAGAGAATGACGCGCCATGATGAGCGCCTATGTAGTGTCGGGTAGGGTAGGTAGGTAGTCCGTACATTCTACGTACCTGTACGTCCGTAGTAAGAAGTGAAAAATCGTTACCTACTATAAAATACATATTCCCGTACACCTTTATAAAGAGTTAGCTTGAACATGGATTGGTGTTGAATTGCGCAGGAACTCCGTACCTACTTACATAGTACCTACAGTACCGGCAGTGTACGGTACCTAGTAGCTTTAGCGTATCTATGTGTTCCGTATTCCGTATTCCGTACAAGTACGGACTAGTAACTACTAAAGTGCCTCCGTGTGTGTTTGTAAATCCTGAAGTGTACCGACGTGCGTCCGTACCTAAGGTACAATACCTATTTAGGTACGTACGTAGACTGCCTACCTGGATTAGGTAAGTAGTAGCAGTAGGTAGTGTACCTAGTTAGTCTCTAGGAAACGCCGGGCACGGGGGAGGATTTGGGTCAAAAGACAGACAGCTGCCGAGAGAATATGAAATTACTATTCCGTAGGATTTACGGACGTACCTAGTACCTAAATAGGTAACTCACGACTCGAAGATCTCCCATCCTCTAAGTGAAGCTTTCCGGGTTGACCCTTGCGTGCATCATGAAGTAGGTAGGTATGCGCTTGCGTACTTAGTGTAGGTACGGACGTACACCACGAAGTATGGACGTTACCATGAATACGGAATACTACCTACCTACCTACACTACCTACTCAGGTGACAAGGTGCTATTTAAGGCAGAAAGCAAAGAATTGGTAATTATTCCGTCCGTATAAATACGGATCCGTAGATATGAGTACTACCTAGTCTTGAAAGTGGGCACATGATATACCTACCTACCTACCTCTTAGGGTGATCGCATGAGCCTGCTGCCAAAATCCCATTACCTGTAAATACCTACCTACCAGGTACACTAAGTTACCAGGACCTAACTGTCTGTCCGTGTTAAAAAAGGAACCTCTTCATACGGATCCGTATAAGTAGGTAGGTGCACTACCTAGTTCGCGTTGTTAATTACCATAGCGGGAAAATGTATTTCTAGAGAACGATTCTTTGAAGTAACATGCATTGCTTTTACACCTATTTGGTAACAATCATTGCCAATTGAAGAATCATTCTTTACAATCATTGTCAATTGAAGAATCATTCCTTAAAAATTATTTTCAGTTACCTATACACCTCGCAACTGCCACATTTTTGCATGTTGTATGATATATTATAGGAAGGAATAACCTCATTGAATTGTTTATACTTAAGAAAAACTTTTCGTCTTTATTTTTGTTTTCCTCAACCTCTCTTCTACACATACACACACAAACACACGACCATGATACTCATGACGGCGATGCATACCGATTATATAATGTATACTATATTTAGATAGGATATAGGTATATAGGAAGATACATAGATAGATAGGTAGATAAATAGGTAGATAAATAAGTAGGTAGGTAGGTAGGTAGATAGATAGGTAGGTAGGTAGATAGGTAGATAGGTAGGTAGGTAGGTAGGTAGGTAGTTAGATAGATGGATACCTAGGTAGATAGTTAGTTAGATAGGTAGATAGTTAGATAGGTAGATAGAGGGTAGAGGTGAGGGTGGGGGTGGGGGTGGAGGTGGGGGAGGAGGAGGGGGGGAGGAGGAGGGGGGGAATAGGAGTAAAAATTGGAATATGAGTGGGGTATATTAGGTGGGTAACAAAGAACCATTCTTTTTTAGAGAACCGTTGTTCTCAAACTAACGTTAGTTTGTGAAAAAATGGTTGTTATACAGAACACTGGTTCTCTAAAAAAGAACGGTTCTCTGGGGACCCGATTCGTCACTACGGTACCTACCCAAGTTAATCAATCCTTTGACGGCTTATCTGATCTTTGAGCTAGATGTTATTTGTA
>JAJJKC010000048.1:0-78878 GCA_022984845.1 Xylaria nigripes | reverse complement strand
GTGACAAGGGCTTCTGTACGAGGGATAGCGTACGACAGTGCGCGCGACGAGTGCAAAGACCTTAGTCTGACGGAACAGAACTTATCGGTCACGGGTGATTGTTTGATGCGCGAGTGTCAATTGTACGAGAGCGAAGAGCTTGGAATAATAATTCAATTCAGCTTATAATAGTTTATGGCCGCAAAGAGTCGTTTGGGTCCTCCGTCTTCTGTTAAACAACATCAGGAGGGACTACCCCTACTTAAACCTTTGCGCAAGTCCCCAGCGACTACGTCGAAACCGACAACGTCACAATTACATACGACAAGCTCGGGGTTTGAAGAACTCCTAGCTCGCCGACTAGCGGCCGAGGCCTATTCGTATCCGTCTACAACGTGTGGGAGGTATCACCGCGTTCTGGCATGGATTCTGACTTAGAGGCGTTCAGCCATTATCCAGCAGATGGTAGCGTCGCGGCACTGCCCGGTCGGACAGCCGCAAAAACCAATTATCTGAATCCTCGATTCTCAATCTCGAAGTCTTCGCCGAGACTCCCCTGCCTTCGGCGGGGCCCCGTCCGGCGAAGACTTTGAGATTTCTAATCTCGTATTCAGACAACCCACAAATGTGCGCGCTAGGGATTTGACCCTCGCGCTAACGGCTCGAATACGAGGTGTGACGTCGCAGGCGTCTGCGACGCAATCCCCGAGGACCCGCTAAAGACCGTTAGCTACCGCGGAACGAGACATGGCCACGTATCCGTGTGACAATCACTGTCAATCTAAAGTATGTCTGAAGTAGCTGCAAATTATTCTTTGAAATGAAAACATCCGAGGTCGTTACGACAAACCCTTAAGTACGGATCCGTACGAAGTACGTACGTAGTTACTGTACTTCGTTCGTACCGATATAATGCACCTACCCAGTGTAGGTATCTACTTCGTAGACCCTGAGGTAGGTATCGCTACCTTAGCGCGCCAGGGGGGTATTTAAAAGAGGTTGCTACAGGTATTATGGTGTGGAATGTATTACCAACATGAATTTTATTTCTTAAATGCATATCTGATTTCGGAATTGCTCACTAGAATGATTTTTAATTGAATAATATTATATACTAATGAAATAATGAATTTAATGAAGTAGAATTTGAATGAAAATAGTGATAAATGAATTTTATTAGAAATGAAATAAAAATTTTATTATTGTATTGAATGTAACATAAATATGTATTTAAAAATTGGTTATTAGAATAAACTTTGTTTGAAAATGATTTTCATCTGAAATTGATTTATTTTTATGCATATAGGGGATAGTATTAAGATAAATAGAAAGTGTAAAGGAAGTAACAATCAGTGTTGATAGGTAGTTACGAATCAAATAAGGTAGTTACTACCAAAAAAATAAGCAGTTTATTGGAAAGTGCTAATTACCTTAAGAAGATAATAAATACAGGATTTTTCCACCTAGAATTCCCTTTTCTTTATATCTTTTCTTATTACTATATATAATACTTAGAATAGCAGGATAGGTAGGATAGATAGATAGGTAGGTAGGTGGATAGGTGGAATAGGAATGATAGGTAGATAGGTAGGTAGGTAGATAGGTGGAATAGGTAGCATAGATAGCATAGGTAGATAGGTAGGTAGGTAGATAGGTAGGTAGGTAGATAGGTGGAATAGGTAGCATAGGTAGCATAGGTAGCATAGGTGGATAGGTAGCATAGGTAGGATAGGTAGAATATGTGGATAGGTGGAATAGGTAGCCTAGGTAGATAGGTGAAATAGGTAAAATAGGTAGGATAGGTAGGATAGATAGATAGGTAGCATGGGTACATAGGTAGGAGAGATAGGAGAGATAGGAGGAAAGGTAGGAGTAGAGGTAGGTCAACATCGAGGTTGGTGATTGAGGAATAGGAGGAGAGGTAGGAGGAGAGGTAGGAGGAGAGGTAGGAAGAGAGGTAGGTCGACAACAAGGTGGGTGGCGGAGAGGTAGGAGGAGAGAGGTAGGAAGAGAGGTAGGAAGAGAGGTAGGAGGAGAGGTAGGTCGACAGCGAGGTTGGTGATGGAGGGGTAGAAGTAGAGATATAAGAAGAGATAAGCAAATCGTGTAATTATTACCTAGACAGGAAATAAATTTATATTTAGAAATGTATTTATTTTGAAAATCATTTTCAAATGAAATTTATTTCCACTTTATAAATTCATAATTATATTAAAATCATATTTAAAAATAAAAGCACTTTTAACTGAATATATATTCATGTAGTTGAAATAAATTTTTTCTTAATTTCATATGCTATGAAAATATATTTTGCCATTTCAAATCACCCACTTCTACGCATTCGAGGAAAAGCATTACAGAAAGTCAAAAGCCCCACAGTAAGGCCTTTTAAATACCCCCCTGGCGCGCTAAGGTACTTACAAAGGTATCCCTGCAAATGATCACATCTTCACGATAACGGTACATGATCTTAGCCGTCCTGTGAGAGTTACTTTTGGTATAAAGACTTTCGTCGTAACAGGTGGGTTGCCGCGTACAAGCCATGGTTGCAGGCGCGTTGATGCAGACATTACCTACTTACTTACCTACAACATATGAAGTAGGTGTGGTGTGCACACAGCTTCTTGTAGGTATAACCCGCATTAGGTAACTCATCATGTATGCCTACCCAATCGCAACAGCTACACCTCTCGCAGCGTCGGTGTCGCGACAGCGTTAACTTGTACGTATATATGTATACTACCTATGCATCCAAAAGCGTGCATTCAGAATCTTCATACCTGGAGCTAAAGATTCAAAACAACTGCTTGCCCAGTCCTTACTGCCCCAGTTCTTACACGACCGGGGAAAAACAGTACTCCAAATGAGACGCGCACATGTGCCACCGTCTGCGGCATATCGGTGTCCTCACGACACGAACGAGGGTCATATCCCTTACCCCGGCTGCTGGCATCTCGCTATTACCACTAGGCCCTTTTCGCGACCTTGGAACGGTATCACAAGAGCTGTCTCACGGTCCATCACAGTCTATCTCGCACGATTATCCAGGACGACATACGTATCGTCGTTCTCTGGTTCAACCGGGCTAGACGCACCTTGATCTTTCACCGGGCTACCTAGACGTCAGACTGACCAGTCGGGCCCGGGCAGTGAATACAGAGTATGAATCTAAGCTACGTTGGATCGCTACTGTCTGTTAGCGTCTGCTCTGCTCGAAACTTCGACTAGAGAAATATGTGATAGAATTGAAGAACGAGGGAGATCTATCGACCATAAAAGCGGTAATGAGAATAAGAGAACAAAAAAGACGTCACCAGTTGGTCGGGTTCACGTAAGAAAATTCATACTGAATAGGGATCTGGGTAGGCAGTTAGGTCTTCGCCACATGTTGTCAAATCAATATGCATTCCCACAACTACAACGGCAACGGCTACTCCCATGTTGACTGGCTATGTTTGGAAAAAATTCAAGCCTAGAAAGTGCACTCGAGTTGATGCTAAGGAAGCTATAAAGCAATGGGTTCTGTGACTCTCCGGAGTGGTCTCTCACGACAGAAGCGTACGGCCATCAATACGAGTAACATATGCCTGGGACGGGCTATCGAGTTCGCTCTCAACGAATTTGAGGCTTGAAGAGATAGCAAATTGAGATGCCATGGCTTTTCCCTCGTGGCGTCCTATGCCTAAGGGGACAAAGTGCCTCGCGATTACCGTGAGCTTGTCAGTGAGTTAACTGTCACATGTAAGCTGGGATGAAAGAGGCACAGCAAGATAGGTGTGTATGGCCAGTGCTCTATTCTTAATACTCTGCAGCTGCGAATAGAAGTGCATCTCCGACCCCATCGGCCGACTGAAAGGTACGGGAGTGTTGTCAAGGCACCATGTGGCAAACTCGATTGGTCCGGGGCATCGGCGTGTCTCGATTCAGCATATCTCGTATAAGGTAGAGGCGGTTCCCTTCAGATCATGATGGATTGGTCATTTTAGGATCTATCATCCTAACACGGCTTTTTGTCCTAACCCGTCCTCAACACCGTCAAAATGCTTGATCACGCTGGTCCCAATCCCTTAATTCCTTTTCTTTTCCCGAGATTTTAAGCCACCAACTCGATAACGCCACCCGCCTCTGTAATCTTGCGCTCGGCCAGCTTACTGACGTATCTAGCGCGGACGACGAAGGGAATTTGGGGCAAGCGACCCTTTCCTAGTAACTTGCTGTAACCGAGGTTCAACAAATCGATCACGGGGGCGGTGTCCTTTGCTTGGCCGGACACGTATTTCTCGCGCATATCCTCAGGAAGGAGAGATGCAAGCTAGATACAATTGTATGAGCTCCGAGCCATGACGAACCCCGAGAGGCGGAGTTGAGGAGAAAGTAGGGCCTTCTTTACCTTATCGAGGTTGATTATGGGGTTCCATTCGTGGTTTCGAATCAGGTGGAAGTGGCGCATACCGACCTTACCGAAGTAACCAGGATGGTACTTATCGATGTTGGTACGGTGGTGGTGCTTTTGTGTGCGAAATAAGAATTAGCGCGCCCATAACGACGGCAGTCGAGATGCCTCAGAGCCAAAGGCTAATATTGACGGAGATTTTATTTCCTTACCTGACCACCGGCCATACCACGACCACCGGGGTGCTTCCTGTGCTTTCCAACGCGACCGTGACCGGCGCTGACATGGCCACGGTGCTTGCGTGTCTTGCTGAATCGGGTAGGCATCTTGACGGTGTTGATGCAAAGGGTGTGAAGTCCGATTCGGCCGTTGTCGATGGTTTACAGAATACCTCACAAGTGGTGGGTAGCCCGGCTAATCTAGGGCTAATCTTATCGTGGCTTGGTAGCATAAGCCACATTGATAAAGATTCAAGGCGCCACATTACGGATCCCGTTCTGTTCTGATTCTCAATTTGTAGGAGGTACGAATCCGTACTGTGCCGAAGTATCTGCCTAGGTACTTCGTGCCTACGAAGTTACTTACCTTAGGTACGTTCAAAAGGAAGTAGGTAAGGTACCTAGGTAAGTGTAAGCAGTAAGAAGTGCCTACTATGGGTGCAACGTCTAGGTACCTAACGGAGTACGGTCCGTACATAGGTTACCTGGTAGGTAGTATACTGTACCTACTACCTAGGTAGGCACTTCGTACGGACGTATAAGTACCTAGGTTCCTAGGTATCTAAGTAACAATTTACACTAGGATCTAAGTACAGTGGTTACCCTAGATCGTGCATACGGGATATAGGGACTTAGAGCATATAATTTTGAGTCTGCAATAAGTACTTTGTATGGGAAAAACCCTAGATGTCGCATAATATGCATATTGCATAGGCTTTGAGTCCAAAAATACCTAGGTATGCGGTATCCAGGGATAAACTCTTCCTGATCGGGTTAATATGCACCTAAACATAGGGTGCATGGGTCTCACAGGTATAAGGTGGGGCGGTATATGGCCCGTGTACCTAGGTACTGCGTACTTAAATGAAATGTGGGTCCTTTGAAAGGGCATGTGCCGGTACACAGCTGTTGCCTACAATCTTGGTGTGGGACTGATGTACCCTACCATTTACGTACTAGCGTACCGCCTTCAGATGCTGCATATTCTAGAGATAGCGCATAAATTATTCTAGCCCGAAACACATGCGGTATCGAGGTAACCACTGTACTTAGTTATTCGATGTCGAGAACAGACCTCACTTTCATCAAAGTCATCACATTCACCATTATACCTATCATCCTCCTCGCCACAATGATTATTCCGACCTGTATTATCTAAACGACCCGACAACAATCGGGTCATATTGACCTGGCGTCTTGGCATTCTCGCCTCATTGATTCTATACGTCGTGACAGGCCAGTCGGGTAAAAGGAAGGTAGACATTGCATACAAATATCTGCTCGGTCCCGGCCTCCGGCGAAATGAAACGACCAGCAGTCCGGAATCCCGCTCTCGCTAGATATCTCTCCTTTTATATGCGTCTTACCTAAATTTGGGTCATCCGCCATTTACATAGACCGCCATTTGCCTGGGCATCCATATCTGTATCCTCTCACTGAGTAGATTAGCTTATATGGAAGTCTCATCTTCTGCTAACTTTTATAACCCAAGACATGTCCGCACCCTCTCTCTACACTCTTTCTCTGGGTTAGCCAGAGACATGCTGCGATACACGTGCTGAAACGGATAGAGTCGCAGATCAATCGAGATGCCGATGCTGATCCAGTGGGGGCCGGGTCTTTGGAGCTGATTACAAGAAAGTCGTATGCAGATATAGCGCCGACATAGTACACATATTGGTCTTCCACTAGTCTTGCAGCTTACTCTCGATATCATTTCTGTGGCGCAAGACACCCGTGTACCCGGTTGATACACGGCGAAATATGTATGTAATGCATCGGCTTACGTCTTGATCGATGGTGAGTATACTCAGTCAGTCCGACCCGGGTTGCTGTCTCACCTCCGATGAGAGTCAGATACAGGTGAATCCGAGGAGCTGACTGGAGTACAGTTCCATTTAGCTGCATACGGCAATACGAGACAGCTAAGCCTTCGATACGGAACACTTCATACCGATGCCCCGACGTCCCTGTCTTTGTCAGATGGGAATTTTGACGAGCGATAGTTATAAGTCAGTCCAGCAAGTGGTACACTGGGTAATCGACTGCCTAATTTTTGGAGGATATTCAATGATAATTACTGGCCAGCGATTTGGAACTTTCTGTATGGGTATCAACTTGCAAGCAACGCTTCTATCCTAGTCACTGAATGTGTCTGAGAACGGCGCTCGCAGACAGATCGTCGGTGTAAGCAGTTTGCCTATGCTGAAGTATAGCCCATCAATGGGCCAGACTCCGAGCGCTCGGATTTTGCAAATACTGTGGCTGATGTGACGGTTGGATATAAGCATTGTCATTGGATGAGTGTCTTAATACGAAGTATTTAATTATGCACTACCGGTATTCTCTCTACTCAGGTGCCAGGGCACTTTTTCAAGAGAGGTGCATTAGTCTCGTCCCAGGCGTTTGTTACATGTCTCGTGCATTCTTGGCGTGCAGAAGCATCCGTTGAACTGTTCCCGGCAACGGCAGCGGATTGGAAACCCACATCCTGCACATCTACCTACCCTGGGCATTGCAAAGGCCGGGGCGGGGGTGACCTAAAGGGGGCGAGTTACGAATTCCAGATCCACGGAAGAGACCCCTCACATATTCTAGGTGATGTGATACACACACGTAGTGTTTGTTAGGCGGTGAGGGATGCGGTTGTCTGCAAGAATAATGTACATTACACCTACCGTCAACAGTACTACGGACGGACGTACTATTTATTCAGACATCTCCGATGATACCCCTTCATCTCCGGACAGCTTTCTCCATGGCCGGCTCTTTGCTGTTCGCCAAGCACCTACATATTAGCCTGTAGCAAAAGCGTTTTAAACCCCTGAAAGCCTGTGCAATCGACGAAGGTCTTGTCTCTCGATGCATGTAGATCTGAGTATTGTTTTATACGAATTACAATTCATACATAGCTAAATGAGGCGTCTCAGGCGACTGTGTGTTCTACCAGAGAAGGGTACTGAAAAGTCTCGATACCTTGTGTGTTTGTATGTATTGTACGTAAATTATTACGCTCAACCCCTCTGCAAAGAAGATCTTGAATGCCTTGATTGGTCTCGCTATTCTTCGGACAGACATGACGACCCACGTACGATTCAGTAAGGACGTGCGGGACCCCGGGCTATGGTTGACTACTATGTAGGCGAGTGATTCCCGCCGCTCTGCTTCCGCGTACTCGTACTTGCGGTGGAAGTCGAGGGTACCACACGGTAGTGTAGTGTAGTGTAAGAAGTGCCCATCCTGACTTAGTCTCCGTCTATCGGTAAAAACAGCAATTCGTGCTTCGGCTTGGCTGAACCCATCCGTGGTTTCCCGGTCAGCCATGATTGAAATCTACTTACCGGAAGTTCTCTATTATAGGCCGCATTCTCGGCAAGGGCTGGTGTTCGTTCTGTTAGTTCGTTGCTGGCTTCGTGTACGCTTTTGTTGGACTTTGTGTCTTCTTACGAACCGTTGACACACCAAGGAAGACTACTTCATCTGACAATCAATGTGTAATGCCACTGTGCTTCACTGACAGTCCGCCCAAAAATGAGAGCATCCCAGTGGCAGATCACCGGGTTGGCCGACGGACGTCTCACTGTCATCTACCTCAGCGAGAATGTCGATTTACACATGCTCGCACTCGAAACATTAACTTTAGAGGTCATTGTATTCCTCTATCTACTCCCGAATTTCCGCTGTGTGGGGGCCCTGTTGCAGCCATTGGCCTATCGTTCGTGCTTATAAACTCACTGTAACGAGAACTCGATAATTACAGGGATAACTGCGAAGGCTGCGAACTGTGAAACCTTTTCAGACTAATGGTAAAGACTCGTCTTCCCAGCCTCCTCCCATGCCTTCCAAGAGGTTTCCTTCTTCATCGTTCTTTACCAATTGTTTTCTTTCATTCCTTTCCAGCCTTTCGAGAAATTTTATCTCGGTGCCTGATTCCACAGTACAAGCGACGATAAAGTCGGCTACTTGTTGATAGGTGCTATCTCCTCCAAATTCTCCGTATATGGTCTCAAGGTTTCTACCACGCAACTTGTCTGTCATACGTTCCATGACAGCAGAATCTTCAGGGGGCCCTACGCAGATTTTCCGATACAGGCGGTCTCTCAAACGTTACTGTTGAGGCTGAGAGTCCGTAGGCGAATAGAGAGTTCATTCGTAAGAGTAATTTGAGAGGCCAAGCCTTTTCTCGAAGGCAGGTGAGGGGAGCTTAGAACGGGTGAAATAATACTGTCTCTGAAGAAGTCAAGATAGACCGGCGAATATGACATATAATGATTCTCCATAGCCAATTAAGGGTGCAGAGCTCTATTCCCAAAATGGAGGAGGAAGTATGCGTCATCTGATGAGATCTAGGATTGGCATAATTTATAAATAACTGTTCATGAGGTCATGTCACGATTGCCCAGCCTGGCCATACAAATGTAGGTATGTGTGGGTGGATATAACTCTGAACATAGGTAAGTACAGTCCTTATACCCCTCGACGTAAGAATCAATTTCGGAATGTCAGGGGCAAACCGATGAGAGGTTTACTGATTCAGGGGTTTGGGCTGGGAGAGCAAGAGGCGGGCCTCAATAAACAGAGCCTAGTCATCTCATCAAGCTCGTTCATTTTATTGTAACGTCTTGAGACACAATATCCACGCCAAACTTGCAATATCGTATGCCAAACTCGGAGTTAGGTGTTGCATATACAGTACACCCTCAAGACAAGATACCCAAGAGAGAAAAAGAGAAACAAAGGCTGGCCCGATACCTCTGCATCTATCCGTTTGACTCTACAAACGGAGATATCTTCGCGCCGTGCCTGCCGATGTGGAAATGGGGGTCAGATGAGGAGATTGACACCGCCAGACTGAACAGTCAACTTGGACAGAGCTGTTCACATGAAGATTCGGTGCTTGTGGCGGAAATAAGTAAGGAGCAACGAACGACAACTCGAAAAAAACAGTGAAAGGCAATAAGACCGCGGCTTTTGGTCGCCGGTCAATATGCGACCCTTTACTGTCAGCCTTACATGTCTGCTGGTCGGAATACGGCAAGGCTGGGAATTGACAAACCATTGATCAAAACGGGAGCAGCTTAGCGCGTGTTGTTCTGGCCTCAATACCGTTTCAATATCGGCATGTCTGTCACCTTATACCGCCCTGTCTCGGCTCGGTCCTAGCTGGCTGAACGACGTGAGAAGAGTTCGATTGAGGTATAGGGAGCTAGCGCTGTGCGTTGCTAACATACCTATCCAGTTAACGATGTGACTCCTGACTGACGATGGTCGAGTCAATCTTGACCCGCCCGCCTTGCGGGACTGTTGAGATCAACTGACCATCATCATAGTCCGCCTCTCGACTTAGTCTGATTTCTGTCTGATTTCTGAAATACC
This sequence comes from Xylaria nigripes, assembly GCA_022984845.1. Lineage (NCBI taxonomy): Eukaryota > Fungi > Ascomycota > Sordariomycetes > Xylariales > Xylariaceae > Xylaria > Xylaria nigripes. Next base: position 68,912 of record JAJJKC010000048.1, on the reverse strand, counting down.
ATGGATATTTACGGAATACCTATGTTGAAAATTCCGTTTCATTTCTGGAGGAGAGCACTTCATTCCACGATTTCAATTAGTATTCGCTCTTATAGTATTTTCATTTTCTTTTACCACTTGACCAGGGGCCAAATGTTTTGCTTCATTGATCTACATATGTTCCAGGTGTTGCATGACGATGGAACGGTGGGTAGCTACCTATCTAGCAACGGACCCTAAACGGATCGATATCCAAGGACCGATGAAGTATCAGTTGCGTTTTCGATATTAACAGCCCTCATATCCTCTTTATTGAAGCTTGTAACCTTTTTCTTCTCTTTACACTTTTCATACAGCCTCTGCATCGATCAGGACGCTGCCGCACGTCTATCTTCTTTCTCTCTTTCTTGACTATTGAGGACCCCCTTCTTTCATTCACCCACCTGGCTTGGCTGCTTACGCTCTTTTCCATTCCAAATTCTTTTTCTGAACAATTGTTTATCTTCCCCCATGCGTAGTCATTCCTGACTTACGGCTATGTACCCAGTTATTTTCGCTTCTGGTTTATGTCTCTGACCTCCTTTCCGTTTCGCGGATTCACGAAAGACGAAACGGACGGGACTTTTCGACCAGGATACCAACAAGACAAACTCTTAGCAGAGAGGTCAATTCGATACTCATGCTTGAACGAGTACAACTTGGTCAATCTACCTATCCGATTCTTGAAGCAGCACGGCCTGCCCGTTTCAGATACCCTTGAAAATTATAATTTTCAATCCAATTCGGCAGAGGCCGTACGCTTTCCTTCTCCGAGAAAACCAACGGCATCTCTTCCATAAGATGACTCCGCCTGCTCAAGTGAGAACACACCGGGGTATCTCTTACAAACCAACGAGCGATATCCTCGGCCGTCACGAGTTCGGTGTATCGAAGAATCGGAAAATGACATCTACAGGAGGAGGGCGAGCCTGGAGCGAGGACGAGGTAAGCAATCATGTATCTGGGAACCAACACCACCGAGAGCGCTTGATTGCGTATGTACGCGTATATCGGGGAGGGGGGAACGAAAAGATGGAGGGGAGGGCCATAGGAGGCGACTCAGGGTTCTTGAAGCGAAGGCTGACATCTTAGAACAGGAAATATATCTCCTTCAGACTCGCCTCCAGAAATTACCATACAAACATATCGCCGCCCATCTGAAAAAAACAGAGTTAGCCTGCCGACTTCACTACCACCAGCTAAGCCATGGAAGTAGCCGGCGAAAACGTACGACGTCGATATCCTCGGGTTCATCACTCGGACAGTCGCCAGTGCTACCGGCCCTCAACCACGCGTTGAATCGAAATTCCCCATCTCGCGTTGCGAGTTCTCCTAGGAGTGCCGGGAGTCACGAACTCAGTCCCCCTGACCCGATCCAACCGCCCCGCATAATCCCAGGCACCAGTGTTTCACCTCGCACTCCAGTGAGGCTGCCCAAGCCGGTAGAAATGACGCTTTCAACAAGCACCGCCTCGCCAGCTCTTGGCCCAACAGCCATGACGAGGAGCACACGTTCGTCAGACACACCTTCCTTTCCCCAGCGATCACGGACGCCGAGCCTACGACTCGATTGTACCCTGCCACCCCTCTCAGTTGATATTAAAATACCTCGTCTTCAAGCCATATATGCGGCACACAAATCCTCATTCTGGGCGACCATTGCGGCTGATTACGGCTCGGATATTAACCCGATCGTCTTGGAACAGGCGTGGAAGGCAAACTTGTTGGCCGGGGAGAGCCATATGCCGATCACACCCACGCCAAGCCCTGATGGTCGCAAAGATCTCCATGAGAAGATGCGCGTTGGTTCTATCCATGAAGTCGATGCGCTGCTAGACGAAGAGTGTTGCGATGGTGAGCGCTCAGGCGTGGATGCTTAATATGAGTACGAGAATGAGTTTGGAGGGAAGGAGAGGGACACATATCACGAACAATTAAAATTATTCTTCATTTTTATACTGCTGTTTAGTTCATCATGTTCACGCATCAGAAGTAGCTGGCCGCTCATATACCTCACAAGAATCAGACCGAAGAACAATGGATTTGGATGGACACTTCATTGACATATCATTGGAAATTGGCATCGAGGACTATGATCAGGACGTTCTACATGCTACATACAAATAGAGTTAAAGAGTATTGGGGTTGAATAGCAGCAGTCGTCAGCTACACCAGTGGGCCGGTATGCCAGCGAGGTCAAGAAAGTAGTTAGTTGAACTTATAGACTTGGCCGAGTTGCTGGAGACATTGCGTTCCCACAAATATGGTAAGTTTAACGCCCGCTGATTACAGTAAACTCGACAAATATTCCTACTCATTTATGTCTGTAGCGTTGTCGTTAATCTAGCAAAAATGAAAACATCGTCGATTCAATTCGGCCCAGTCTATGCTTAGATCATGCATTACTGTTGCCTTGCATTATTTCAACTCGAACCTGGGTTGTCACGAGACTTAGAATAGCCGCATGGCCAGTATTATTCCCAACTGGAACTTGTCTGTCACGAGACCCGAATTAGAGGTGCCATGTCTATCGACAATTATTGTCACTTGCATTGGTCATGCGGTCGAGACCAAGACGGAACTGCGGGCTCATGACAATAGAAAGCATCTGTGTCCCTTGACTCCCTTTGGCAGCACACAGAGAGACCAATCACGGCCCGTTTCAAATGCAATGAGCAGCTCAGGCTACACTAACAAACCACCGATAGGGTTCATATGAGGGGGTTCTTCCCAGAGTGAGAGAGAGGCTAGTAGGTGCGAGGTCACAGCGAGGGCGCAGTAGTATATGGTAGAAGTCAATGGTCATTGAATCCTGAACCTCCTCTCTTCGAGGCGGCGATTCAGTCTACTTATAGGCATCTGTCTGCTAGCTAGTCCCCTAGTGCCTCGCCGAGGCCCACCCATTAGTCTTCTTGTCCCATGAGTACTAGATGTCCCTGACAGTTCATTCCATGGTCATTTCAGAGAACGAGCCTCCCATTCGCGCAACGAGATATAGGGAACATTACGCCGCCACAGTGATCGCAAGCCGGGGCGTTGACTCGGCATCCTAACCGCATTACCTCGATTGCTTGGTGATTTTGAAGGTGCTGAATCATCTCGTAGCAAACTAGAGCAACCCGCATATACCGCACAGCCGATCCCACGAACCTGTAAGTCTGGCGGGCAGGTGATCACAGATTGGCAAATAGTACAGCACCCAGTTGGACCGATGGTCCTGAGATACCCCTGAGATGGCCTCAACTTCATTTAGGAATGTTCAATTCTGACAGACACCATTCTCGAAGACCTATATGTGCTCCCCCCCCCCCCCCCCCCCCCCGGGAGGCCTCAACTTTTGAGGTTCAAAGTGAATTACATCAGCTACATCAAATGTAGCCGATGTAGTACATTAGAGACATCCTCCAAGGGTTTTCTAGCCGTGTTGGACACATGCCTGCCCAAGTTTAGCTTTGGTATAGCTTCCAAGGTTCTTATTTTTCGTGAGTTGCTCGTGATTAAAGATGTTAATACCACCTTAGATGCTGCTGAATGTCGATCAGGGAGGTTTGATACCCATGATGCTTGTACTTAACTTGCCACTCATCACGCATTGAGCGATTTTCTGGATTCTCAGAACCAAATTTCTCTGTATTTGAATTGGCATCTAAGGAGCTCGATAGCACGGGACCTGGCTCAGATATCACTAATGACGAGTCAGAGGTGCCCGACTGTCGAGGACCTACACGATTAAAAAATTCCGAGACTTCCCAGGCGTTTGAACGAATCAAGAAGGGGGATGTATCGCTACTTTTCCGAGGGCTAAGCCAAGGACAGTACATTCCGATACGAAGCTCACAGGAAATCATCTTGAATATTTGTATCTGTGTCGGAGTCTGCATCGTCAATGGCATTGCGTCTGCTAGAGTATGGGGGCTAGTCAATACCTATGTACCCTTCTGTACCGTGCAAACGCTACATCCAACTCTGCCTTGTATTTTATCTTTAAGAACGGTGTCGGCCGCATACGAAGGTGTAGAACTCCATTTGGCACAATACTTTCGAATGATTCAAATGTGCTGATCTGCTCCTAAACTTTGTTTGTTGGTATCCAATTCAACAGCTCTTTTCGAGCCCCACCTAATGATATAGGTAATGAGCAGGTAGGTAGATGTATGTCGTCTCATCTGCCCCAGTGTATGGGTCTGGGACTGCGACTGTCGTGGGCGCCAAAACAGTATTTTTGACATAGGTACGTCCGTAGAGAGAAGCGGAGTCTTGACCCTTATCCGCCACGGAATTCAAAAGATCGAGGAATGTCCAACATTACCATTGGAGTGAGCTAGGTAGTTTGATCAAAGATTTGGACTCCAAACGTCAAGGGTTCGGCGTTGAGGTAAATTAGTTGTATTAGTTTAAAATTTAATGGGGCTGATGATCAACCAGATTCATCTTGTGAATTCTCAAACCCTGAAGAAGCCGATCTTCACTAGGTACACCAAGAGCACGTACCTATGTCGGCATTGAAAGTATTGCCATGTGATCGAATGGATCGCTCAAGATTTGGAGACAAAAAAGGTTCTTGGTATCCACTGGTATTCACGGCAAGAAAAAGTGAGTTTGAGCAGCAGATAAGGCACTTAGGGCTAATGTAGCAAATGGAAGCACCGAGTCGAAACACGATAGACAGCGAAGTACGAAATATTACACCTACGAAGTAGGTACCTAGTAGCTAAAGTACGTACGGACGTACAGAGTTCGGATCCGTACATAAATGGGAAGCGCGAAACACTTGCCGGGCCGACAAGGCCGACACGGACCGGAACAAACCGAAATTGACTCCGCTCGTTAATTTTCATCTATGTACGGACGTACCTAAGGTATTCTATGTATTCCACCGACTGGGGTCCGTCCACATCCCTAAAGTTCATCCATCACGCATCACGACCAGCATCCCGTGATGTAAGTACCGGTACTCTACCCATCACGATTTCACAATCACTCGGAATTACCGATGTACCTATGCTAAGGCCTCTCTTATAGGTAAACTTATAGAGACTCCGCATGGCACTGTCCCAACGCACACATACCTACCATGCTATGTTATGACGTTTAGGACCATGCAGCCTTGCCCGATTTGATGCTCGCGTGCTGCTGTATTTGCCAATCGCTCGGGGAAGTACTCTCAACAGGGCTCTTCTTGGGTACAGGGTCCCGGCATATGAGTGTTCCGAGGTGCATTTTTTCCGTTTCTGCTTATCCTCGAACAAGAGTGAGTGAGACAGGGGTCGGAAACCGTGACAGCTGAAGTACCAACGCAGTTTAGTGCCTCTCAGAACATCGAAACCTCTCTGTCTTTTTCTCATACTGACACGTTTTATCTCATATAGAAGACTTGTTTCTGTAGTTACTTGGAAAGCTGGTATTCGCTGGCTATCTAACCGATGTAGCCCGGCTACCAGGTCGATCTCGATTCTCATGCTACTACATAGATCGCTCACCTGGATTTGCTGTCGGGACTCCTGACTTGGTATCACAGCAGATCGAAAACCCCGCAAAATACCAACTATCTGCGAGCGGTGTGTGGCTACATGATAACCATTGGTTCCCTTGAGCGCCAGTGCATTTCGCTCTGCCAGCCTGTGCCCGATCCTGTCCCAGCTCTATTATAGTAGATGCACCGCACCACCCCTCCATGAGATTGTGCTCAATCATGAAACGGTAGCAGAAGCCTTTCCCTCTCTCCCCTCCTTTCCAATGCACGGATAGAAGGTCCTATCAGGGAACTATCTCCGTGATCTTTCTCTCCATGGGATCTTCCGCATCAGTAACCAGAACTGCATCATCATCCTTGGGCAACCCTCGGCATGGCTGTCTCAGCTCCGTATTCCCCGCCATATCGTCACACACCATCGTATGAACCGTCGAGATGCGGCGACGCGCCAAACAGCAGTCCGTGTGACGGGAGTCGCTGTGTCCTCTCACGGCCCACAAAGCGCATCCGTGCTACCCATGACGTTGACGGGCCCGGCACCGACAAGTTACCAGTCAAGAAGCGGCGTCTGCGACTGCGCCTTGTGACGTCACGGCTTTCACGACCGTTCTCGCTGCCCGCGACCCACATCCTGATCCGCGAGAGTGGTGGCACCATCCCGGTACTTCACCGAATCCAGCAGCTCGCGTCTTCTGGCGGCGGGGCGCGCCGTGCTGGGCACCAGAGTGCATTGGTGCGGAAGGCGGCCATCCTGAACCGGATTCGCATTTGTATACGACAGGCGGCCGTCTCGCGAAGCCACGCCATCATGGCCGAACTAGCGGCACGCGGCACGGCTTTGAATCGTGGATTGCAGCTCGTGGTGACGGGAACGCATTTTCCAACGGCTGGCGTCGATGTACGCGTGAGTTTGGCCTCGAATATACATGGTGACGCCCGGTCGCATACAGCTAGCTCTCATTCCTCTGTGTCGAACTATCAAAACAATGATATAAATTGTGATGTGAATACGGCGGACCGCTCAAATGTGCCATATAGTGATCAAGGGGTGGACAGACGCGATTATGACACCGAGACTGCTGCGTACGTTCGCGCGAATACATCCGAGCAAGATGTAGTCTCGGGATCTGCTCCGATGCTCACAAGCGCGTCGCCTGCTATTCCTGTCGTGCTGTCTTGGCCACCCGCTGATGCTGACGACGAAGAGGATAGTACGGCGTTCCCTGCGACCAGCTTCCATGATAGGTACGCGGATCTCTCGGACGATGATATGGATGATGTGTATGCGGACTTTGGGGTGCTCTTTGGGTCGGGCTCGCATCCCCCTGAGGGGAGTCCGGGGCCGGCCGAGGAGCAGTTCTTTGAAGAGTATCTCGATGAACTTGATGGTATATCCTGGGTAATGTAGGGTGATGCCTGCGAGGAATTTTCTTGAACGGCAAGGAATTCAACATGCATGTGTCCCGTCTTATTGTTTGTTTGGCGTACGGAATCTACCTTTGCATTTTGCGAGGCTAGGGGTATATAGCCAGCAGTGTGACTGTCAATGGGATGAATGTGATTGGCAAGAGATTGGATTTGCTGATAACATACTGGCTACTTGTGTGTATAGCATCATCAAAATTACGAATACATGAACGAGTGAAGTATTCCTGCTCTTGGAGACCACAGCTTCCGGTCGACTTCTCTTGGGGGTCCAATGCCTTCAATTGTCTGTCTGTCAAGGCATCCTTTTCACTAGAGACTGTCCGGGTATGCGTGATTCTTACAATTGAGCTATTGCATAAAGGGTAGGACAATCCATCCAAGATAGGTACTCTGTGTATAACTAGCTGGTCCATGTGCCAAGGACCTTTCATGCTGCACATAGCTTTTTGGCCCTGTCTAGTGCGATGTCGATCATAGCCTGCCATTATTACTAATAGGTACTGAACTCTTTTGGGAGATGATTTCTTAATAGATAAAAGTACATGAAAAGGAAAGAAACGAATCGTGACGAAACAAATGGAAACGAACTAACCTTGATAGCCTCCTGCTCCTCGGCCCTGTGATCACCCCTCTCGATCCGTCGCTGCATATCTCCCATGATAACATCGCGCCCACGCCCATTGACAAACACCACATACCGCAGTCCCGGAAAACGAGCCTCGTACTCACGATTCAGTGCCGCGAGACGCTCCCCCTCTCCCTCACTCCCCTTGTTCAGCTCAGCCTGCTCCGCGCGACTCTGTGCGCTCTCTACCCTCTTTGCCCCCAGACGCGGGTGGGCGGATAGGATGCTGTGCAGGGTTGCTTGGGCGCTCGGGCTGGTGGCGGCGTTTGAGATGAGTGTGTCGAGCGTTACTTTTATGCTGGTTATAAGGGCCGGGTAGGATTGAGCGGGTTTGAAGGGGAGGACTAGGGCTTGGAGGTCTGGAGAGGGCTCGAAAAGGGCGGTTAAGATGGCGATTTGGGATGAGAGGGGGAGGGTTTGAAGTGTGTTTATTGGTGGGAGATGGGTCGCCATTTCGATTTGATTTTGATTTTGAGATAGGCTTTTCTTTTCTTTTAGGTATTTTCTTTTGGCTTTTTAATATGGTGTTAGAGGCTCGATGTGTTTAAGTATTATAAGTCGATTCGAACCTGGTAGGTTGACCTTACCTATAAGTACAGTTCAAGCTTACGCTACATTATCATGTAAGTAGTTGTATGCATCGTGAGCTGGAGTGTTGCATGCGGCTTCGGAGGGCACCGCGATAGCAGTGCTTCGTACCGGTCCGTACTTACGTCCGTACAGCATTAGGTACCTAGGTACCTACCTACGTCCGTACTACGTATAGGTACCAGGTAGGTAGTTCTCAGCAAGTGCCCGGTACCTAAACTACCTATCTGTAGGCGAGATTATTTAGGTATTGGGTACCTATAATTACGCGTATACCTAACGTACGAAATACCTATGTAGGTACCGACTGCCTACCTAAGGTAGGTATCTAAGTGTGCATTAGGAACCCAAAGGTACGGAATACTTCGTATCCACTTTCCCGGCAGCTGGTAGAGCCTTACTTATAGGTAACTTAGGTACCTAGGTACCTACAGTGGTCGGTTAGGTACTTGCCAAAGGCGGTTAGTTTGATCTCATTGGTTCATTACCTAGGTACCTAGGTAGTATTTACCACCTAGGTACACTGACCTATGAATATTTTAGACATGGGTTAGCATCAGCCGTACGCGACTTTGAACCTGGTCGTGCAAGGCGGAGAAGCTTCATTCTTTCCCAATATTTCACGGTATCCTCAGCCTTTCGCAGACAGCGAATGCACATACAGCCGCCAGTGTCGAATTAGATATACCGAGGATGCTGTGCGCAAGTAAGTTTTTTGGTCCAATTAGATCTTATTCACATCTTTTCGTCCCGGCCATGCTGACACCTGAATACGCAGTCTCCGGCGAAGCTCCCCAGGAGCCTGTAGTCTCCAAGCTCTCAGGGTCCGTCTTCGAGAAGCGTTTGATCGAGAAGTACGTTGAAGAAAACGGGAAGGATCCAGTTTCCGGCGAAGAACTCACGCTCGATGACCTTCTTCCTATCAAGTCCGCTCGCGTGGTCCGCCCGAGACCTCCCGCTCTCACCTCCATACCCGCGCTCCTCACCACTTTTCAGAACGAATGGGATGCCTTTGCTTTAGAGACATATAGCTTGAAGGAGCAGCTGACGCGCACACGCGAAGAGCTTGCTACAGCGCTATATCAGCACGATGCGGCTATACGCGTCATTGCCAGGCTGACACGGGAGCGCGACGAGGCTCGTGATGCGCTTTCTCGCGTTTCCATTTCTGCTGGCAACGGCCTCAATAGCGGCGACGCTATGGCTGTCGATAGCGAAAGCCTGTCAGCAGAGCTGGTTGCCGTAGTAGACGAAACACAAGCAAGGTAAGCAAGCATTTAGAGTCCTGGGATTGATCGGAGCATCGCATGGGGCATCGCATGGGGCGCGAACTAACGTGCCGTCAGATTATCTAAGAGCAGAAAAAGGCGCCCGGTACCCAAGGAGTGGGCGACGTCTGATGAGATCAGCACATTTGGCGTCGAAACCTCTAATTCTTTACCCATTGCTACACCTACGACCCTTACCTTTGAAGCAGGTTATGCTGCCGTAGGCGGATTAGAAGGGGAAGTAGCCGTATACTCGGTTGAGGCAGACAAGTTGGAGCGCTCGATCGCTGTCGGCGAGCCTGTTACACACTCGATATGGGAGGGGTCCAGAGTCTACTTTTCCACAGCAAAAGGGTCTGTCAAAGTATTTGAAAGTGGTAGTGAGGTTGCATCCTTTACAGACCACGCCGGGCCGGCGACTGGTCTCGCCATGCACCCCAGCAAGACTATCTTAGCCTCGGTTGGAGCCGATAAAAGCTTCGTGTTCTACGATTTGGCTAAATTACAACGAGCGACGCGCGTATATACGAATGCTGGTATGTCAGCTGTTAGATAGCAGGAGTGGTGGCTGTTTTTTCTGTGGCCTTGCTAATCCTGTTCTGATAGCTTTAACTACTTGCGCATTCCATCCCGACGGGCATCTTTTTGCAGCAGGTACAGATTCGGGCGAGATCAAGCTCTTCATGACCAATGGTGGTATGGAGGCAACGGCTTTCTCACTTGGCGCGCCCATCCAGGCCCTGGCTTTCTCAGAAAACGGTTTTTGGTTTGCGGCCACGGCCAAAGGCCAGACGACTGTGACCATCTTTGATATACGGAAGCAAGGTGATGCGGCGCAGGCGAAGGTACTGGATATCGGCAGCGCCGTACAACGGTTGGCGTGGGATTACTCGCAGCAGTTCCTTGCCACGGCAGGCCAGACGGGGGTGACGGTCCAGCAGTACAATAAGGGCTCGAAATCGTGGTCGGAACCCCTTCGCGCGGCGGTGAGCAACGCTATCGATTTAGCGTGGAGTGATAACGCTGGTAGACTCCTGGTGGTGAACAGCGAAGGCGTCATTACAGTACTTGGACCGAAGCAATCTTGATCCAGCTGCAGGGAGTTTGGGACGTTGAGCTGTCGATAAGTAATGCTTTTATAATAGAGCAGCGGCGGCTTGGTTTACGCAATGATACCTATTCCTGGCTCGGGTGACATTGTGAATTGGGTGTACTTACTGTCTTCTGTACGTGAATAACTGCAGAATCGAAAATGAAAAGATATCACTTTTCTAAGAGAATGCCTTGTTGCGTAGGTAATAGTGTGTACGTACGTGGTGGTTATGATATTTACCCATAGGTAGGTACCTACTATTAAGGACGGTACCTAGTAGATACCGTCTACCTACTCGGTAATACCTAATGCATTGTTCTCAGGAGCAAGGCTTGATGATATGTACGTATTTACTCCGTATTTCTGGACCCATTGGCGGACTTTTATTCATACCCGCCATCTTCTGGTAGGTAGTGAATTGAAAAAAGCATTGTTTGGATTCTATCTGACAGCCAATTTTCACTAAAGGTAGATATACGGAGCGATGTATCGGACTTTGTGTGTATCTACCAGGTACTTAGGTACCTACATGTATCTAGCCAACCATAAAGGTAAGTATCCTACCCAATCTAATGTACTTACAAAGTAGAAGTACCTTAGTAGGTAGTAATAATTTTACTTCTACCTAATTCATTGGTACACTATGAAAGTTGAATGGAAACTTTTTAGTACCTATGATTATAAAGTATATTGTTGTATAGAGGATTGGCAGATACATAGCATAATGTACCTAAAGAACATCAAAAAGCGTTGTTGTTGAGTTGTAGGTACGTACGTAGTAGGTATTGAGTACCTACCTAAGGTACCCACCTAAGGTACCCACACTACCTGTATCTACTTAACTACCTAAATCGGGTAGTCTAAAGGTTTAATAAGTGGAGAAAACGCAGTCCCCAGCGCAGTAGGCTTACCGGATTGGAGCCAGTTTTATCTTAGGTACCTTTTTCGTACCCGGTACTGTAGACTACAGCAAACGCGACAAAGGCACAAAGTACCTTTTCCACCTAAGTACCTATCTATTACCTACCTACCTATTATTCGTACTTATAGGGTACCTAGGTACCTAGACCTACCTGTGGGTTGGTATCGTGCATAAGTGGGGGACACGAACCAGAGTTGATCCTCAAGTTGACTCGGAACATCTAATGATAAATGTGTAAATCCAAGGCTGAGATCTGTATAAAACCTCCCCACCTCATCAGAATGCAGCCCGAGGCCAACACCACCCGCAACCACACCAGCATCGGCAGAATTTAATTCCCACGAGTAAAGCCCGGCGCGTCCACATTTCCACCCTATTGCATTCTATTGTTCCGTCTTTCTTTCCAGCCTCCACACTTCTCTCGTCTTGCGCCTATTCCGACGCCGTTCGCCTGTATTGCCAATCCCTCCTTTTCTTTCCGCCCTCCCCTTTACCTAACTCGATCCCAGTGTATATGTAAGGACTTGCGAAACCCTGATTGGTAGTCAAGAGCAAAATTCTGACCTTTGACCAGCCATAGCCTCACATCCGCAATGGTGGCAACCGCGTTGTAGTCGATTATTATTTCCGCTGACACAAAAAGCCGCCTTATCACGTCAAATGTGGGTAGTTACTAATTTCTTTGTCCTTCTGTTTTCTTCTCCTGACCTCGTGTGGATTCGGTCACATGTCTCCATCTTGCCGTGCTAAGGATCGGATTGGGACCTTAGGCCTGGGTTCTCACTAATTCCCTTAGTAGTTTAGGCCTGAACCAACCCGTCAGGTCTCGACATAGCATGGAAGATATTACCGATTCGGGTTCATCTGACCTATTTACCTCCTCTCCTCATCCATGGTCTGACAGTCCTGACCATCCTCTCTACAACGATCTCGACAACGACCATTTCGATTCCGATCCCGATACCGACCTCGAGGATCTCCCGTCTCATGCTAGTCTCGGCCCACGCGACACTGAACCTGAAGACGAAGAAAACAATGATGAGGTCCTTAGCAATGTCATAGACGAAGACGAGGAGGAAAACGTGGGCGAATTCGAAGACGAAGAAGAGGACAACGAAGAGGAGGACGAAGAGGAGGACGAAGAGGAGGACGAAGAGGAGGACGAAGAGGAGGACGAAGAGGAGGACGTAGAGGAGGACGTAGAGATTAACGAGGAGATTTACGAGGACGATAACGACGAAGACGAGGACGATAGCGACGAAGACGAGGAAGATAACGAAGAAGACGAGGAGGAGGATAACGAAGAAAACGAGGACGTGGACCTAGAGGGAGATCTGGACTTTGACTTGGATTTGAGAGAAGTCGATCTCGGCTTTGGTGATCAGTACCTTCCTGACGACGACGGTTTGTTTGTGGACGACTACATGGATTTTGACGAGGAAGATCACTTTGACGCTCTACACCACGTTTTCTTACATCACCTGGAACACCATCTAGTAGGGCAGGAACCTTGGGGATTACGCGATCATCTACCCAACATGGATAACCCTCTCGGTGGCGCCGCCCAAGATGGCGTAGCTGCACGACCTAGGCATCAAAGAGACGAGCTAGTAGAGGTAGAGATGGCGGGACAAGAAAACGCTGGTGCAAGAGCCGGTCCGCGAAGATCGCTACCACAACCGGACATAATCGATTTGACAGGAGAGGATGATGTAGAGGCCCCAGTACGACGAGGACTCTTTGGTCAGCCTCTTGCCCCTGTTCAGCCTGCGCGATCCGTACCGCAGAGACAATCCGAAAACCAACGCCGACGACGTTCGCAACATCAGAACGCCCCGCCTCGCCTGAATCGAAGCGATGGAAGTTACGTGAATGACCAGCAAGTCATTGTGCTCTCAAGCTCGGACGATGATTTACCTCTGGGCGCCTCCCCGCGACGAAACATAAATCACAACGTCAACAACATGAATCATAATCCCCACCTCCACCGTCCCAATAACCGTGATAATGCCGGCCGTAGTACTAGAAACGCTAGGTTCGGAAACCAGCCCCGACGGCCAGGCCCGGCATCTGCGCAAAATCTCAACAACCACCACCAAAATAACAACGACGAAGGTAACAACAACGACGTTCTTCGCCCCTTTTCCCAGTTGGTACAGAATATTCCGTTCTTCCAATTCTTGAGTAATCATCATCCTCCTTTCATGCCGCAACCCTACATGGCCGGCCGCAATCAGAACCTCGATGATGACATAGTCATTACCGGCGCGCGCAACGTTAATAACGATGCCAATTTCGGACACATTCCCGTTCCCGGCGGCCATGGAGTCCTCGGACTAGGTCCCATCCATCTTGACTACGCCGCCCATCCCTTCCCTCCCATGCAAGTACCCGCAGTACCGGGAGAAGGTCGGGGCCCTCCCAAGCCCCCCCACATCCCTCCTAAACCAGCTCGACCCGGCTTTACCCGAGATACTGGTGAGGATGTCGTCGCCATCTGTCCGAGCTGTGACCAGGAGTTGGCATACGATCCCGAAGGGGATGACGATGCTTCTGCTACGCCGACTAGGAAGCCCCGTTCGAAGAAGGCCACGGCTGAACACCACTTCTGGGCTGTCAAGGCTTGTGGTCATGTAAGTTTGTTGATAATCTCTTGAATACGCAAGCGTAATATTTACAAATGAATATAGGTCTATTGCAAACGGTGCTTTGACAACCGACGGCCTACCGTTAGGGGCACGACACATGTGAGCTTCCGTCCCGATCGTGAGGGAAGTAAGAAGCTATTCTGTGCTGTAGAGGATTGCGACTCCGACGTTAGCGCCAAGTCGGCGTGGGTTGGTATCTTTATGTAAGAGTCGAACCGGGCTTTGTTCGCAAAGTATCACGTGTCTCCACCCTTTTACGAAAGTCTTAATAGTTTTCTATCTCGTTTCACTGGGACTTTGCATTGCATGGCGTCGACGGCTTGGGCGGTAGGAGATCATACAATATGCATTGGAAACAGAAGGGCCATCGATGATTGATTCCCTGACATAAGGAGTACCACATCTGTGCACATTACACTTGTTTTTGTGCACCAATATTTGGCATGAAATCAACGCGCAATGCCTGACCTGAATAGCGTTACGTGTACGATTTCGTGCCCATCTTTTTCCGACGGAGCCGCAAGAGTTGGGGAGAATGGTCCCTAGTTCCGAAAAAAAACGGAAAAGAAACGTGACCTAATACGACGGTTCAAGTGGTCGAAGACGGAGTGTTGACTCCGGGGCGGATAAAAAGGCCTGTATCATCGAGTGTTCTCTATCCAGGTGGCGAATGCATGGTACGAGAGACCTAACTAAAATTCACAAACAGAAGTATACTCCCCTTCCCTTCTCTTCCCTTCGCATGTCAGATCCTGTAGTAGTGTTGGTTCCTTGCGTTCCGTGATATGTGTTGCTGTCTCTCTTCTCCCACCCCGCCTCACCTTTTGGTACCGGGTACGATCGGATTGTCTCGTGACTTGAGGTAGTTATTTAATTTCAAGCCGCTCTATTGCTTCAAGAGCCCAAGCTTTACAATGGACCCCTTCCTGTCGTATTGGCTAATGCTATTGATTTGATATGCATGATTGGTGGGTATCCAACAAGATGGGTGATATCCGAGTCACATATAGGCAGTTTACCTTCTCTTTGTCTATGCCATTTTTCGAACGGTTATTCTTCAAGTTTTGGTAAGAAGTCGTGGATAGGGGACATGGTTATGCCAATTTCAATCTATTCAAGATAACTAAAAGTTCTGCGGTTACTTCTCATTCTAGGATCTAGGGGTCCTTGAAGGGGAATCGAGGTCCTGCTCACGCTTCCGAAATGCGTGCTTTCAACTCCTGCAAGCGCGACCGCGCCTCCGATCCGTTCCACAGCTCTCCTGACTCCGCCGACGAAGGCGTCAGCTTCGGCGGTCCGAATTGCTCCAATGCGAAGCTCGATGCTACCGCTCCCCGCAAACATGCCTCCCGCAGGTCATCCGTCTCTAGAAATCCTACCGCAAAGGCGCCCAAAAATGAATTGCCCGCCCCCGTTGCGTCAATTACCTTCTTCGAGCCCTTTTCATAGTATGTAGGCAGCCACTCGGCGGGCCTGTGGCGTCCTATCACCAAGACCCCGTGCTCGCCGGACCGCACTACCGCTAGACCCTCTTGGCCCGGCCCAATGCCAGCTGAGAGGAATCGCGATGCCTGTGCCTCGACCTCGGATGGGGAGAATGTGGCCTCGTTTTCGCCGCTGTTCTTCCCTTCTAGTAGACCGCGAAGCTCGGACCGGTTTGGTGAGAATACGTCGACAAGTTTGCAAGCGGCTAGATGTTCTTGCAGATTCTGGGCGTCGCAACCCATTGGGGCGGGCTCCCAGACAATTAGCGGTCGAGCGGTGATCCCTCGTTCTGCGCGGAGGCGGAGGAGTGTCGTTACGGTGTTTACAAGGTCGGTTGGGAGTGCAAGGAGGTGAAAGGACTGAGCTGATAGTAGGCTTGAAGCGCATAGTTGAATAGGCGAGGGGCGTAGCGGTGGAGTGACATAGTCAAATGTGTTTCCTATTTGCGGGTTACTTTTGTCCGGTGGGGTTTGGGATTTGGGGTTACGGACGACTAAATGCGTCGTCTTCGTACTGTAGCAAGCCTCGCGTGCACTGCTTTTCCGGGTCGCGATCGAGATGCAGTGTCATTTGCCATGACTCTAGTAGGTCGACTGTGGACTCGGGTATGTCACAGCCAGCGAGAATGATGCAGCCCACGTCTACGGAACTGGGGTGTGGCTTGAATAGGCGCGCGCCGAGAGTGGCTTGAATACTGTTAGTTTTCTGATCCTGTGGTGCTGGAGCAGTGGGTGGTGGGAACGAAGTGGGAGAGAAATAGGGGAATAATGATACCATAGAAGCCGGAACCGCCTGGCACATTAGAAACAGTCTCCAGATGGGAGAAGCGTAGTTCATCGAGGATGAACATTCCCAATGATACAAAAACAGGACGCTTGTCTCCAGTCATGTCGGCGGCGTTGTGATCCATGACGGTGTCTGAGAAAGTTGGTTGTTCCTTGTACAGTACGATGGCGGAATGTGTGCTTTTCTCAGGGGCTTATAGACGAACAGGTCTGCTGGCTTTTATAGATGAAGTGAATGCTTGGCTTGACAAGTGATTTGTAGTTGCTACGGAGACGAGAAGTTTGGTATTTGGTAGCGAATTTGCTGACAGATAACCGAGAGCGGGGATTGATATCTGGCGGTGGCTTCTTCTTTGCCAGGGAGGCTTCTTGATGCCGCCTGTCGCATGTCGTGTAACGCCGTCGCCGTCGCTGTCGGGCTGGTCGGGGAAGAGCGGCACATTATGCATCTCCCAGCATCTCCCAGTCGACTATTCAATTGGGTATGGAAATCATAAGGAATTCAATAGATTAGCCCCCCCGTTCCGTTTAATTGGCTGTGCGATGCAATGTACGTGAAGATCGACGTATGGGATTGATGCCGTGATTGATAGGAGCTTGTTCATATGCTGAGCCGTGTAAGTGAAGAGCTGAACTTAACCGGGTCATTCTTTTTGCACCCGGTCAGAACTTTCAGGCCGGATCGTCGTTGTCTTGTGCAGCTCGCTACCTGTCGTAAACAGAGGCTGCTCCCTCCTCCCGTTGTCAAAGATGTTTGATTTTAATTTCACGTGCATCTTCTCTCACAAGCGGAGATTGCGAGTGACCCGAACGATCAGGCATGTCCGGAGACGGAGACTCCCTAGAGAGTTCAGGCCTCATGACGGATAGATTCACCGCTTCCCTGTCACCAGATATCATAGAGAAAATCGCCCCCAAGATGCCCACAAACATTCGTTTTGAGGTTGCAAAAAGACTGGACAGTTCAAATATCTGGAGATGCTCTGGGATTTCTACACCTTCAAGACATCCAATGCACGGCTATCTCGACGGCATTTTGCGGGAGAATCCCAGCTTGATTTGAGGATGGCTGACTCGCCACTGTATTTCTAAAGACGTGAGTCTGTTTACGGATACCTCAATCCTCTACTTGTACCACACTAAAGCAGTTTGCACGCCTTATAGAGACCTTGAAGCAACACGGCCGCTGCTCCGAAAGTAAGTCATCAGTTCTTCAAACCTTTCGCCGGCACTTCCAAGAGTTAGATACACCCGTCACTGTTTCCAGTATGCATCTGTGTGCCATTCTCGTGCAAACAATGCTTCGCGCAGGCTGGCCCGTTTGTGAGAGCTATCCGGTTTGCTATGATCCGCTCCATTCGGAGTATTTGGTCTCGAACCCAAGGCTGTCCTATGATATCAGCTGAATAGGAGTCAGGCATTCCCGCAATTTGTAGCACTCTTCGGCAAGGATAATTGGGTAAAGAGATCTCTCCTCCTTCTGCGCGCTGCGTCGGTTTCATGGCGCTCTTCTTCCGTTTAAGTAGGCTTTGAATCTGATCTTTCCTGTGCAGATTAGGAAACTCGTCGAGGCGTGGTACTCAACCGGGCCTCCTATACAGCTTTAAACTCGGCCTGTCTGGCGAATTTTCCCCGCATTGAACGCGGCCAACGCTCATCAGATTTCTGGTCGCAGATCGCGACTCACGCTGCCCGGCATCCTGATGTAACAGCGGTTTTCGATAGTCCGGTTTGTCCACCAATCTGCCCATCTATGACATGCTCATTCATAGGGGCGCAGGGCTTCGACATGGCGAATTGACTCACCTATCTTCGCAGAAGCGACCGTGGCGGACATATAGATGAATCAGAAGAACGCAGAACTTTGTCTCAACGTGACTTGTAATCGTGGGCTTGAAATAGTTCCGGCCACGCGGCAAAGACAAGAGTAATGGGGCCGTGGCGGCGGAATTTCGTATGCCACGTAGCGGACCCATAGGCCAGTGCTGCATTGCTCAGATCGCCTTACATTATGGATTTAAGAGGTCGAGAGTCTGATCTACCTAGGTAGTCAATACGAATCGTGAGAGTGCTGCTATCTGATAGGTGCTTACTTACTAGGTATAGGATCCCTAACGGACACCGAACACAGCCACAACATGCCACGTTTTGCGAACTTGTGATGTATCTATCCGACATAAGCAAATGCTAACCTGCCAAATGTAGCTGATAGGTATTTACACATGAGATTCCCTCACGTAGACATTTTACTGATCCCTTCCTGACAGGGTTTTTAGCCGCTCATTTGACTCGTGATCTGCCCAGCCGGGGCATCTCCATGTTCCAATAAGCTATGGCACGTCGCCTGTGTCTGCTTAAGTATGGACTCTGCTTTTATGCCTCAATGTGCTCTCCGCTTACCAGCTAATGCTGTTCGTTTGTTCGTTTGTTGGTCTGTGGCACCTAAGCGCTGTCGTTTTGTATCAAGACTGGTGTCGCGAAGTCTGGGGGTCATGCAGGCCCGGCTGGCTGCATGACATATTAGGTCGACACCATATCTGGCCGAGATAGGTGCCCAGATTGACTGTTTGATTATCCCCTTGTTGATGCCCTCGTTTGCTCAATATCAAACTCATCGAATATCTACTTGCATCGGCCAGATGCTCAAGATTCCCCAGTATCGACTGGTATACAACACGAGTAGACTGATCGGAAATGCCAGGCGTGATTGAAGACCCGCCGCTTGCTGGCTGCATCAAATGGCTGCCTCATAAGGACAAACTCCCCGCAACCGAGTTAGATGTGGACGAGGGCTGCTGCAATCATCCAGTGGTTATCATTTCCAAGAAAATCAGGGATAAAAAAGTAGATATTCTCATTGTAAGTGCCTTACTGCCTCGAAAAGATGGCCTTCCCTGAGTGATGAGGGCGGTATTGACTGGCAAACACAGATTACCTCGTTTGGCGGTCAAGATCTTGAAGCAAGATTTCCTAAACAACACGCGGCAAGACATGAGCATCTTCCAATCTCACCCAGCAATGCCCACCCCGACAATAATATCCTACTCTTTCTCGAAAACTCGTCGAACGAGTTGAGAAAGAAGTCGTACGTGAAGACGCGGGGT
Source organism: Xylaria nigripes (assembly GCA_022984845.1). NCBI lineage: Eukaryota > Fungi > Ascomycota > Sordariomycetes > Xylariales > Xylariaceae > Xylaria > Xylaria nigripes. The sequence continues at coordinate 49,475 of JAJJKC010000048.1, read as the reverse complement.
AAGCATAGCGTTATGTTATCTTCATTGCAGCCCTACAACCGCCATGGTCCAGAAGTATTCCTCTCGTCGCAGTCGTTTCAAGTCCTCATGGAGCATACCCACTTTGCTAAGCCTTCGGATCCGTCGCCGTCGTGCACATTGCCACCACCAAGCTATGGTCTTCAGCGTTCCGGCACTCAACGACTTGAGGTTGCGGAAAACGTTCCACACGTGTCGGATTACGGCGTCAGAGGGAGCACTGACAGCCATGACCGCCAGCCACTCCACGGCGACTCAACTCCACGGCGTTATTGCATCGAGTCGGTCTCGAGCATGGCCGCTGCGAGGGCCCATAGCCCGCGGGCACTCCCTCAGGGTGCGCCGTATCACACGCGCCAGAGCAGATCTACGACGCTGCCAATCACATATCCTATTCAATCAGATTATGGAAGCAGTTCATCAGGGCCTTTCAACTGGCAGAAATTCTGGCAGTATGCCAACATCATCCTGTGGATATGCCTGTGCGTACTTATAACGTATGGATTTATCTTTTATCCAGCAATGAGGTCGCTTGTGCTAGCAGGCTCGCGATTGTAAGTAAGCACGTGTACCTAGGTAACTCGTAGGTAGTGCACGGACGTACGGACGGAAGTATGAAGGACGTCTACGGTACTCATTTGGCGAACTTGAGCTGTGCTGCAACTGTGCGGCGCTCCCAAAAGGGTCTCGTGACATTTATCCAGCTTCCCTTAAAGAATCTCAAACGGGGGTGGGTATTGATACCGGGAGAAACTTGGTGACGGCGATAGGAAGAAGGAATGTACCTAGAAGGCCGGTTCAAGTAGGTAGGTAGGTAGTTAGTAGGTGGTACCTAGTAGGTTAGGTAGTAGTACGGATTACGGATCCGTAGTAGTTAGGTAGGTACCTAGGTAGGTATATTAACGTCTATCTTAGGGTATCTAAACTACCTACGGATCCGTACCTAGGTAGTATTACTGTAAGGCCGGTTTAAGGTACCTAAGGTATTTGTACGCCCCACCCTTGCCGTCAATGCTCCGCAAAATTACCTACCAAGTACCTAACATCCGTACCTACTGACTACCTACTACTAATGTACCTAGCCTCTGTTGACTGGTACCTTAGGCACTTAGGTAGTAGTACCTACCTACCTACCTTAGGTATCTAGGTACCTGTATATTGACGTCTCTGTTGACTTAGGTAGGTACCTAGGTAGGTACCTACCTAAGGGATCTAGTGTACTAGGTATTACCTAAGGTACTTGATTCGGTTGATCCGGCTATATTCTCCGGACAGACACTGGAACGCTCCAGTGGAGCTTCCCGTATACCTACCTAGGTACATTACTTCTTAGGTAGGTACCTAAGGTAAGTACCTCGGTAGGTAGGGCTCCCAGCCCTGATCTGCTGTTCTCGTCGCCATTTTGCGATGCCACAACCAGTGGTTAGTAGGTACTTACCTAGGTAGGTAGGTACCTATTTCGTACACCACTACCTATAACTACCTAGGTACCTACTTACCTACCTAAGGTATGTACACTAGGTATTTCGTACTTAGGTGCCTATCTGTGTCGGAGCCATCTTCGGGCTTTTAGCCGAATCAAGCCAAGGCAACTTGGGGTCGCCGTTGGGCTGACCGGTTATACCTTAGGTACGGATCCGTAGTGTACTTACCTAACCGACTAGGAGGTAGGTAGGTGGGGTCCCTTATAGATAACGAACAGTCCAAAGTTGCCCTCCCTAATCCGTACATCACACTAATACCTACCAGTGTGTGCTTTACTTATCTCTCCAGCATGGCACCGAGATACCTACCTACACCTACCTCTCCATTGCCCAATAATTCGGTACGGATAATTCGGTACGGCGACTCAGTACGGATCCGTACCAGGAGTCAACATAGTGTACATACTATGTTTTGAAAGGAGCTGTGCGTGCTGTGTTTCGAGGGCTTGGGGGGAAGACGTCTGTCCTCGTGTAAGTGTAGGTCAGCAGGACCAAATCGCTGTTCTTGAAGTTACCTACTGACGAGCCAGACGGACGCCTTCAAAAAAATCATATCGACCTTCTATTCTTAGACTAGCCTTCTGGTCGCCTCCTCCATGGGTGCGACCGCCGCTCGGTGATACTACCGGTACTACTAAGTTAATGCGTGGGCAGAAGAAGATCTTGTCTCGAACTCCCCAGCTTTTGCTGCAGGCTACCTACTTACCCAAGGTTATGTACCTACTGTACGGACGTACTTCGTACTGTAGATGCGCCCTTGGTGCAAGGTACTACCGCTTGAGACATCCCAAGGATTTCCCAAATCCCCTCCCCCCGGAGACATCTTTGACTAGGTACCTACCTAAAGGTATCTCTCGTACGGACGTACTTATACGGAATTATACTGTAGTCCGTACCTACCAACTATCAATCGCTGACAGATGAGGAGGGCGTTGATACCTACAATTCAAATACCGGTCGGGTGGGCAACTTATTAGATACCATAGGTACCCTATCAGTCGCGCTTCGTTCTGACAAGCCTGCCGGGGAACAATCCATCGTACGAAGAAGCGTTCCTACCTTACTATACGTATGTAGTCACGTACCGGGTACACTACTATCTACCTACACTACCTACACTAGGCACGTGAGCCTACCTCCTAGGTAGGTTCCATCATAAGAGGTACCCAGACAAGTAGGTACCTAAGTGTAGGTTATTCTGTACGTGCGTACGTACTGAGTCTCGATCGCTTGAGATTTTAGCATATCATGGCTAGACGTCTCTGGTGCGGAAGCTGACTACGAAGTAGGTAGGTATACCTATTTAGCTGGGCAGGGATAGGTAAACAAGGTCATGATGACGACCTACCTAGGTGCTTACTTATATAATACGTAGCAAGTGGCGTACGTATGTACCTATGTGAGATACCGGTACCAGTCGAGCTTCGAGGGGAAAAGGGCGATGGATACGTCCGTGCCTATTGGTTTTTACTAACTTCGTACAATTGAAAAGCATTCGTAGATTGTACGGGAAATACCTGCGAGTAATAGTCCCTACCTTTAGGCTATTGACGTGCGCCGTTGGTTTGTACGAAGCGAGCTGTTCTCAAATCAGATCAATTGATCGGTGTTGGTTCTCGAACCTGATGACCGAGCCAAAGGAATTTCCCTTATCTACCTACACTACGGACGTATACCGTACGAAGTACGGTACCTAGGTATACGTAGGTACAATGCAGTCCCTGGTAGATACCTAGTGTAGGTAGGTAGTGGCTGGGCTTGCCAAGGAGTCGCGTGTGGCATGGCCCCCGAGCGCCAGTCCGCTGGATACGCCTCTTGCTCAAGCTCAAACATCCCTGCAAAGGTTTCATCGTTCCCCTTCTTATCTTGAGCGGTACGTACAGATCTGTACACCTCTTACTAAGTACATATTCTACGGACCCGTAGGCTGCGGGGAGTACACTAGGTATGTAAGTAGGGTAGGTAACTGGTATCTAGGTATGAACCCGATCAATGCAGTGGGGAAACTGGAAACTCTGAAAGTCTGTGTAATTTGTCCTACCTGTTTAGTATAGTGTAGGTAGAGAATCCTAGACCGCCGTCGCTCAGCGTAATGGCGAAGTTGGTTTGTCCTGTTTGTTTGTGTAGATACTTACTGTGAGGTATCCGCGACGTATATGAACCGAGCTGCTCCCTCCCATGTCTTTCTCCTCGTGAAATTTCCATTATTTCGCTTCGACTTCTTTCCGGCCATTGGCACCAGTCCCTTACCGACCAGTGTGTCATCGTTTGCGAAGGAAGATTGGTCTTTTGTCAGATACTCGCGCCATGGCGTCAACCGAGGTGCAGGCGGCTCATGTGGTCGATGCGCCGGCAGAGCCCTCTCACACCATCAACGTTGCTGACGAGAAGTACAGCGAGGTCCAGATTGACGAGAAGAACGAACCCAAGGTTGAGCTTGACCTCTACGTACCTCTTAAACTAGACCCCAATATCCCGTACGAAGAAAATCCTCTGACCATTCGTGCCGTCGTCGTCGGTATCTTCCTCGGCGCCTTGGTGAACGCTTCGAATCTCTACCTTGGTACGCCCCCCCTTTTCCCAAAAAAACAACTTTAATCATTTGTTGGTGATAAACCATGATGCTGACATGATGATCAGGTCTCAAGACCGGCTTTACCTTCTCGGCGAATATTTTCGGATCCATCTTCGGTTATGGCATCGTCAAGCTCTTATCCAAGCACTGTATAAACTGGCCCATCCTCGGTGGTACTTTTGGTCCCCAGGAGAATTCCATTATTCAGGCTGCGGCCACTGGCGCGGGTGGCACCGCCAGTATTTTCGTCGCCGCCGTTCCAGCCATGTATCTACTTCACGCCCTTGAGGGCTCTCCTAGGTCGAACTTTGGATCCTTTGTCACCATCACCCTCGTGTGCTCCTTTTTCGGCCTGTTCTTTGTCACGCCCCTCCGCAAATTCTTCATCATCCGAGTCGCTCGTGAACTGAAGTTGCTCTTCCCTACCCCAACCGCAGTAGCTCTAACCATCCGATCCATGCATGCTGGCGCTGCAGGTGCTCGTGAAGCCATCAGCAAGCTCAAGGCGCTCGCCTTGGCCTTTACGTTAGCTTTCTGCCAGCGTGTGGCCTCTTACTATGCCATCGGTATACTCTACGACTGGCACCCGTTCACCTGGATTCACATTTGGAGCCACGGTACGAGTTGGGCACTGAACATCGAGTCGTGGGGGTGGTACTGGGAGTGGACGCCCGCTTTCATCGGCAGTGGCATTCTGATTGGTATGAACGCAGCCATCTCCCTGTTTACTGGTGCAGTACTGGCCTGGGCGGTCATCGGCCCCGCTCTTGTTCACTATGGCACATGCGTTGGAGAACAACTCTACCCAGACGATCCGTACTGGGATTCGCTGTATACTTTCGCGGCGCTAAACAACCTTGGTCACGAAACACCCAGCCCTCGATATTGGCTTCTCTGGCCCGGGGTACTGATCATGGTGGCGACATCAATTGCGGAGCTCTTGGTCCAATATAAGGTGATTGTACACGCCGGTAAAGCCGGCTGGCGAGCCATGTGCGGCGGCCTCAACGATTTAAGCGTTAAGATACGTGGCCGCCCTTCCCCTTTCTTCCAGCGCCAGGCGGAGAAGTATGAAGATAATTCTAACCTGGTTGTCGACTCTGCGAGGCCTGAAGATCAGGTGCCCATCTGGCAATGGTCCCTGGGGCTAGTCTTCAGTATCGTGATCGGCATAATTGTCTTCCACTACCAATGGGGGACGAATCCGGGACTGACCATCCTGGCCTGCCTGCTCGGCTTCCTGTTCTCATTCCTCGCCATCCAGATCGGCGCCGTGACAGACAACACGCCTCTGACGGCGGCCTCCAAGGCCAGCCAGCTGGTTTTTGGCGCTGCCACGTCAGGTCATGGATATGCGATTGTGGACGCGCAGAGAATAAACCTTGTCGCTGGTGCTCTTGCGTCAGGTGCTGCCGATATCGGCACATCCCTAACGTCGGACTTCCGCACCGGTTTCCTTCTCGGCACGCCTCCCAATAAGCAGTGGTATGCTCAATCGATTGGAACGCTCATTAGCGTGTTTCTGGCGCCCGGTCTCTTTGTGCTCTTCGCGTCGGCATACCCATGCATCCTCACGGGCGAAGACCATTGCGTCTTTGCGGTCCCGTCAGTGGCTGCCTGGGCTGCTGTGGCTCAGGCGGTAACAGACCCGGCCGTCCATATCCCGTGGAGTTCGGGTATCTTTTCCATTATCATGGCCATTATAGTGGTGGCGCAAGTGATTTTCCGCCATTTCTACCTGGTCGGCGAACGCGAGTGGGTGCGCGGGTATCTACCCAACTGGGGTGCGATTGCGCTATCGTTTGTGCTGCCCAGTCCGGTGTTCACCACAGCGTCGCTGTTTGGCGCGCTCGTGGCATTTACATGGAGAAAATGGAAGTTGTCATCATTCGACCTCTACGGTTATGCAGTAGCCGCAGGCTTCATTGCTGGTGAGGGCCTCGGGGGTGTCGTAGGTGCGATCCTCCAGATTGCCAAGGTGTCCGGTGACATATACGGCACCAACGTGGGTTGCCCTGGCAATGCTTGCTGATATATATACAAACTAAAGGACACCAGGGTAGATGTGATTAGTAATGAACGATAGGTACCCATGCAGACAACCATATTTAAAACCGATGTGTTCTGTAATACGGATTAACTGTCGCTTGATTTAACTTCAAGTATTGCTCATGATGCTGGAAGAGGAGGGAGAGATGTGAGAGGCGGTCATAGGTATTGAAGGTATGCCTGGCGGCCAGGATCTGTCTTCTGATGATGGAGTTAAGTATCTAAGAGATCGTAATTCCGACCGCCATGGAACGAGTCACTCGATTCCGCTCTCCGCCGCGTCTGTGTCGCTATTACCTGCACATTTACGTTCGTACGATGTAGGTATTTGCCGGTGGACTGGGCGAGTACTTCCTGTGGCACAGCTCTCAAGTTGGACTCTTGGTTACCGTAGGATCCGTATGGCTCACGTCGTGAGTATACACGACAGCTAAGTAGATGATATTCGCAGCTGCTCGGCACTGTCAGGCACTGCTAGAACTACTTACATACCTTAGGCTAGGTAGGTACCTTATGTAATATTCCGTAAGAGCTCTGGCATTGGGGCATCCACACTATACGTAAGTTAGTATCAGGGCACCCGCCGGGCCGCAAAGGCCAGCCAATTCTATGAGGCCCTGAGTCTAAGCACGGATTAAGCGCTCAGGTAAGTACCTATTCTGTACGTCCGTACAGGTAGGTACCTTATAACTTTGTACAGGCACCTGACGTCTCTATCACAAGACTTGTATTCAGGTCAAATCCCGGGCGTCAAAGTATTGGCGGGCCTTTGCGGCCCGGCCGGTGCCCCGATATTACAGTGTATTACAGTGTACCTACCTATTATACGTACCTAGATGCCCCAATACCAGAGCTCTTCCATTAGGTAAAGTACCTAACTTCGTACCCTACCTAATTGACATTACCTCTTTATACAAGTAAGGTACAAGTCGGTTCTCTCCATTCCTTGCTTCTCGTGCACGAACCAAACCAAACCAAAACCTTCACCTTATTTTTAAATAACTATTCTCCGTGCATCTATCATGCTGCGCTGTCGGCTGGCTGCGTACATGCAGACGCCAGGCATAACAGCAATTAATCTCTACCATGGCACCCCTTGTTCAGAATACCTTCCTGGTCATCCCCGACGTTCCCTCTGCTCTCAACAGCCTTAACAGTGCCAACAATGCAAGCACGCGTATGAGCAGACGGCCCATGACCACGAAACAGGTTAAGAAGGCATACCAGGAGGCTACTAGGGGCCCCAAGCTGTCCAAGGCCGAGCGACGTCGCCAAGAACTGTTTGAGCAGGATCGCATCAGGAAGGAATTCGAGAAAGAGAGGAACCAGGCTCGTGCAAGGGTCGCCCGGAACAAGAAGAAGGAGAAGGAAGCGCTTAAACGAGCTGAGAGGAAACACAAGGGCCTACCTCTAGTGGATGTTCGACCCTCCCAAGACACTATTGCTCGCTTCGTTCGCGCCAACCCGAATAACACCAGGACTGATGATGGCAACATCTCGCCATTAAAGGTTATCAAGGGTGAAGTCGACGAAAGGCAATGTCCGAGCTTGTCTCCTCTACAGGACGATCCAAAAAGACCCCATGAATCCCAACCGCTTGATGACTCAAATAAGGAGAATGTAGCCCCGGCTCTTGTGAGGAATTCACAGGATTCTTCCCCTTTTCACATGGGCTTAGTGAACAGTCGCAGCCATGGCTTTGATTACAATTACAAAGCGTTCCATGTCGACCATGCTGGGCCCCCAAGGAAGAAACCCAGGTTCGAGGTTTTAGAGAAGGAGGACAAGCATAGTGGGACGAATGTTTGCGACAGCCTCTTCGCTGTTGATTCGAGTGAAGAGAAGATCCTGGACGACTTGACTCGTGAATCAGAATGTGTGCATAAATCTCTGACGCCCCCATCAAATGAGAGCAAGTCAGCACAGCAGAAGGAACTCCCTGAGTGGCATCTTCCAAGATCACCCGACCAGCCGAAATTGGTACGGGAAACCAAGCTGCTACCAAGCACTCAATCATTTCCTCTTAGTAATCTAGATGATTTTTTCCCTAGCCCCTCCCAGGAATTGCGAGAGATTTTTGAAAAGCCAGCGCGTGAAACGGTTGGAAAGGGAGAAGAAGCTGCATTGACCGGCATCCAGAAATCGACAATGGGCATGGGTCAAAGGGAGCCAATTCCCATCCAACGTATCGTTAAGCCCCCAACAATTGGAAAGCATACGGTGCATAAAAACATAAAGATGGCATCATCAAATCAATTAAATACTTTCGATATGCCTTTTTTTTCTACGCAGGACTTGTGGCTGTCCTCCCAGGACGTCAAGGACATTGAAGAAAATCCCCTGCCACCACCCAAAGCCCAAGCTTTCGCCTCTGTCCCCCCTAAAGTCTCCGTGAAGCTACCAGATCCACCGCGACCTTCTCCAAAGCCTTTGTTTACTTCGAGTTGCCGCGAAATACGCTATAAATATGCTATTGAGCGTAGCAAAACTACAGCGTGGGAGAGCCCGAGCGCTCAGAAAAAAGCGCGCGAAGAATTGGATCGGCTCCAGGCACTGGAGGATGAGCGACTCGCTGCGGCTGCGGTCGAGTCCGATGATGAAGAATACATGAAAGAAACGAGAGATCCTGTCTTGAGCGAAAGTCGTGCTACCAGGATCAAGCCAGTACTGGAACCGCATGCTACTCGATTATGCAGTGCACCGAAACTCCAGGCTGGACACACTCGTCCCGCTCGTCCTATTGCCCAGCGGAATACTCGAACGAAGAGCTCGTACGAGGAAATGCTGGAGTTACTTGCTAAGGGGCCAACACAACGAAAGCAGAGTTCAGCAACATCTATGGACAAGTGCAGAGACAATAATAAGGATAAAAATGAACATGCTGATGAGAAGAACCAGACTCGAAACGAGGTCAAAGCGATGTCGGCTTCGCAAGAGACTGATTACGACTGTGGAGAGGAATGGGATGATGATCTTTTACGTGTATTATAATGCTTGTTCTTTCCATATGATCGGTGTTACCAACCTCACGGTATGAATGATGGACAGGTTATAAAATCGGTATGGGCATTGCAATGGCTCATAGGCACGGCACGGCACGGCGTTCGAGTAAGGCACAGGCATCAATAGGGGCCGGGAATGATACTAGTACCGGTGCTGGCTCATGGCGGAATTGTAAGTATATAGATGCTAAAGTGGTAACTGAAATTGTAGCTTCATCCAGGCTGGTTGGTATATGTGCATGAATGGTATGATACAGTACCTAATATATATTGAAATCGTTCATCGTACAGATAAATAAATGCTTCTTTTCCAGTCTGATCTCACGAACACTTCCCTCCACACTATACTCTCATGGAATCATCACGGGAGGTGATTGCCCATAATTTGATATTTAGATGTTACTTGTACATCATTCGTCATACTCCGATATCATCAGACGCTGTAGGAGAAAATGAAGCTCAAGCGAAAGCACGACTTTAAATCCCATGCCCGGCGGCAGTTTTATCGTAAACAATATAGGCAGCTCAAACACTTACGACAAGTATAGGCTACAGCCAGTTTATCTCTTACCGAAGACCAGAATTATCAAACTCGGAAGAGACTCGCTCAGACACAAGCTTATATAGATGTTGTGAATTTGTTCGGGTTTGACCTATTCCTACACTAAACGAATTCAAAAAGAACGAGCGCCGTCATGATATTCCATTACTACCTCCAGGTATTAAGTCCAATTCGTCCGTTCACGCAAGTATTGCCATTTTCCCAATATCACCCAAGGGTATCTCAACCACGCCACTTGTCCCGACATAAACGCCAAAGGCTCTACGCACCAGGCGGTATTTAAGCTGTTAGGAGCGGCAATGCCAACCCATCTAAATCCTGACTGGGTTGGCGCTGGGCGCGACCATGGGTTTGGAAAAGTTACCATTTCTCAGGTTCGGTCCATCAACGTAACCCCCACTCTGACTTGAGGGTTGATTGCCTCTGGTGGCAGAGGTGCTACTGCCCATGCTGTGCGGCTTTCGCGTCACTCGAGGAGCCCTGGGTATGTCTGAACTCTTACCCGCGCTGCCAATGGAGAAGACGGTGCTCTCCCACTTGTCACCCTTACGGGCAAGCTCCTTGAACTCGGTTGCCTTTGAACTGATGCCGCCAGGGAGTTGAATATCGGGTAGCACGCTATCCTCTCGAGTAACAGCAAGGTTTACGTTCTTCTTGTCGGCCTCAGCCGCTTTCTGTTGGGCCTTTTGCTTCTTTTGCGATATCTGCTGCTGAGCGGCGTTCAAATAGCGACGGTAGACGTTGGGGACGTTTTCGGGATCGGCACGGGCCTCTTCGAGAGCGCGGTCCGCCTCCAGCTTGATTTGGTACATCATCTCATCCCATTCATTGAACTGCTCCTTGATTTGCTTCGCTGCCACTTTCTGTACTACGGGGCGCAAGACCCTGAGCAGAACTGGTTTCAACGCCCCAAACAAGAGCTTGAACTTTGACTTGACAAGCTTGATATTGAGATGCTTAACATCAACATCGACCTTGTCGACCTTGAAGAAATGTTGCTGGTCTTTCTCGTCCGCATTGGAAAGCTTCATACGGAATGAAAGCCCATCGCCGCCGAGGAAAACGTGAACGATACCTCGATCCGTGATGGCAGGGAAACCCTGCTTGCGCTTGACATAGTAGCTTACGTCGCGCAGATCCATCTGGACGCCGCTGACCTTAACATCAATCGCGTTCCTTCGCTTGCCCGCAATCTTCTTACGCCCGAAACGAAAGAAGTTGTCAGCCGCGATCTCGAGTACATTAGGCATGAAATTGTCGCTCTCAACCACTAGATTTTCCACAATGGCATCGACCTGATGATCAGAATACTCAATACGAGGGATGGGAATATATGCTACTCGCTCCAGAGCAGCGGGAATAATAACCTCGAATAAGTCCTTGATTAGATGCGGTTTGAACTTGGGCTTGCCGTTCTCATCATTGCCCAGATCGTTGAAGAGATTTTGCAAAGCGACACTAAAAGCCTTGTTCTCAGGATCCTTGTCGAACTGATCGGCCATGAATTTGAGTTCGTTCCCAATGCGGTCTGTGTGCTTCCTATACCGGTTGCGGAGAAGATGGTTACCGCGGTCATACAACTGGCGCCATTGCTCATTGCAGTCGTCATCCATGATATAGCCCGATTGCTGGAGACACTTGCGGATATAATTGTCCATAGACTTAAACCAGTTTCGCAGTTCGGGATCCTTATCAGCGTCCTCGTAGAGAGTGTTGATGGAGTCCCACAAATCGTCGCTGGATGTACCGTTTGCGAATCTCTCGATAAGAGTCTTAAGAGATAGTCAATATTGATGCAAATCAACTTATTTTTGAATTATGATTTACCTTAAGATCAATCTCCGCAGCAGCAAAGGCGGATCTTGTCTGCTTTACAGTACCGGCTCCATCAGAAGTCAAAGACTTGCCGTGTCTGCCATACTGCTCGGCCAAGTCGAGCAAAGTTGTTATAGCTTTCTGGTAATCAGGGTGCTGCTGGCATTCAAGAACCATTTTCTGGAAGAATTTGTCAGCCGCTGAACATGTAACTTCAGTACGTAGGGTCAACATACTTTCAATCGCCAAACAGTCTGATCACGTCGCTCTTGCGGTACCTTTTTATTCAGATATTCCCTAGCCTGACGACGGTAATCAGCAGCCATATTTCTGGCTTTTTGCTGGTTTTCCTCGGAGCTGGCAGCTTTGGCCTTGTCCGAGATGGCGCCGGCGGTACTCTGGTCACCGACCTGGGAAGGCTGACCGTTGGGCTGACGATCGCCGTCAATGCCAGCACTACCGGGCTTGTTGTCATCTTGGCCGGTGCCGCGCTTGTAAGCGTTTTGTAGTTGAGCCCTCATATTTTCCTTGGATAGATTAGGTGCCTCGTGCCAGGTGTTGTCCTCGGCCGGATGATCAATCTGGCTCAGCTTCTCCTCCGAGGGCCGCACTTTGGTAACAGCGGTCGTCGCAGCATCTCCGGCCATGTCACGGATCAGGAGAGTCGCATCACTCACTGGAAAAAAAAAACCATTGGTGTTTAGTAACAGTCTACGCCAGTGATGGCTATCTTGACAACTTACAAAGCTTCCTGAACTGGCCATTCGTGATCAGCAGAGTGCCGAGTGTCTTTAGCCCTTGCAAAGCAGTGTCGCCATGTTGCTTGGCCTGCTCCTTAGTAAGAGGCGAATTGGGCGTGGTGATAGAGTTGGGATCGAACTGCTGAGTTTGCCAGATGAAGTCCTGTAGCAGATTTCCTTCGTTCTTGGACAGAAGCAGCCTCTTCGAATGATTGACGACATTGACAAAACTGGCGACCAATTTCCGGCCTTCGGGTGAGAGCCTATCAGAAGGATTGGAGAGGGCCCTGCTGGAAATGAAGCTATTCAAAGCAACATCGATCTGGTCATTCTGTGATGGATGAACAGTGAGCTTCTACGCAGGATCATGTATACATATATACATATGCTCGTCTTAGACCTTAGGTACGGACGGACATAAGGGACAAGAAACTTACAGAAGGCGCTTTGCCCAGCTGGAATGCCTTGTAGATACCGTAGAACTGGAGTTTGCGATTGATATCGGCCTCTTTCTGCTTTGGGTCGGTGGGTTTATTAACTGTAGCCATGGTTCCCGATTACCCAGGCGGCAGGCCAGTGCTTCTGGGAAATCTTAGGTAGATTACTAGCGATACGAAGAGGAGTTTATAGACTGGCAAATATGTAAAGATATCAATGTAGTTAGTGGGCAAAGTTGGAGAAGATGGATGATTTTCCGAGGTCGGGTGAAGAGGGTATCACAAAGGGAGACAAGAGGAAGAAGCAACACCGTGGGTATAGCAAAGAAACGGGGGATATAGGACGCAGTGATGATTAGCTATTAGAGAGGTTGAGGTTGAGGTTTAAGTTTAAGTTTATAGTTTCTGGATAAGGAAAGAAAAAAAAAAGAAGAGAATGTTTGCGTCAGGTATTGGAGATGGTAATAAAGGGGGTGAGTGTGAGGGTAACTTGTGGGTAAGGTTGAGGGTGAGGGTGAGAGTGCGGTGCGGGCCAATGTATGAGCTGCAGGCGGCTATCTATCTAATGTACACTGCTAATGTATACTATAGCACCGGTAAGAGTTGTGCGAGACAACGAATTCCGAGTCCAGTCCGCATCAATTTATCGCTACAATCAATATGTTGTATGAAAAAGGTCCAATGGGAGCGGTTTCGTAGATGGTACCTCGATGGATAGCATAATAATGACGTGAAGCAAAGACAACCGGCTTTCAAGACAAATGGACTAATTCTTTACACTACATAGTCTTCTACGTCATTGGCATGAGCCTGTCGCCCGTCACCAACCAAAGACTGGCACACACACCAGAATCTCATGCATGCCCGGCCCGCTTGTAAGCTCCTCCTCCTCTTCCTCCCCCCCCCTTCCCAAGTCTGCATCAGTAAATTGGGTGCACATCGACGTCGTCATCCTTTACAACCACATATCATTATGACCCGACCATCCAGTCACGTGCAAGTCCCAGAAACGCTGCATGTCGACAGTTGAAAGATACCTATGCCAATGATAAGGGCATTTTTGTCAGCTACCTACCTATGTTGACAGCGTGATCTGGTTGCATCCAGGCCAAAGCACACAAAGGTGAAAATACATCATGCTGCATCGATATTCCCTCTTTATTTTCCACATCTGAAAGTGAAATGACATCATGAACCTGTCGAGCCAGTGAATTGCCAACCGATGCAATAAGGGATACCTTACCAAACCGATCCGTACATACATAGTAGTAGGTAGTAGGTACCTAAATCTAGTGTAGGTACGGACGTACTTCCATGTGAAGATCTTTGAGCGTGGGTTAGGTTAAATCTTAAGCCGTGGGGAAAATCCGTTGCGAAGTGGAACTGGTGAGTTTCCACCTGACTTAAAAAGTAGCAGCCACTTTCCCCAGCCATGTTCATAAGCCACATTACATTGTTATTATAACATGGTTGGTTAGGTAATCCGTACATCAGTCCTACCCACATAGTGCAATTAGGGTGAATCGATTATTCGTACAGTATGAATGTAGGTACGTTCGTACCTCAATCCATGTATGGCTCACGACGTTGCTTGGAGTTGACATCGTCACGTAAAAATGGCCACCACAAAGCTTGGTGCCGGCGTCGGTGTTGGCACGGGGCACTGACACGGACACGGACTCCGGCAGCTGAAGAAGAAACACTTGCTTTCTTTGTTGGAAGAAACCGGAACTTGTCCTACCGGTATTAGACCTACAACGCCTGGTCAGAAAAAAGTGTTTCAACGTTTCGATCAGCCCAACTTCCATGGCCATCACCCGGCCGCCGTTGAGTCGTCATGGTCCAAGTGGTGGGAAATATGCGTTTTTAAGCCTCGGTCCAAACCCTCTTATTCTATCTTTGTTACCATATCCCATTGTCTCTGCCCAATACCACTGGCGAATCGCACAGTGGCTATGCCCTAGCCAGCACAATACAGAACGCTCTCGTCCCATGGAACCGAATGGCATCTTTACTTTGTGGGTTCCAGGCTGCGACCATGCTGGAGTTAACGCACAACTCGAATGAGAGTACATGATTTGGAAGCAGGAGACCAAGACGAGACAGAAGCTTGACCCTGAAGCCTTTGCCGATCAATTGTGGAGCTGGAAAAGCAGTCACCGCCGGCAAACGCCTGCTCTTTCCAGGGCTGGGAACAATTCAGCTGCCAGTATCCCATCGTTACGGAGTTGAATAGTTTAGGTCTTTTCGTCATTAAATGAGTCATATGTAATGACCATACTGTTGTGGTGAGGGACTGTTGATGCTATAAGGTCCCAGGTATAAAAAAGTGGTTATTGTTTAGACGGGTGACATGGCAGTTGAAGCTCTTGAGGCGGTATGAGATGTGAGGTTTGAGGTAACGTTTGACAGAACCGGGAAGCTATATCGGCAGTGGCTCTCTAGTATCAATGACTGGTGCGTCTCGCCAGGTTTAGTAGGGTCATCGTATACTTCTACATCCTGTGATATTGGAGGAATGACAAATCTTGTTAGTTCAATGATTGGACACTGAACGAAGCCCAAGCAAGCGAAGGTGACTTCTGCGTTTCAGGAATCTCACTTTAGAGCAGGCTCCAGCGTTTCTCGACACCTGATCAAGTGCAGGTCTTTGGCCAATGGCTATTTTCGAATGGCACAATGAGAACCCCCTATTCACAAAATTGCTTTCCTGCAATCTTGCTTGGGACAGGATCAGATGTTAGAAATTTGATAGTATCAATATGAACATGAAACTACAAGTCACGAAGTCTTGAAGAGCCTGCCAAACTGATCGGACTTGCAGTGCATTGCTGGTTGGCCTCCATAACTATGCTCAGTATGAAGCCCACGGTCTCACTACTTTTTGGTGAATTGTCACCACCTGATTCGAGATTTTGAAGGCCGAAAGATGAGCAATTTGTTGGGTAACGCGTCACCAACCCTCTCGATCTCATCAATGGTACCGTGCTCAAAATGCTTTGCAAAAAGCTTCTCATGGGGAACTTAAAGGAAGAACAGATGATTATAAGAGGAGCTGACTTCCACAAAGCCGCTCTACCCGGTACAATTGATGGATATGGTACCGCTCTGCCTTCCATCATCTCAATAAAGATGATGCTACAATACTAACAGGTCGATAGCGCCCGGTAAGCATATTATGGATAATTTTGAATTACACGTGCTGCATTGCACAGGTCGGTAACCAAAAAGGATCTTGCTTGATACGATTTACGCAACACCCGCTGCGTACATGACGTGTAAATACAATGTCTACGCACGTGACGGATGTAAAAGTGAATCGTGAAAAGATACAGTGTAGTGGCACACGGACATAAGCCTCACATGCAAAGCACAGTTGTCAGCAGTCATCTTTATAATGCACGATCAGTGTTGAGGCAGACGCCTCGATTGCATAAATCTGGGAGCATGGTTGTGCAGAATGCAAGATTATACGTTGACGCACAAGTATGAGAGGTTTGACATTGGTTCCGCTAGTGAGACCTAGATAATCAAACGAAGGTGACACTATCCCGCCACTCAACCGTAATAATCGTTCAATGATGATGGCCCGTCTCAGGGGAGAGAAGTGTCTTCCAGCGCATGTCGGCTATACTTGTGTCCGTCATCTTCGGTCGACACCCAATGAGATGGCTTGGTGGTCTAGCGGTATGATTCTCGCTTAGGGTTCACCCGAGCAAATGTGCGAGAGGTCCCGGGTTCAATCCCCGGCCAAGCCCATGTTAATAATAATCAACGACACTCCTTTGGTGTTTCCTTTTTTCCCTATGGCTTGCATCTTTTTGTCGAGCTATGAAGGAATTCGAATTAGGTACCTGCCTACCTAGGTATCGGTAATTCTTCCGAGGCACCTACTTATGTATGCATTATCCATGTAATAGCCTATTCTCAATCGGTCTACCTAGGTAGGTAGTAGTGAGGATATCTGCTTGTCACGGATGCCGGGTTGGTTTTTCGGTTGTGGGCTCCACGCAGTAGGTAGGTAGGCGATCGGTGTTGATATGATCGCAGGTGGCCGGGGTTTGATTCCCCGGTCGAGAGATAGCAGCGGGTGCTTCATTTTTCGTGGGAACTGCATTCCACATAGTTTGAGCCATAAATAGATTACAAAACAACTGGAAGAGTGCCAGTGTTCAGCTCCGGCTATAATTAAATATATCTTGGAGAGCTGGGAGTTTAATCGAAGGTACCATAAACTGCGTTGGATGTTGGCCAGAAAGTACGGATTCGTAACCGAAAAAAAAAAAACAGCGAAGGGCCTGATCTCATGGGAAACAGAGTGTGACTTCACCATGATACTGGCGAATCTGGATCGTACTCACCTGTAAAAAGCGGCGACTAGTGGCAAATATGGCAGCAAAATGCGATACCGCGATCCTCTGGGGATTGTGAGAGCCATGCCCATTATTGTCTTGAAACCTTTCTATGGCCTCAGGTGAACTGTTTAGTTGAGCGGTGAAGTTGAAAAGAAAATGATAGCCTGACTAATAGATTCCATCAATCATGGAAGCTTCCCGCTACTGGAGGGCAACCGATGCTTTCTTCCCTCCCAGTCGAGAACAGCACTTGCTGAGACGTTCTTAGCCTTGACCTAAATAAATTGGTCAGCATTCACCCCTTACTTCGCGACATTGAAGCTTATATTGAAGACATGTACTCTTGGTTGTGGTTCCAGTACCAAGAACATTGCAACTCTCAAGGCCGAGTGGAAGAAATAATACGTACCCAGGAAGCGGGCCACTAAATATGATGTGAGCAGGCATCGTTATATCAAGGCTGGAAGGCTTCCAGGAAGGAAGTGAAGAAGATGTTACAGTGAAAGGGAACTAAGAGATGACACCAGAATGAGTATGCTTACCATGACTCCCGTCCGAGGATCTCGCCCCTTCCACTCCACCAGATAGAGCCCACCAGGGGCTTCATAAATAATACCACGTACTTCGTACCAGCCGTTGCGGGTTGATGCTGATGGCGTGTCGCTCGAACTTATCTGAAGCTTTCCATTACCGTTTATACTTTTGTCTTGACTTGTCAAGGCCGGTGATTGATTAATAATTACATGATTATGCGAACGAAGATTGCGTTGCAAGCTTGGGGCTGAAAAGATGGAGGAAGCTGGGTCCTGTGGCAGCGCTGCCGGATGAGAGACGACGGCCAATGGCATAGACGCTGTATCGGTACAAGATACCGGCGCGGTGATGTTAAATAAGAGGGGAGATATATGAGTGGCCCGTGAATCTGCATTCGACAATGAAGCACCGTTCACAACCCCATCATCGGAGTTTGGCGTGAATGTCTCGAGGACATGCTTTAGAATCATGTATCGGCTAGAACACGAGTGGTTTAATGTTGGAGTTGGCGCACACTTGGGTTTTGGGTAGTTTGCTACCATTTCCAGGCTCTCGCGAATAGCTCTTCGAAGTGAGTTGCGTTGAGATGCTAATCCCGGGCCCTCGAAATCCCTAAGGTTTATAGAAGGAACTTTGGTGGCGCTAGACTTCGTTTTGTTTCGGACATTCTGAGTTCGAGCACCCGACTTTTGAACAAGAACTCGTAATACAGACTGCGCTGAATCTGATTGATGTGATACCATTCTGCGAGAGGATTCTAGACTTGCACGCACTGCACAACGCAGAGAGCTGCGTTGCGGCAATAAAGCGACTTTTCTTTTGACCTTGCGACGATGAGAGACCGTTGAGGTGCCCCTTATCCAAGATGCTGCTTGGGCCCCAGGCGTCTCACCCAGGTCCGATCTCGGGTTTGATCTGGTGCGTCTCCCAGACTTAGCGGGTTGCCAATGTGGACCCCCAATGCAGTGTCGAACGGTAGTCATTTCGATCTATAAGTTTGAATACGATAATTGATTTCCTAATTGAAGGCTGATGGAGTCAAAAAAGAAATGGGGAAGGTGTAATAATCGTCAAGATCAGGGCAGCTTAGAACGTAAGTAGACCAAGTGAATAGAACCGTTGACGACAAACGAGCCGAAATTAAAACACCAAACTCCATGCGTCATGAGTTTTGACCTGTGGACTAGACGAGACGGGAAGAGACAACAAGTAAAAGAGAAGATGCAATATAGACTACCTGCTTAGTTGCCTATAAGAGAGGAGGGAAGAGAGAGAGAGAGAGAGAGAGGAAGAGAAAGAGAAAGAGAAAGAGAGGGAGATGGATGGAAATGATGGGAGACATGGCATAACATTAGGTATGCAAGTAGCGATGCGTACCATGACAATAATAGGGGTACCTACCTACAAGGAAAGACGGTCTCTCTGCCTTTCTGTTTCTGTTTTGGTTCTGCGCGGGTGAACCTTAAATGTAGCTGTCCAGAAGTACCTGTAGCTTACCCTGTTTTTCTCAACTAGTACTTCCCTAATCAGCCTAGGAGGTACAATGTAATCTTCCATATGATTTCCTACGTGCTGTAAGTACGGTTTTCATCTATACAGGTATGGGCATGTGTATAGGAGACAGCTGCAAGCATATACATGGTGGTGCTGGCGATGATTATATCCATCATGTCCATTAATGTCCAGCCGACATGGGGGTCTCGGTGTGCTTCAACAAAGAACACAATCCAGAGAGAATGGGATATTGTGGTAGCAAAGTTGGTGGGAGACAAATCACAAATGAAAAAGGACATGAAAAGAGGAAAGAATGAGACCTCTTTGTCGATTACCGTTATCGTTATGCTTCTGGTCGGAATTCTTGTGGTTTTTCTTAGTTTTTTTTTTCTTTCTGTCTGTTGTACTTCTTCCAAATCTGTCCGATAAGTATTAACCTCATCTATTGGAAGAGGCTGACTTTGGGACTGACAGGGTTTTCTCTCCAGTATCGACCTCTTCCACCCAACCGTGCATCGCCGTTGCTGGTATGCCTTGACGAATTGGTTTTTAGATCGATAGCTCTCCTTGTTCGTTACTCTTGTACATCTGGGTTTTCCGATATTACTTCGTCGTGATTGCCCCCTGCATTCTTCATTACTTTGTAGATTAATGATCCCACCGTGACACTTTCTGGCCCGAGCCCTAAAATGTCTCCTGGTCGTCGAGCGCCTCTCCTTCGGCCGGGATTTCAAAGCCCTCCTCAGTCGAGTATAGTATCGCTTGGATCTGCTTGACAAGGCCATCCTCCTGCTTCTCGAGCTCCGGGTCCTCTTCCACTGCCTGCTGGATCAAGAGCTCGATATCCCGCAACTTGCTGAAGTAGAAGTCTCTCTCACGCTCGAGGCCCACTACTGTCTCCTTAAGCGTTGCATTCTCTTGCAGGAGCGCTGCCGATGCTGCACCCCCGCCAGCATTAACTTTACCACCCAGACGGGAACCAGTGGTAGGGGTGGTGCCTCTCCGAGCCGCCCCTGCGCTGCCTGCCGCAGCCCGGGCGGCAGCGTTGGTGCCCGAGGGGTTCAATGTGCTTCCCTTTCTTCTCGCCACCGCATCGTAGTCCCCACCAGGGTAATACTGGTCCCAGAACTTCTTGGTCCACTGCAAAAACTCGAGATTGTCCTGCATCTTGCACTTTGTCAGAGCTTCGACGGGGATGGGTTTCTCAACATGGTGTCTGGTGAATGTGCCTACCATCAAGTAGCAGACGAATGTTAGTATATCGAGTCAAGATATCAGAAAGGTTTTGGTAGAACGGTATCAAAGTCGATGCCACCAATGCGGAATGGAGGTGTTGGACTGACTCTGCAGGACCTTGAAGTTCTGTACATATGCGTATTCACTATTAACATTGAATTTGACCCGAGACATGGGGACATCGCCGAAGATGCTATCGAAGACCTGGCACAGAGCAGCACTGTGGTGGGAGCACCGAGGTTAGTCTACTGCGTGAACAGTAAAGAAAAAAAGGAGGCAACCATGATGATTTGGGATTCGTGATGCAATGATAAGTATAGCGCAGTACAGAGTCGTGCTCGTCGAGTTACTGTGAATTATAGGAAAACGAGGGCAGAGCATCTGCGTGGTTATTGTCTGCAATGCCTCGAAGGTGGGGGAGGGGTAATCAGAGCAAGGCTGTGGGAAAAGCAGGGGTTTCGCGATGTTGTTTTGCTTTCGTTTCTTTTGATTCGTACGGAGTACTTACCCAGTACCGCACTGTTCGACTTTCGTTATGTTGAGCTGCAGAAGGCTGTTGAGCCATGCTACAAGCTCCTGTCTGTGAGGAACAAAGAAAAAAGAATAGTCAGTAAGGTACTTCTTATCTGCACGCCGACGTGCTCTGGGATGGTTACCTTGATTCTCCCATAGTTGCTTTCTATCTTGTGTTGTCTATAGTGCAAAGAATAGGCTGTGTAAAGTATTGTGGTGCAGGAAAGGTGAAGAGTGTCGTGGGCGCTGGTATTGCGTGGTGAGTGTACTCGACCTCGAAGTCTGAAGTGGAAGTTGGTATTCGTTGGGTAAAGAATGAGAAGTTAAGGGGTGGGAGATGAGTAATAGATACTAGGTATGTTCTCTGTCCACTTTCTTTCCTCAGAGATTCTCTGGCTTTGTTTGGCAGCAAGCAGCCTCTAGAAATTCAGTATTGTCGCCCAATCAACAAGCTCAGGGCACTTGTCAGTGGTCTCGCTGCTGGGTCACAAAATGTTACCTTGTTACATACTTACACTACTCGTGTGCACCCCGCAATTCTGTGCTTACATAAACACCGGCAGCCCAGGAGGCACATGAGGCAGGTACGAAGTAGGTAGTACAATTCCGTACGGGATCCTGCGAAGTACGGACGTACCTTAGGTATGTATGTACGGAACACGCTAGGCGGTAGTTACGGATTACAAGATATGTACGAATCCGTAATTGAAGCTAGGTACCTGTACCTACCTGTGCTCATTAACTGCATTCATCAGCCACACTGTGTTACTTAATACCTATTGCTTGCCGGTCCTTGATGTCACCAAACTCAACACTCACAAGCGTACCTATCCTATTCTAAGGTATCTTGTAATTTGCCTACCCAACTACACTCCTTTCGTTACTCGGAGTAATATAACAAGCAAACATTTCGAATTCTTCTGCGCTGCCATCTGCCAGGCCCGAGATTGTTGCTAACATTTGCAACTTTTCTGTGCAAAATTCCGTCTCATTTATAGGTTCTCTTTGGAGGAGGTAAACGTCTCCGCCTATCCAATACCTTCCGATGGGCTGACCGTGTTAAAATTTTGAGTTACATTAGCATTTCTAGTAACAACGTCTTCGGATATACTTGTCCGTCCCCGATCAAAGTGTCGCTTCTCAGCCGCTTCATCCAGCGTCCACATACTCGTTGCCGACGAAGTCTTGTACAGAGCCTGTTCTCGAGTTCTCTGCGTGACCGGTATCGTGAGCGCCTTCTCGACTTCCACCTCAACACCTTACCGCACTATCAGTATCGCTTCCAGAGTCAGATATCCAAGTACGTCCTCGGGCGCCGGCGCCGTCGCCGTGAGGAGTTGCGGTTCATCGACTACGCTCGCCGGTTGTTTTTAGGCCCGAGGCGCACACAACATGGGATCACAACGCCTACCAGAAACATCACATATATGATCTCCATGTCGTCGTCGGGCCTTGGCGCCGATAGCGGGATCTATGGCGATAACAATGGCCGCGAGAGGGGGGCGAGGAGGAGAAAGCTAGCTGCTATGGCCGGGAGTGTCTACAGGGCTGGTGCCGTGGCTGTGAACGAGATCAAGGAGTCTTACAACCAGACGAGGTCGAACGACACCGACACCGACGAACTCTCCAAGATCACTATTCCAGGGTCCTTCCCCGAGGTTGCCATCGTCACAAAAGGGAACGAACAGATGGTTTTGTTTCCCTCCTATGCCAAGCGACATGTGAAGGAGCAGTCGCCACGGTTCGCCCGTTCCGACGGGCCCCTGCCTTCCTCGAGCATCGGCATCGATGAGCAGACGTACTGGCGTCAGGAATGGGAGCGACATGAAGACGCAAAGGCCATTGTGGACGTGGACGTACGGGGCTGGATATACAACCCTCATAGAGGTCCCATGACGCGGCGTAATCGAGTCCTCATTGGACTCGCTAGGCAGCTGAGCGGCATCCCAGCTCCCAGCGCACAGCGCACAGATATTACAGCGACAAACGACCCATATGTCTCCAGCCTACATCAGCAGCGTGATGAGGAACGCGAAAGACAGAGTATCGCACACAAAGCACAAGAAATTGAACGTAAGGGACGTGCCGAGGAAGAGGCTGCACAGCAGGGTGATTACAGTGAGCGGCCAAAAGACGAATTTTCTGAGGAAGAAGGTGAGAAGCGGAGGCATTATTCCAACAGGAGTGGGACGCCCCAAGCTGGGCCGGCTTCACCCTCGCAACCAGCATTGCTAGCAGGGACGAATACGACCGGAAGTTCACCGCTTGGCGAGGTGGAGCTGGCCGTTGCGAATGCGAACCTGATGGCGCGAATTGGTCCTTTCATGACAACACCCATAGTCGACTTGCCTATCACGCTCTTCTTCTACAATGATACCCAGTCACAATCACGCACAGTCATGACCGACGATTCGGGTCACTTCATCGTCCGAGCCGCGCTCGATTTCGTACCAACGAATGTGCGTATCTTGGCTAATGAAGATATATCTTGTGTAAAAACTATACAGATCATCGAGCCTCGAGGTGTCAGCCTAATCAGTGACATAGACGATACGGTGAAGCGCTCAAACATTTCACTAGGAGCTAAGGAAATATTTCGAAATACGTTTGTGCGCGAGCTTAAAGATTTAACCATTGACGGTGTGAGGGATTGGTACACGGGCCTCCAGGACATGGGCGTAAGTATACACTACTGCTCGAACAGCCCTTGGCAGTTATATCCTGTCCTCGCTACGTTTTTCAAGCTGGCCGGTCTGCCATCAGGTTCTCTGCACTTGAAACGATATACTGGTATGCTTCAGGGAATTTTTGAGCCTGTCGCTGAACGCAAGAAGGGTACGCTGGAGAAAATCTTGCATGACTTTCCAGAGAGGAAGTTTCTTCTCGTGGGTGATAGTGGTGAAGCTGATTTAGAGGTCTATACTGAGTTGGCCATACTCAATCCCGGCCGCATTAGAGGAGTTTTCATTCGTGATGTCACCACACCAGAGCGACCGGGATTCTTTGATTCGGCGTACGATACCGGCGAAAGCCGGTATAGCTCCAAAACCAAGATGAATTACCAGAACCCGAAGTCCAGAAGCGAATCAATCGATGATCCAATGCATAGGCCAACTCTGCCGCCTCGTGCCACAGCCACTATCAAGAACGAAGAACTCTCAGAGGATTTGATCGATCTTTCTTACACGCCGAATCCAGTACATCGCACTGAATCAGGATTGATCGAACCAAACCTCGGTGCAACACTGAAACCAAGTGCGCCAGTCGCTACTACATCAGGCCGCATACCACCCCCTAAGCCGGCGAAGCCTTCGACGCTGCAGAGCGCAGCAAAGCTGCCTACCATGTCCATGAAGGACATCGAGTCTAAAACCAGAAAGCTACCTCCAGCACCACCCCCACCCCGGCGATCTTTTCCAGGCTCAGAGCCATCCACAAAATCGCTACCGCTTCATCCCCTATCGCGCATCCACAATTCTTTCGAGCAAGAACTCGAGTCTCCCTCGAGCACCCCGAGTGGATCAATACGCTCCTCAAAACCATCCGATTCCTCAGGGTCAATTGACCTGCTTCCTCCGCCTCCTCTACCCCTTCCTCGTCGCGGGACATTCGCCGACACCAAAGCTCCAAATCCGCGATTAATCCATAGACGGCGAACAGGCGACTCGGATATCGACGCCAACACTCCTCTCGGCGCAAACAGCTCTGGGAGCGCAACGCCGCCCAGTGGCCTCGCAAGTCCGAACCAAGCACCACTGAACAAAAAACTAGAGCTCTGGCGTCGCCGTCTCGAAAGAGCCCAGGATAGCCTCGGCCAAGTCGGTGTGCCGCTGTACACATGGCGTCGCGGCGAGGATGTCATCGCGCAATCGAAAGCTATTGTACGAGAGGCAATGAGAGAATTGTAGATACAGGACACGGGCAGTCCCGCTGTTTTTGCGTCTGTATTATTGTATACACAGCATCTGTACGCACGTACCTATGTAGTCTAATATGAAATATAAATAAATAAATTAATAAAACAGACGTGATAGATGTCATCGAATATGCGATTTGCTGATTAATGCAATCCCGTCGTTCGGACGTCTGATACTATACCAGCGCTATGCTATGACTCAACTCAATCTTTCGGCCTAAGATGGACAGGAAGAAGCCCGAGGATTTAGCTACCGCTTCCGGATCTTCCCCCCAATCTTTCTCCCCTCTTTGCTTTTTCCAGCCTTATCCTTCTTAAAATTCAACACGGCACCCTTCCCGCTCCGTTCCGCCTTTCCCTTTTTCCACATCCGATGTCCGCCCTCGGAATCCTCCTTCCTTGCCATCTTCGCATCCAACTTTTTCTTGTCCTTGCCGCTCAGTTTGCCCCCCTTCTTCCTGAGCGCTTCACGGAATCCGTTCAGTTCCGCCCGACCGGCGTCCTTTGCTGCTTTCTTGTCGGCTTGTGTAGCGAACCAGGTACGTTTTGGACGCGATTTGATCTCGTCTTCGTATCGGACTAAGTTCTCGCCCTTGCGGATCTCCATATCGGCGTTGGCGAGTTGCCGCTCCTCTTTCTCCTCGCGCGTCACGGCTTCGATCTCGTCGGCGAGGTCATCGATCTTCTTTTGCCACTCATCTGCGTCGCTCAGTTCGATGACGAGACTGCTGATCTTGGCGCCTTGCGACTTGCCAGCCTTGACTACTGCTTTGACGACTTTGCGGTCGGACTCCGCGGCTAGTGTCACGGCGACACCGGATCGACCTGCTCGGGCTGTGCGACCGACTCGATGGACGTAGATCTCGAGTGTTTGGGGCCCCTCGTAGTTGATAACCGTGTCAATGCCCTTGATATCCAGACCACGAGAGGCTAAATCCGTCGCCAGGAGGAAATTGACCTTGCCATCACGAAAAGCCTCGACGCTAGTTATGCGCTAGGGACAGATTAATGAATGTCTGGAAAGGAGGGAACATGGAACATACCTGAGTTTGGTTCATACTACCATGAAGCTCGGCACAGGATAGACTGAACAGGGCGAATATGATGCGAGCTCTGTGAGCATCCTTCTTTTGACGGAAGAAAATAATAACGCGCTCGGTGTACATGGTCTTGCAGATGTGAACAAGGTAGCCCATTCGCTTCTCCTCTCTTCCCGGCCGTAATCTGACGAATTTCTGCTCTAGCCTGTCGACCGTTTTCTTCTGAGAATCCACCATGACGCGAACTGGTTTGTTCAGGCCTACTCGAATCAGACGATCGACAGAGGAAGTCATAGTAGCAGAGAAAAGCATCGTTTGCCGTGACTTAGGTAGAGTTGTTAATATCTCGTTCAGTTCGTCAGCGAAACCATCCTCTAGCATTCGATCAGCTTCGTCCAGAACGAGAATCTCAATGGTGTCCGTAGCAAAACTGGCCGAATTGCGCATGTGGTCGATGAATCGCCCTGGTGTAGCAATGATGACATCGGGCCTTAAGCGTAGCTCTGCCTCTTGAACCTTTAGACTCAAACCGCCCACGGCTAGACAGAACTTAATGTCGGTGTGGCTGGCAAGTTTGGTAGCGACTGAATGACATTGAATGGCCAGCTCTCGTGTCGGTGCTAGAATGACGACTCGGCTGGTAGGTAACTTATTAGGCCGGTAGAGTAGACGCTCGAGTATGGGTACGACAAAGGCAGCGGTTTTTCCTGAGCCTGTCACGGCACCACCGACTAGGTCCCTGCCCTCAAGCGCAAGCGGTATAGTCTTAGCCTGGATAGGAGTAGGAATGGCAAAGCCGACGCTGTTGAGGCCACGAAGTATAGGGCGGGAGAGCGACATAGTTTGGAAGGTCGACTTCGCACCCGGTTTCTTCGCTGTAGTCTCTTCTTCGGGAGCAAAGAATGCCTCCCTCTTAGCGGCTTCTTCAGGATCCTCCTGGTCGTCTGTGTCATCGGACTGATCCGCATCGTCGGGATGAGCGACTGCAGTTGCGATAGAGTCGTTGTCGGAGGCGGTATCATCGTCATCTTTTTCGCCCTCTCCGGAATCTTCATCCTCTAGATCTCCGTGCTCGCCTACGGCTTCATCGCCCGATTCCTCGTCCGAAGCGGCGCCCATGCCGAAGCCGTCCTGCGCCAAGACTTCGTCATCATCGTCATTCAGATCAATATCTACGTGTTCGATTGCATCCGAATCCTCAGATTTATCTTCGACAGGCTTCTCCCGCTCGCCT
The DNA here is from genome assembly GCA_022984845.1 of Xylaria nigripes. NCBI lineage: Eukaryota > Fungi > Ascomycota > Sordariomycetes > Xylariales > Xylariaceae > Xylaria > Xylaria nigripes. The sequence continues at coordinate 22,471 of JAJJKC010000048.1, read as the reverse complement.
CTCCGTCTCCGAACGATCGCGTCGACGTCAACTACTTTCTTCTGTGAGGCAGGTTTCATGGCCTTGCGTGCACCGTCAAAGTCCCAGCCGTCGAAGTCCTCAGCCCTGAAGTCGGTAGTCTTGTCATCGACGAATTCAAAATCCGAGTCAATGGCGCCGTCATCTTCCTCCCTCTTTCCCCAAACGTCATCGTCATTTCCGTGGCGGAGCACGTGCTTAGACTTTTTAGACTTCTTTGATGGCGGGGCTGGCTCGATTGGTTCTTCGTCGGGAATATCGTCATTGTCGGACAGGGTATATATGAAATCGTCGATTTTCCTCTTTGGAGCCATGACTGGAAAAAAAGAGAGGTCAAATTCAGTTCAGTTTGCGACAGCAGGTACACGAGCTGGTGGAAACTCGCTCGCAGATAAGGAAAGCTATTTCTACATACCTACGTCCGTACTGCAGAAGCTAACGCAAAATAATTATTTTTTGCGCCCCGGGCGGTGAGAAGCTTAGGCCCCATAAGTATTCCGTAAGTACCTAGGTACTTCTTAATGACACACATGATCCACCGTGCTGGGTCGGCGGTGGACCCACTAAAGTGATAAGGTAAGGCCGGCCAATTGACGGCACAAGCCCGCAAGTTCGTTGGTCTTAGGAACTTTAGGTAATCATGCCTTGATAGGTGACCTACGTAAGTATAAGTAGGTAACCTAGGTAGGTAATAACCTAGTACCTACCTACGGATCCGTACCACCTAGGTACTTACGTATAGGTACCTAGGTAGTGTAGGTATGAATATACCATTGGTGCAGCAGCACTAAGTACCATCCGGAAAAGGTGCCTACCTAGGTAGTACGTACGTAGTGTAGGTAGGAGGGACGGAAGGAGGCGGGCCCTTGAGTCAAGGTCCTACATAATTACATAATTACCTAAGCAAAGCGTGAAGTTTGCAAGCCTCAAACTTGAAGCTCTGCTTTCTTGACTTTATGGGATAAATTGTTGCGCCGTCACCACATTTACAAACCACCCTTTCAGCTGATTGATTCATTTTCTGCTCATATTAACACCTTTCCATTTACTTATGCCTAGCTCAGTTTCCACTGGCATTCCGGGTATCTTACATATTGACAGATAAATGTGGCAAGTTTATTATCGTCATACTATGGAAATCTCGCTCTGGATGCACGGTCGCCCTGGTGGCCTCGCAAAGCACCCGGCCCGTGCTTATTCTGTTAAACGATCTCATCCGTTTCTCCATGAAAGTTCACGTGCCCAACGCCACCGAAAAAGGACTGTTCTCCCTTTCAAACAGTAATATGCCGAGTGTGACCTACCCGCCCAACTTGCACCTTTCCGCTCCTATTATTGCTGGCCTCGAGCCACAATGTTCTCTGGGGCGATGCCATCTATCAAAGTATCATACAGTTCCTCAAGGAAGTATTGAGGCTTCATTGGCAGATACGCTGTCTAGAACATAAGAGCAGCTACCTGATCCGACGATGAAAGTGTGACATCCCTCCTTGTCACGTTGGTAAACGTGACACTAATATTTCCAATATCACACCATCCGTTGATAGGCTATCATAATGTTAGCATAAAATGCCCACAAACACCTAGAAAGTACCAATGAAGAGCTCTGAGGTGTGTGTGTGTATTGAGGAAAGAGGGGAAACTCACGAGACAACTCAGATATTTACACCAGCTACAGTGATTTTGGTTCGAGTAGAAGTTGTTGAGAAGCACGATAAAAACGACAATGACGAGGATCAAAAATGCGGTACGGATAAGCCACCATGCCCACCATAGGGGCTTCCTGCCCTTGAAGAAGCCGACGGGATTGAGGTAGAAAGCCGGAAAGGCCGCGCTCGTGACAGCACCTCCATTGACGCTGGAGTACGAAGGACCGCTGAAGTGATCTTGTCCAATTCTTCGTCGGAGAAAGTTGGGCGAGTGTAGAACGCAAATTCCCAAGCATAGACCGACGAGAAAGCCACCGATGTGCGAAAAGTTGTCTAGGCCGGGAAGAAGACCTAGCACGAAAGAGATTAGGATCTCGAGGATGATGAAGAACAGCTCTCTTCCGGGATGGCGCCTCTCGCTCCACGAATAGAGGAGATCTAGAAGAGTGAGGGCGATGATTCCGAATAACGCGCCAGAGGCACCGGTTGAAGAGATACCCGGCGCCGCAAAGTTGCCTCCCAGGACGAAACCGAAGATACCCGCACTGATGTATACGAGAAAGAAGCGGATGGATCCAATCGCGTTTTCGATATCGCGGCCCATGGTGAGTTGTAGGAGGAGGTTGAACCCGATATGAATGAAACCGGCATGGAGGAACATGGGGGTGATGAAGCGCCACCATTGATTGGGTTCAGGCTTCTGGCTCAAGCCATCAGTTCCTAGCCACTTGGGATTTGGGACGCCACCAAAGCCGCACAACTGGGAGAGCGTGCAATGGTTGGAAGGATCATTGGGATCGTTATTTGTCGCATTCGGGCAGCTGAAAGGGAAGCCGGGCTCGACGAGGTTCGTACCGGGCGGGGGCGTGAAATTCTGGATACCATTAACGTTTTTCATACAAGGCACATATCTCGACCCCATATTGATAAGAACTTGTTGCGAAGGACCGATTACGGGGTTAAAGGTCGGGGTGGTTTGGATAGGAGAACCAGTCAATTGGGCTAAGAACATAAAACAGTGTCAAGTATTAGCGATGAAGTTCTAATGCTTTGATGGACTCTGGCTTGTTGAAGAGGACATACCAGCCTTGACCAGCTCGACAATAAAAACCGTTACCTGTATGATAGACAGGAGATAGACGACGATGGGGATCCTTCGCTTATCGGATCCTAACATACCCAGTTGACCAAAGCCAACTCCCGTGTTAACAGATGTACGGTTTCTCCGTATGGATGGATCAGTATCATAGACATGATCGTTGGATTCGTCGAAATAACTTGGAGGTTGTTTGTTGTGATGCGGCTGGAGGGGGATCTCGTCTGGACCACCAGGAGGGGAGGCATCGGGGGAGTTGGCGCCGTGGTACCGGGTGTCGTGAGCAAAGCTTTGCTGGCTCGAGTTGACGTTATCCAGCGTTGGATGAGAGTCGGATCGTGTGGGATAGACATGGTCGTCGAATACGGTGTCGAAGGGGGAAGTGGGGTTTCCAGAATGATCAGGGCTTGCTCTGTGTGTATAGGCGTTGTTCTGATATTGATACGAGGTGTAAGTGGGAGGGGTTTTCGTAGACGATGTGAACGAAGGCTCGTATTGATCGCGGCGATATTGCGACGAGCCACCGTAGTATTCATTTGCAGCCATCGCCTAGTTACTTGCTACAGCAGTAAAGTAGCTGCGGCGAGGGAGCTGGATGTATAGATTAGGAACCTTTGTCCCTCTCCCACATCACCCGCACTTGTACGTTGTTAGTCAGCTAGAAACTTGCTGTCGACGAACTTCGATACCCACGGTCTCTATATCGGTTGGCCGGCAGTCAGCAACTTCACAATCGCGACCTTGATAAAGATATGAAACCCTCGTGAACTTCGTGATCGTGACTATCGGGGATCTATTGGTGATGACAGCGAACACAACGTAGTATCGTGTCGGCGAAAAAATGTATCGTCGCAGAATGAAGTCCGTGAGAAGCAGACGAAAAACGTAGTGACCGAATCAGAAGACACGAAACGACGGATCACCGGGCAACAAATTACGGAAAGCGCAGCTGAGGTGAGTGCAGATGGATAGGTGATGTGATGATGGATATGTACGGTAGGTAAAGGGCCAGCTGGAGAGGAAAAAAAGAAAATGAGAGAAAAGTCATCACCACTATACGTACAGAGAGCTACCCGGCTCAGACACAAGCACAGCCCCAGGTCGGTACTTGGTGTTTTGACTTGTTTCCACAGGCCCCACTCTCGTGATCTTGTGGCTGTAGCCAGCCGCGAAATGGTACCTAGGGGTGAGCCACGGCCGCGTCATCTGTCCTCTCTCGTATTGAATGCCGCATGCGCGCGAAGGTACTAGTACTTAAGACTTACTTCGGCGATGCTATAATGAACACTTTACCTACCTACCATCTGGGCAGTCAATACAGGAGGTGTACGGAGTACGGACTACGAATCCGTATGAATGATTAACACTACACACAAGCACAAGCCTCCAGGAATTTGGCAGCTGTTCTCAGCCGCGGGATGCCCTAGTAGCGGAACATGGGTGTTAGGACATGCCCTGTGACATACTGGCCAGTTCTGCTCAATACCCAAATACCTATGGTAGCTTAGCGGATTCAGCTACCTATTCTACGGACGGACAGATGACAACGCTTCGCTCGTGGAGCGTTAGAATGATTTAGGTACCGGTTCGGATCCGTACCTTATTACAGAAGTAGGTACGGACCTACGTCCGAGGTAAACAGGTAGTAGTAGTAGTAGTAGTAGTAGTAGTAGTAGTAGTAGTAGTAGTAGTATATTAACGTTTACAGGTAAACAGGTACATAGGTAGGTGCCTAACTGAGTGTGCCTGTGCCTGGTACCTAATAATTCAAGGCAAACCCCCAACTCCCCAAACCACCAGATCCTTCTCCCTGCTGCTCTGGCAGTTCCTCACCATAAATATTTATAACGGGCGCGGCATGCTCTACAAATTTGTAGCAGACTGAGTATGTGCACGAGAAATATAAGCGATCACAGCAAAGAACGAATACCTAGACTCACATCTAGCGTACTGTATTACTTAGCTCACCCATCGCATGTAGATATGTCAATCGCCATATATTATCATCTCTCACACCTTCAGCGAGACTAAGTTCAACATCACGCGGTTCGCTGGTTCAAATTAAAGCAGCAACCAGTCATGATAATTTGATATATAATACTGCAAGTGAATAGCATCATAAAGCCGGAGACTAGGCTCTCGACCAGAAAAGCATCATTAAGCCATGAGCATAATTCGCACTCATGCTTCATCATCCGTCAACAGATCATCAATGAGGGATTCATCACGACGAATAACAACCGTGTCATCAGCTTCCTCCATCTCCTCCTCCTCCTCCACCTCCTCCTCGGCCACATCCCCAAGCACTGTTCCGTCTGCAGATGTTCGTCTTGGCATGATAGTGGCATCCTCATCCTCTGTCATTGACCTGTCGTGGCTGGTGGCTGCGCTGGCTGCTGAGCTGATCGCTGCCGACACGCTCCTGCTGCGTCGTGACGCCTTGTCCTGCTCGCCGAGTTGGTTTACAATTTTTCCTAGGCTGACGTGAATCTTGTAGAGGGCGTTCCGGCCTGTGGTGTCCGTGAGCAAGCCCTCGTCAACGGCTGAAGAGACCTCCTCGTATAAGGACCGCAACTTTTCCTCGTCTGACGTCGAAGATATATACAATTTGCCAAGAAGTACCGCAATAACCTTCTTCTCTTCTTCTGTAACGTTGGTTAATGCGATTCTCTATTGTGTGAGGTGTATAATAGATGATGACTGAAACGGATACTTACTGCTGGAATTGCTGTTTAGCTTATCGAGAATGTCTGCCGCAAAGTCTAGATGCACGTCCCCGTTCACGTTCTTTCTATCTCCATCCATCGGAACTCCGGGCGTGTAACATTTTCGAGGATCTGTCCAGTCCACCAGGCATGCTCCGATAGTGTTGAGACTAGCCATCTCGGCATCCACATCCATATCGTCGTCGTCGATGCCCTCGCGAATATTATAGAGAGCGTGCAGGGCATCCAGGGCCACGGACCGCATAAGGTCCTGGTTCTCTGCCCGGGAGTAGCAGAACACGGGCAGGAAGTAGTTCAGCGCTTGCCGGACACTCTGGTTTCTTGCTGTCGAGGGGTCAAAGTAAGCAACGACCAGAGTCTTCATTAACTCGCTTGATATCTCCAGATCCGTAACTACACGGCCTAGCAGAAGCTTTGAGACAGCCATCGTGGCCGCACCCTGGACTTCTGAGTTTCGAGAGCCAGATCGTAGAGCCTTGACGTAGACCTTGACCAGGGTCGGGTTTGCGGATAACAGTTGCGCCCCGTGCACATTTAGAATGTCCGTCAGGATCTGGAGTGCCGTAATCTGAAGAGCAGCATGACCTTTGCTGAAAAAATGCATGAAGAGAGTTAGGTTCTCTTCGGCAAGAGAACGATCAAGCAGAGCGCATAACCCGAGACAGACGAGCCCACGTTCTCGGACTGGGGCTTCGTGACTGCGAACGGCGGGGACCACGAGGTTATTGAGCATCGAAACGAGGTGGTCATTGTCCTGCAGATTCCCCTCTACGTTGGCGAGCATGCACTGTACAATATGCAAGCACTTCATATTGATCATGATTTCTTTGATGGCCTTTTCGCGAGACTCCTCCTCGGTCATCTCCTCGTCACGGGCATTCTTCGCTTTGTTTGTCGGTGTGCTAGCCCCACTAACTTCCGAACGCGCCGAATGAAAGCTCTCCTCGCCGTCGCCCACCGCAGCATCGTCGACTATAGCGTCGTGCACATCGGCAACGGCTTCTAGCACTACGCTGCAGAATTCCTTCTCGCCCGCTGCGTCCGGAGCGCAAATGTCCCTTAAGACGTCCACAGTAAGCTTCGTCACCTCGTCAGGTAACTCCGGAATAGACAGTGCTTGACGAAGAAGTGCGAACATTTTCCGTCTGCCCACCTCATCCGAGTAATCAAGAGTCAATATGATATGAAGCAATTGCTCTACGATGAATTCTTGTTCGGCCGTATCCTCTTCTTCCTCTTCTTCTACATCACCACGGCTGTTAATTCTTCGGATCGCCTCAATCAAGACATTGAGGTATCGCTCGAGGAAATATGCAATCTTGGTGACTTCGGGTAGCTTCTCTTCGACGAGAGGCTCATATTTTCCGTTCCCCTCGGTTCGGCAGAAACTATTAAAACTGCGGGCGACAAATACGGATTCGGCACTCAAGGTTTCCCAAAATCTGTCATCAAATTCCATTGTGTCTCGGTAGTCTGGTCGTCCCTCCCAGAATCCATTCATGGCTTCGAGCGCGACACCATTCTCCACGCCCGAGTTGACAACGTCGATACGCTCCAGAAGCTCTAGCAGACTCTCAAGGTTGGGCACTGCTAGTTCTGCAGGTGCCTCGTCTTCAGGCCGATTGGCACCGGCGCAATCCTCAATCCAGCGCTCACGGAACAATCGTCCGGCAGCCTTACGTACATTCTCGTCCCTGTCCCTCAAACCCCATCGCAGAAGCTTTTCTCGCATGGACAGCGACAAGTGACGGAAATCGCCAAGCGCTGGTAGTAAACGAGAGTAAACGGCGCGACGTGTGGCGGCATCCTGGTCCCTAGCTCTCTCGAGAAGATAGGGCAAGGTATTGGGTAGGATGGGTAAGTTGACGAGAAGAGAGCGCCGCACCTCGGCGCTCGGGTCGTTCTGCAATACCTCTAGAAGCTTTTCGAGTAAGCCAGTCTCGGCATCGTCGTCGCTATCATCGGGATTTGTCATTCCTTCGATCTGGTTGCCGGCGAGCCTACCAAGGCCCAGAACGGCCTGGGATCGCACGATAGCCTCCTTGTCGCGTATTCTCTTCAACAGGCCACGGCGTAACTTTTGAAAAAGTTCGTCGTCTATGGCATCCAGTGAGTTAATGATGTGCGAGATCAACTGGGTCGATCGATAACGAACAAACTTGTCCTTGGCGCTCAGCAGCGGCAGCATAGCCTCCATTACGTGGGTGGTGAGGCGGCTACTGGGAGTTTCGGGCATGGTACTCGCGTCGGCATCTGTTTCGCCCATAAGTTCGTTGTCTTTATCATTGGCGTGGCGTAAGAAGTGACCGATGAAGCGGATAGTTTTATCGCCAACACCCTCGCTTTTTTTGACGGGCATGATCCTGAAGACACATCGCGTGAACTCGACATTGAAGTCGGCCTCGTCAAAACCGGCGGCAGCCTGTTTATTGACAGTCATTTGTTCGTAGCAGCATGCCTCGTGGATTTTGCGCAGAGTGACGGCCAATTTCCTGTGTGTCGCGGTCGTTTTCTGGGCGTCGCGAAACACGGTACAAATTTGGGACCGGAGTTCGCTGTCTGGGGATTCTTGTGGGATGTTGGCATTCGACGAAGAAGCTCGTGAATTTGGTGATGTTCGTAATCTGCTGCTGGAAGCCTTATTTGCAGCACTAGCTGGCGTCCGCGACGATTTTGAAGAGACTTTCGCGGGCATGGCTGCTAATACAGGCAATTGAATGAATGATGTACTCTATAAATTGACGGTAGGTATATGCAGTACTTCGTGTAGACATGTATTTGGACCTGTGGTTTCGCAGTCGGCCGCAGGTTGAGACTATCGTCGATACAGCACTGGATAGACAAGCTTAAATTGATGGACCGTGGCGACTTTGCGACGGTGAATGTCACTACCCACGCGTTGTTCCATCCATTTGTTTGTTTTCTTACTGGTTAGCGTCAGTGCTGGAGGGACAACGCATGAGTAACCCCTCCTTCAGTCATTATAGGTAAGCCACATAAAGCCACATTCTAACCCACATTAAATAATCTACCTAGGTACTACATACCTAGTACGTAAGTGAACCTACCTTAAGTAGGTAGGTACGGACGTCCGTACTAGGTAGGTACCTAGGTAGGTAGGTATTTACCCACTTCCCTTTCCCCACCAGTTATCTTGATTACTTGGTGCCCACTTTAATTTTTGCTTGTCTCGTCACTTATTTCTCGTCTCAGTCGCTCAGCTTGAAGTAGTAGGGTCAATAATCATCCATCTACAAAATGGGTGGGAAGGAGCTCAAACGATTAGCTGCTGAGGTAGTAACAGAAGGCCATGCCGGTTCCGGTGGTGTCGCGCTCGAGCGGCCATACAAAAAAGCGCGTGTCGATAACCGGTCACTCTTCGTACGAGGATTGGCACCTCAGACGACGACCGAGGCCTTGACAGACTTCTTCTCCCAACATTTTCCTGTCAAGCATGCCACCGTGGTCGTTGACCCCCAGACAAAAATCTCGCGAGGTTTTGGTTTCGTCACCTTCACTGACACCGAGGACACCCAGGCTGCCAAAAAACAGCTGCAAAGCCACAAATTAGATGGACGACCAATATCTCTAGATATCGCCGAAACTCGACACCGTCAACCAGGTGTTGGCGCGGACGATGCCGCTGCGAAAAAGGAAGACAGGCGAGCTGCCGTGGCCGAGGCTCGCAAAGCTCCAAAGCTGATCATACGGAATCTACCCTGGAGTATCAAACACTCAGATCAATTGGCTGCTTTGTTCCGCAGCTATGGCCTAGTAAAATATGCAGATATCCCTCAGCATAAAGGGAAGCTATCTGGTTTTGGCTTTGTCACCATGCGCGGAAGGAAAAACGCTCAGGCTGCGATGGATGCTGTTAACGGAAAAGTCGTCAATGGTAGGACTTTATCCGTAGATTGGGCTGTTTCCAAGGATGAGTGGCAGAAACACAATATCAAACACACCGAAAAAAATCATATTGACAGCTCAAAGGGGCAGAAGACCACTGATGATGGTGATGATGATGATGTCACTGTTGGGGATGATGAAGGGGCCGACGATGATCGCGACAAGAACGACGGAAAAGAAAACAAAGAGAAAACTGAAGAAGACGAAGAAGACGAAGATTTAAGAAACTTTATGAAAAACCATATGGAAAACCTTGAGGATGAAGATAGTGAGGTAGAGGAAGACGATAGTGATGCAAAATCCGACGAGGACGATACTGCTTCCGGAGGCGCTCCAGTGCTTTCCTCTAAGCCACAAATAACGGATAATCGAACGACACTATTCATTCGAAACCTGCCATTTACGACGACAGATGCTGGACTCAAAGCGCACTTCCAGCAGTTCGGCCAGATACGGTACGCAAGGGTGGTCTATGATAAAGCAACGGACCGCCCGGCTGGAACAGGATTCGTCTGCTTTGCCAACGAAGACGAATTCAAAGCATGCCTCAAAGAAGCACCACGTACACAACAGTCAACCATACCAAATAAGAAGTCTATTCTCCAAAATGAATCGGCCGATGAGGCGGGCAAATATACCATTGACGGTCGCGTCCTGCAAATATCCCAGGCCGTCGGCAAGGACGAAGCGAATCGCCTCGCTGAGTCCGGCGCTGCTGCCCGGGAGGGAAAAAATCAAGACAAACGTCGAATCTACTTGCTTTCTGAAGGGGTCATCCCCAAAGACTCGGCTGTGTTCAACATGCTTTCACCCGCAGAAGTAAAACTCAGAGAGCAGAGCGCAGCGCAGCGGAAGAAACTCATCCAAAGCAATCCAAGTCTACATATCAGTTTAACCCGTCTGGCCGTCCGAAACATACCACGGAATCTAGACTCGAAGGGCCTCAAGGCTTTGGCGCGTGAGGCTGTTGTGGGATTTGCGAGCGATGTCAAGGCAGGTCTCCGACAGCCCCTTTCTAAAGAAGAGAATGCCCGAGGAGGCGAAGAAGACAAGGAGGCAGAACGCCGTCGTAAAGAAAAGGGGAAAGGTATTGTTAAGCAAACCAAGATCGTGTTTGAAAACAAAGAAGGATCAAAGGTGTCAGAAGCCGACGGTGCGGGTAGGAGTAGAGGTTACGGCTTCATTGAATACACGTCACATAGATGGGCACTCATGGGTATGAGGTGGTTGAATGGCCATACAGTCAAGTCAGACAACGGAAAAACCATGCGCCTCATAGTCGAATTTGCTATTGAGAATGCACAGGTCGTCGCTAGGCGCAAAGAAAGTCAAGCGAAAAGCAGGATGGGTCAGTCAGGTGATGCTAATGAGAGCGTTGCCGAGAATAGTGCAAAGGCCAATTCGAAAGCTTTGCCGAAAGGCAAAGATTTCGCCGTTTCGAAAGGAAAATGGCCGAAGCCAAAGGATAAGGGTATGACCGGAAGTGATCCCGCTAAGGCAGCAATTCAAAATACCGCTGGTAAAGAAGAATTGCACCAAAAAATAATAGCCAGGAAGAGGATGACGCGAAAGAAGAAGGCGAAAGGTCGGAGCTAGACAGATGTCTGTTTGCAATAAGGGTCATGTGTCATCGGGCCAAATGAGCTATTCGAGTGCAGCATTATCCCCCAGTATGTATTTGGGTTGAATATATTTATATATAATGCAAGATTTGAGCGGTGAGGACCGGGCACCTGGTACAGCTATAGATTGGTTTCCCGAATGAAACTACCTAGGTTACCTATGAAAGCTTAAGACACTCCTAGCGAAATTCTGCCCTGACATTACAGTAACAATTAATAGTTTTAGTTTTAGTTTTAGCAATAACCATACCTGCTCATCAATCAATCAATTCCCTCAACGCTCCCAGAACCAACCACCTTGCCCTCTCTTTTTAGCGTCATTCTCATCTGTATCCTCAACCTTCTCTCCCCCTGTCTTAGAATTCTTATTCCAAGACCATGAAAACGACGCGTCGCTTCCCGGCAGCTGGCCAGACCACGATCGCGTAATCGAGCTCTCTGTTCTCTCGGCCATCAGATTCCCTTGAGCATCGAAGTGTTTTGACGTCATCGTCACCTCTTTCTTCCCGTTGCACGAGTGTCGCTCCGTCGTCTGCACGAGCTTGCTGCCGTCTGCTGCGTATACCGTTGTCGTGACGATGGGTGTGTGAGTCTGCTTCTCCACACTAGTCTTCGGTTTTGACTCGGGAAGTTTGACTAGCACATCATCTGTGCTCTCTTGCACGCGCGCGTCCTGCCAGCCTGAGAACTTGCCTACGGAGTCGTAGAGATCTTCTTCGGTAGCCGCCTGCTCTCTCGGCTGTCCTCGCGATGGCCCATACACTATGCCATTGAAGAAATTGCTTAACTCGCTTTGTAGCCGATCCCGGATGTTTCCAGACAATTTAGATGACTGGCTATTAGATTTGAATTTGTCGACATCCTCATCCGTGGTTGGCGGTCCTTTTCGCTCCTCTCGGATCACTCGGAGCAGTTCAGGGAATGCGGTTTTTGATAGGAATGTGAAGATATCTTCATCAACCGCGCCCTGTTCCTCTGGGTGTTCTCGGAATGGTCGAAATAACTCGGAGATCAACCCGGTTGAGCCCATAAAAACGTCTTCGGGGCGGCCTAGGCGGTAATACAAAGCCATATATGGGGGCGTCTGAAAATGCAGCCACCATGTGGGCATGTTTACGCTGCGCGGCGGCATCCAGCTGAACCGGTTCTGGAGCGATGGTGCTAGCGCGAAGTATGACCCCCAGAGGCCTTGAACGCCTAGTTCCCTAACCCATTGGAATACGTGCAACGTGGGGATGACGTCCCAGCTTTTTCGTTTTGTTAGCTCAAGGATGCTGGGCAGGGGTCTGCCGGCCTGAGCTGTCAGTAAATCCTCGAAGGCATCGCGGAATGTGAACTGGCCGGCTAGATGTCGTGGGGCCCCTTGTAACCTAGGCTGATTTAGATGTTGCAGGTTTAAGGGTGAATAGGGAGAGTAAACGGCCCAGGCATAAATATCGTCCACGTCGGTAGTGAGCTCGAGCTCTGAGTTTGGTGCTTGACTTGATGGGTGACCCATTTTTGATGATGCTAACGGTCGTTGTGATTCTCGTGATTGTTGGCGAATCTGTTTCGAGGGAAGATGGTAGCCATACTGATTTAAAACGTAGGCATGTGAGGGGACAAAACTCAAGTTCAGAGCTGCCGTTTTGTCAACAGGTGGCGCTGGCGGTCCATTAAATACGAAGGTTACGGCTTGAAAGATAGTAATCCGGATACAGCAATATTTTCCACATTCAGTTATGTACGGATTCGTGCCTATGTATGTACGAAGTACGGATCCGTACACGAACTGGTTCTACAGTACGGACCGTACGTCCGTAGAAATGCTAGGTTAGGTAGTGTAAAGTAGTAGAGAAGGCAAGTCCGTAATCCGTGGGGTGTAAGAAACAGCCGATGATGACGTCGGTCAGAACTTGTAGAAAGCACTCGAACCGTGTCTTTCACCGCCCAAACCAATCGGCCTTATACTAGCTAGGTATAGACTACTATTATTTGACCAGTAAGGCTGCCAGGTTAGGTCATGTCCAAATAACTAGGATACTGGATTAGAGAGATGGCTACAGAAAAATGAATGCGCAATCTATTGGTATCGAATAGGTATGTAGAACAATCGGAATATGAACTCCATGGATGTCCTTTGCGAGTCAACCAAGCCCATGATATAAGTACAATTTATGCGTAGCCAATGGAAGGTAAAACACTAAATCCCACAATGATGATCATGAGGAGTCGCCCAGACCGGTATTAATGCAAGAGCGCACGTTCTATACGCCAGGTCAACCAGTCCATCACGGCGCGTGTAAGCTCATCAAGCCCGGCAACCACGTTGCTACAGCCCAGGCCATACCAAACATTTAGACCCACAGATGCTTTCGGTCAGTTCATTTTCTTGATACGGTCCTTTACCACACGCAATTTACCAGCAACGACATCGGTCTGGCCATTGACGTGATCCAGCATGCCGATCTGGTCTTCAACCTCACGATTGATCGCCTGGGCCATCTCGCGCTGCCTCCTAATAATCTTGGCGAGCGCCTCGACATCCTGATCCTGGTCTTGCATCATCTGCCGCTGCAATTGCAGCACGCCCTGGTTATCGAGCTCCCTCGTCTGTTCCGTCTCTGGCAGCGGAGCGCCAAGCACCCGTCCGGGGCCCCTGGATGCTGCCGTCCCCATCAAAGCGGCCTTATCCGACGCCGAAGGATTGCCCCTATTGGACGTTTTGGCAGCGGCAGAAATGATGGAGCTCAACTTGTCGAGGTCTTCCTTGTCGACCAAGGCCGCGGCGAGCAGATCCTTCCGCCGACGTATCTCACCACCGCCGAGCCGCTTAGCGTCTTCCATCGTCTTCAGTCCCTCGCGAAGACACGTAAGTAGGCCGCCGGCCTTGATTAGAGCCTTCTTGGCGGCTGATCCAGCTTCGAGAGCCACGGAGTTTTCCACAGCGGCATCCCTTCTGGCGAGGCACCTGCGGACCTCTTGAAAGTCTCTCTTCATCTCCCCGTGCAAGTCTAACCACGTCCCCGGCTCCTGAGCGGCATCTCGGTTGGGGTTCCCATAGCCGTCCCTCACGCTTGCCGCGCTGTTACCGGTACTATTCGGACTGGGCAGATTCAGAAAAGTTCGCCAGGCAGGTGTGTCTCGCCACCGGCGATCAGGGGATTCGGCAATGGTGCGGAGGTAGGACTCGAGCCCGCGGCGGCGTTGCTCGGTCAGTTCTGGCGAGGACACCGTCGACTTGAACCAGGACTTGGAGGGTAATGGGGCTGGGGGAGGAGTGCCGACGAAGGCGGTCAAAGAGTTGTGCAGGGCTGCAAACTCGGAGTAGCGTTTCTGACACACGTAGGTACGTAACGGCAGCTGCAGGGTGATATTATAGAGAGTGAATGGCTTGGAGTTGTCTGTTGGCGTGTGCAGAGACGTTGTGGGGATGGTGATCTCGGCGGGCGGCGCCATGATAAAAGCACAATGTACGTCAATTACCTTACTGAAGACGAGTTTGTTGTTGCGAGGGCCAAGACATGTTAGAGGGCACGAAGGGAATACAGAATCGGATTGAATCGGGGTGAACTTTAGCGTATCATGTGGCCTTGTTCTTGTTTACATTGTTACCTCGGTCAGAAGGTGACTATTGTCGCTGGAGAATCAGTTGTTGTTGCCCAACTGACGGCTTACACTGACCTCATTTGTGGGCCGGGACAAGTTGCCAGACTGTGCCCAGTCGCGTGCCCAATTGTAACCCGATTATTGCATAATGTATCCTAAGTAAGTAGCAGATCTTGGTGTGGTTAGGTACCTAACGTACGTACGGACGTACATTATTTAGGCAGGGCAGACACATAAATACTAAACAAACAAACAAACAAACAAACAAGTACATTATCTAGTTTAAAAAGGGCTCTATTCAGGCTGACTGAAAGCTGTTCTTACTGCAACATGGCGCCGTTGTGGCTCTGTTACAACGCGTACCAATGTAGTGCAGATTATTGATTGATTATCAGGATACATCCAATTCTAATCAGTCCCGTCTGCACCGCCAAACCATTCGTCGCCAACGTCGCACCTTAAAAGGCGTGCAGTCTCGCTCCGAGTTCTCTGGGGACTCTGTGGGAGAAGAGTTTGCCGGTAAATATGATTTGAAAACAGGAAAAGAAGAACAGCTGCTGTGCGTACTACGCACTGCGTCTTATGCAGTGTATTCTACTGTTTATTCGGGATACCTCCGGATGTAGCATTTTCATGTGCATTTGTCGTGTAGCTTAAATTCCCATATACTATCATATTTTGTGTCTTCAGCAGTCGACCTGAATGCGTGGCGAACAAGATGTGGCCGAGACAATTCTCTGGTGTCAGACCCCACGCTGAGCCTGCCCCTAATTGTATTCCGTAAAAATGCTCTTGAGACTCAAGAAATGACACATACTAGGCGTGCCTCGATTTTTTTTTAATATTCGTACAATGCGCTTTCTACGAACGTCACCAATACACCAATAAACACCTGAACGTTGAATATGGCAGAACCAGCATTGGATGACAATGCTTCTGGGACCACGTGTTTTGGAACTCGTAAGAGAAGGTGAGCAAGTTGACGCACTTCAGCAGAGGCACAGATCCTCAGAATGTCATCGAATGTTTGGTTGGCGTGAGATCAGTAGATGATGTACTTTACATGTAGTTCATGGAACAACATCCTAACCCAGCTCGTTTGGCAAAGCAACGTTAAGAAGGCCGCTGTCTTTGTACTGGTTCCTACTACCTGTATGTCGTATGTTGCATTCCGTTTGCTTTTGCTTGCGCATTTGGCCCGGAGCGATCCGGTGTCAAGCTCTCCAACGGTCTGGCCTAACGCGTTTATACACAGACCCTTCTTTGTGGTGCCAGCACCATGACATGTTTAAGACAGCTGAAAACTATTCTTTTCTATGTACGACTGCAATATGAACTCCCGTCAGCAACGGGATTACCGGAAGTTGAGCGGTCAAGTTGAGCGCATTAGCTACCCACCTCGTCCTCACTTCACAGCCTCGTAAAATGTGAGCACCCTGATGACCCAATCGCTGACCTCTGCCCAACCCTCCAGTGTTGTCCCGGACTGTTGGAATACGAGATTTTGGCCGAAAATGGGTAAAACTTGAAAAGTAGTAGGGATCATACATCGACGTAATAGGTCGTCCGGACTCCGTGCTAACCGTCACGGATGTTGGATGATTTTGTTATAAAAGGCGCCGCGGGCGTCGCATGGCAAGCAATGAATGACAAACCAACAGAACATCATATACTTAATAACTAATAACAGCGCGTATTTCCTATCAGCAAGTCTTTTTCAAAGCTCGAGTCTTTTCAAGATGCGCAACTTCCTTGGAGCCTTCGCCGCCGTCTCGCCTCTCATCGCTGCGGCTCCCCTCAGCCTAGGCTCACGCGACAACGCCGACTATGGCTCCGGCTGCACATCACTCTCATTTGGCGACTTCGCGTGGGCGATTGAAGAATTCAAGTACAGTGCTAGTTATCAGTTCACAACGCCCGCCCATCAGGTTTCAGGGGGTACTGTGTCCTTCAACCTGTCGAACCCGGCACTGCCAGAGACGGTAACGTGCACGGCCTATAGCACGTGGCTGACCGACTTCTTCTACGGCAATATTAATTATAATTGCGTTGCGCCTCAGGGGTCTTCTACGAAGACGTCCTTCGCCTTCAACGAACCCACCGGCGAGCTCACCGTTAACCAGACTTGGACCTGCACGGACAATGAACCTACATTTCCGTAAGTCGCATGCTTCCATGTTCCAATTCATTCGTACATGGATAGGGAGTCTTAGAGACTAAATGACATCCCCAAGGGTCACCTTCAAAGGTCTCGGAGCTGTCAACTTGCCACTCGACTGCAAGGAGGACAATTACCAGAACCCCGACTGGCAGATGGGCGAGACTTATTCTTCTCGAGTCATAACCTGTGCGCCGATCAACCTGAACCTCAAGCCTCACGATAAGAGCGCCATCGCTTGAGTAGGATGGGTGTAGGCGATCCCAGAATTGCGCGGTTGGTTTGGCGAGTATTCGAGAGCCATGGACTAACTAATAGACTGGATTGAGTGAAGGTAAAAGTTTTGTACAGTAATTCATAAGTCCTGGACACAGGACAAGAAACCGTCTCGACGCTGCTTTGCAGGAACGGCACACTTCGGGAGCATACGTGATGTGAAGATCAATTTTTTTTTTGGCTCGCTCGCTCAGCATAGTTGCAAATATCGATCTTATTTTAAAAGGTTGTCCAGCACCCCGTTCTGATTATGCCCGTATATAGCACCACAATGTGGCTGCTGGGTGGCGGCGCATGAGCTGATCCCGGCCGTTCACTCCTCTTCTGGGTGTTTGTTAAAGGGCATACTCACCTACACTCCTACAGTCACTCTTGGAAAGTGACGAGTTATGCCGAACACACCCATTTTTGCCAATTAGTAGAACCTGCAATATACACCTATTCCGCCTTTGAGAATGTTAGCACCGACCTACCAAGGCCCGATGTAGGGCTAGCACCTACTTTACCTAGTGTACTTGGCGTACAGATAGGAGATTATTTCTAGAGGTAGGTATACGTACGAATGATTTCTACATGAAAAAACTTACAGAGAAAATGCTGCCCCCCGACCAATTGTACCAGTCTTATCAGCCGTTCCTACCCCTATGAATTGAGTGTATCTAAGCATTATTCCACATCACGGCCAATGTCAGCACTCAACACAATGGACGCTTTCAACACAAACTACGCATTGCAGTCGCCTGTGCTGCCCCTATCTTCCTTACCGACAGTCGGGCCATTCGCTTCGGTCAGGCGATTCATCCCTCCCATTGGGACCAAGATTGTTACCGTGAGGCAGCTCGGCCCTATCCAGTTACCTACCGATACCCAACGTGAAAAAAGGAAGCGTGCCACCAACCTAACCCGCGACCAGCAAATTCAGATAAAGACGTTAAGGGAGAAGGCACATTGGACATACGAACAGATTGCAGGAGCTATAGGCTGCACTCAAAAACAGGTACAAATTGCTTGTATTCACCCATCTACGCCTAAAAAAAGCCAAGACCGCGTACCAACAATTAGCACACCTATATGAGGCCGGATCAGCGAATGGCTAGAGGCAGACCCTGATCGTCCTAAGATTGCGTGGCGGTCCCTACCTTCAGTCATCCCTCAGCTACCTTATTTCAGTGGGAAAACAATTACTACAGCTATGATGACACTTAGCTTTTCTAGACAAGTGCGGCGCCATAGAATCTATCTCACCGAAAGAGATAGACATCGACGTGTTACTTTTGTGAGGTGGGCTTTGGAGCGGTGGTCCCATTCAGAGGACTAGCTACGATGTGACCCGCTTGGTTTTTCAGACGAGTGTTGGGGATCTAATGAGCCTATGTGGAAGACATGGTTGACGGTGCATCGTGACAAAGATCCCACTTTATTTGATTTAATAAGAAGACAAGCACCTAACCTGTGGATGATTTGAGAACTCATCCAAAGTATGAGGCGATCACCCCAACACGTATGGGAAAAAAGTGTATCGATTAACGCGTTGAGGTATTGTGAAATAATAATACCTATTGTCCACCACTTTGCGATTAATAAACCAGGTTTTGTTTTTCAACAAGACGGTGCCCCTGTACACAAAGCCAGGATAACGATAACAAGATTAGTTGAATTAGGCACTGAGACTTGTGTTTGGCCTGCTAAGAGTTTAGATCTCTCTACTATTGAGAATGTGTGGTTCTGGATGAAAGACTGGATATATAATAACTTCAATATCCAATCTCTTACTGAATCACAGCTGGGTGACACATTAGTGGCGGCCTGGGAGGCTGTTCCGGAGGAATTCCTATACAAATTGGCTACGGGAATGCCAGGGCACCTCCAGGAAGTGATAAAATGCGACAGTGGCCTTTTGAATCGTTGATTCATTTGCTTACTGCATTAGTTCCATTATATGTTGGGGTTGCGGCTGAAACCAATTTTCTTTTTATGTACTTTTACGCTCAATTACTATGTGCTTCTACACAACAGTTAAACCGCCAACATTTGTAGTTTGGTTCACCTTATTACACTACCGTACAGCTTCTACTTCACATTTGACCCTACCTTCCCGCATCATCCCTTCCTGTTACTTATGTGCTAGGTTTGTTACTGATATGTAAGTCTGCCCGTTCAGCCTCCTATCTTCAACCTATCTCTCTATCATCCTACTTCCCCATCTACGTTGTGGTGCTAACTGTCAGAACAGTACCATCATTCTCTCTGCTGTGTCCTGTCATGATGTCATCATTCAATGCTGTCAACAGTTCCCGTGCTACACGTCTGTCCACGTGGCCCTGCACAAAGATCTCTATTAGTCCTATAGGTGACTACATTAAGCGGGTTTCAGTCTTCTATCAGTGTTCCCTCTCATCATTGATTGTCTTCACCAATGCAGTGGTCCAGATGTACCAAAATATATACCAACAGGCTATTTGCCGAGTTCTTCTTGTCTGCCACACCCTGGCAAGCCATACAAGCTCCGGATAGCCCGAGAACACCGTAAGTTCCGGAGGGCACAAGAACACAAAAAGCCACAGCTTCCTGAGCTAGTAATATAGGATTTAATGGGTCGGTACCGGAGCGACGTTGACAGCTGTGAGCAGCTTATATCATTGGTCAAAGCTGGTCACTATATTCAATTACGTATTTTGGAGGTAGATGTTGGGGGCTACCTAGCAATAAGGCGGCTGGAGGGCGGCACAAAAGATTAGGGCAGCAGCATACAGGTCAAGAAAATACACGGAGTCCTACACTATTCAATAATACCGCTGACCAATCAGTAGCAATAAACATCATGAATAGGACCCAAATTGTGTGCTGGCGATATGAAGAATTACCTAATATTAACCGTGGAATCACCCCAGCAGTGTACATTATTGTACACTACCTCTGGCTCCCCCAAGCTCCCCTGGCTCGCACCCTGGTTAAGCCTTAGGTGATAACATTCTCTAAGGTGGAATAGTTATACAACCAAAATATGTATATATAAATTGTAAAAAATTTTATTTACATTCTATAGTCACCTCTTCATATGCTGAATATTTATTACGATTTATATATTGGTTATTAACGAACCAAAAGAGATAGGCGTAAGTTAACTGTGTTTTAGACCTTCATGTTTCTTGTAGGCTTAGCTCAAGTAATTTATATGATAATGACATCTTAAAATATATGGTTCTGTAGTAAATTGACTGACAAATTCAAAAATAAAGACATCAAAATCTAACTAGAAGGTGCTGTTGCAAGGTTGCAATCCACTACACCTATATCTACCACACTATACAGCACTACACAAAGGGCCATAGTGTATACATGAAATCAAGCGCACCAAGTTATGTAATCTATTCCCATCACACTACAAGCTGGCCCTTGGTGTAATGTACATAGTGTAAACTAGTGAATGTTCTACTACCTACATATGTCCGGACTAGACCAATACCTTATAGTTGGACAAGTAGGTGTTTAACTCAGCTAGCTCATATGTATTCCGTACAAATTCTATCAATCATCAATGTACCTACATTGATCAGAGGTCCACCAGTTAAGAAACTAGTTTTATTTTTCAACCTATAAGGAGTGCGTTACCTTGTAAACACTATAGGTAGTAACCCAAAAATATCGGAAAATACAACGTGGTCTCTGAGGTATTTTCTAAACAGATGAGCGCCCTGATTTCGAATTTTTAAGGGTCAATGGATACTAGCTACCTATTAAGCATCTCTGTATGTTACTTAGATTCTAACAAGCCTACCCGACTCTCTTTACTAATTTGGGCAGCAAACCTAACATAGACAGCCCGAAGGCTGGAGCCCGAAGAAATGACCGAGACGACCGAGACGACCGAGATGACTGAGATGACCCATACACCTATACAGTCACAAGCAGTAGGACATGTTGTACCTCAAACGTCTTCATCACCCTCACCGGAGAAGCTACTATTTAAGCATTTTCGGGGATATACCTGGTCGGAACGAGATACAAATAAAAGTAGTTGGACCTGGCAGCATGGATATGATATCCAAAGTTCAACTGAACGCCGATGTGTATGCCGCCTCTGTATAACGAAGCGACATCCCCAACCCCGAAGTTGTAATGCAAATGGTTTACAAAATGCCTATAATCATTTCTACGTGGATCATGGCATTCCAGCACCGGCTGGACACACCAAGTCTCGTGCAGAACAGAAATCTACTACTCCTGTTACACATAAATCAGTGGCTAGCTTTTTCAATCTGGATCCTTATAAATCCAGTGATCAGGCGACAACAAATGCACTGTAATGGGGCGGTCACCGCACCTACCTGTCACCCTGGCAACGCACACACGTAAACAAACAAAGGGCGACCAGAGGGCTCGCTACGATATCCACGATATCTACGATATCGGAGGCTAGGACGAACGGATAGGAGGAATAGGAATGGTGCCGCCAGCAGGGCTACGGCGCCACCTCCTATTTAATTGATTAGGCAACGCCGATCGCACCTATTGAAGGCAGTAGGAGGTCCGTAAAACGGACTTGCGATACGGTTATAAATAGGGCTAATCGGACCCTATTTCTAGACCTACGATTCTACTCCTTAAGCGATAGTTTTACCTATAAACTATATACCTACCGCACCTATTGACTAGTCGCCGCCACCTATAATTGGCCCTCGACCCCCCTACAACCGTACGCTTAGTCATCACCTTCCTTACGCAAACTACTGTGATTACCGTGCCCCGGCACTTATACCGTTACATTTATATTCTATGAGCGTTAATTTCTCATTGAAATGAACCTTCTTTGAATTCTCGATTGCATCACCAGCCTTATCTCCTGTGGTTCTTTTAGGTAAATTGCATTCTTTATGGGAAGTCTTAGGTGATGTTTTCGGTGATGCTTTTCTGGGTGATGTTTTCTTGGGCAAAATCTTAGGTGATGTCTTGGGGGATGCCTTATTCGGTGATATCATCGGGGATGACTTCGTTGGTGATGTCTTTGGGGATGACTTCGTTGTTGATGTTTTGTGGTTGCTTTCTTTGGTTATATCTTCGTGAAGCCTTGGGCGACTTTTTTGTCTCCGTCGACGAACTCTTGCCGATTGATACCTTCTTTTTAGGTGATGGGGTCTTTTCTTTTTTGTTTGGTGATCTTGTGCTATTCATTGTCAAGTCAGTGTCTTTAAATAGTCTTTCTTCGTTGCTGCACAATAGAGTCTGTGGTGATGCTGTCTTTCTTGGGGATGGAGTTTCACCTGAATTGATGATGCTGTCGTTGCGGGTTAGGGTTAGGGTTAGGGTTAGGGTTAGGGTTAGGGTTAGGGTTAGGGTTAGGGTTAGGGTTAGGGTTAGGGTTAGGGTTAGGGTTAGGGTTAGGGTTAGGGTTAGGGTTAGGGTTAGGGTTAGGGTTAGGGTTAGGGTTAGGG
>JAJJKC010000047.1:0-79444 GCA_022984845.1 Xylaria nigripes | reverse complement strand
CCCTAACCCTAACCCTAACCCTAACCCTAACCCTAACCCTAACCCTAACCCTAACCCTAACCCTAACCCTAACCCTAACCCTAACCCTAACCCTAACCCTAACCCTAACCCTAACCCTAACCCTAACCCTAACCCTAACCCTAACCCTAACCCTAACCCTAACCCTAACCCTAACCCTAACAAAATTAGTATCCTGTTAACTATATTTTACTGAACGGAAAAAAATCAACATACCTGTTTAGTGACAGGGTCAAAAGTTGCTTTCGGAAAAAACTGCTTTGTTTTTGCCAAAACATTCATGTTGGCATGCCAAAGGCAAAGAAGATGGGGAATAGTAGAAAACGGATTTTTTCTTTTAATAGCACGTATAAAGGCAAGATCTCCGTCTGAAACTAGCACTGTTGGTAGCAGAATTGAGAATAGAGCTAACATCCCCTTCAGTGCTCCCAGTGCCCAATCAAAGTCATATTCGGTCTCCCCATTGAGAAAACATGCGGCTATTTGAAAAGTTTGCTTTGTTGACGTAGCGCCGCATATGTTGAATAGTGGCATATTGAAACGATTTGTCTTGTATGTGGAATCAAAGAAAAGGACAGCATGGTGATTTCTTAGAAGTTTGTTGACCACACTTTTGGGTGCGACAAACAGCTTCATCAAATGATTTTCATTATTCCGATGCTCACAGTAGAAAAACTCCTCGGAATTCAACTGATCATATAGCCACTGTAATGGTGTACGTCCGGCAAGCTCTAGCTCACGATGTCTGGCAAGCATATTGCGAATATCATGACGTGATGTCTTTGCAATCAATGGATTTGCATTACTTTGTAGGTGAAGGAGCAGTTGTGACGGTCGGATATTATTATTCCACATAGCAATTAATTCAGCCTTTGTGGTTTCGATTGATTGCTTTCTGTACCGTGAAAACGTTTTCGGGGGCATGAGATCGTGATTATGGGATTGGGGGCGCTCAGGTAGATGGACCGTCCACCCACTGTTCGGAGTCATCTGTTTGACATTAAGGACGTAGGAGCAATTGGTCATCTGTGTACCCGTTTTTCGACGTTTCGACTCGTGAGTGGAGGTATCTTGCTGACTGACAAAAAATCTGCCCGTACAGCAACGAAGAATCACGTGGTTGAAGTTATTTGCTGCCGGCCGCTTTGTTTTGATCACTAGACTGAAGCCTTGCAGCTTAGCAGCTTCGTCAATTGCCTTCCTCGCTACGTCAAACGTCGCAAAGTTCTTCGTATATAGAGCCTCCATAGTTGGTACGTGATGAGATTATTGGTGTAGTGCGGTGTTGGTTTCTGGTTGTTAGGTATCAATTGCGGAAACAAGGTATGTACCTAACGCATGGAACAGGTAACTAGCTAGATAGGTAGGTTTCTCTCAGGTTAGGAGGTAATTGTGCGGGCATAGGAACCGGGGCGCCTACAAGCCACACGTGTGTGCTCGATACGCCTGGGGTGTGTGCTTGATACGCAGTCCCTTAATAAATTGATCGACCCAGTTATTTTCTATGGTCTGGGAAGGTGCGTTCTGAGCCTTAAGTATACACTCGGCAATCTGCTTTATTTCCCAGCGGTGACACGTTTTCCCGGCCTTTTCAAAGTCCAGAATAGCTTCAACGAGGTGATTTTCTAGGTCAGTGCTAAATAATAGGTCCCGATCGCGTGCTTCGCGTCGTGTTAAACCGCCCTTTATAAGTCATGAGAGGGTAACGTGGGAAACTCCATATAAGCGTGCGGCGCTCCGCTGCGATTGTCCGTTTTCAACAGTTATAATAGCTGCTGACAGCCTGGATTCTAGGCTATCTGCCATACTAACTTTGGTTGCTAGGCACGCTATGGTAGGATTATGGTGGAATGTTGAAGTTAGGTGGATTGTTTCAATTAGCGGTGGTTAGGCTGTTGCGCTAGACGGGGCGTTTCCTTAGGTGGGGGGGACGCTACAGCCCATTGCTGACGCAATTTTCTCGTACGTCCAGCCTGCTTTCTCCCTAAGTGCCTTTATTTCTATGCGGTCTTCTCTTTTCAGGTTCGTTGCACGCTTTCGTTTGGGGCGTTCGGCCTCAATATGGGGCATTCGGCCATCAATTGGTCTCATAGTAGTAATCTCGGCACCTACGGGTGGAATGAAACGCTGAACCGAAGCGAATGGGCCTATTGGGGCATATGAAGCTGGATGAAAGCTCGGTGGCATAGCGGAATCCATTGGTAGGGTTGAAGGTATCGTATCGGTGTCGGTCGACGTGTGCGGCGCGCAGAGTCTTATTGCTGAAGGTATGAGTAGTTCTAAACCGCTGCTCGCTTTATTGATCTCAGAAGCTGAAAATTCATCAGGCACCTCTACATCAAAGCGAGATTCAAAAACCAGAAGTGTACTAGTATGGTGTAGCGGTGCTTTTTACCTGCTACATTTGTGCGAAGATACGGATCCGGACCCCGGCCATGACCCCGGCTATGGCCCCGGTCAAAGCGGTCATAGCCCCATCTTTATGGGTAGGCACTACCTACCTTTTTCAAGGGCGGAATAGGTGTACATGACAAGGTACGTTTTTCTGGCCCTATACTACGTAGATGAAGGAGGTAAAGCACTTTGGTTAGAATCGGCCCCTAGAATTGCTACGATCCGCCCCCAAGAGGGCGGCCCACCCATTTCAACCTGTTATCTTAGGTAGGTACGAACGTAGCTATCTACGGATCCGAGCCAAGGTAGGTAGGTAAGGGTAGGTAGTTGGGGAGCCCAAGCGAGTCCGACTAAAGTGGGGTGTAGCACGGGTACTTAGCGTGATAAAATTTTAAAACGTTCATTATAGAAGCCACAGAAATACGCACGTACTGCTCAGCTCAGTTAAAGGCTCCAAATGTGAAGCACTCCAGAATTAAGCTGTTTGCAGCAGTGGACCGTATGTATTCGGCTAGTCAATTTGAGCGGAGAATTGATAAGGCTATTTCAATTGGCCAGATGCAGCTAAGTACCTTACCTACTACCTACCTACCCAGATTGTACGTGCGGCATGGGAGGAGGTGTAGGTAGCGTAGGTAATTCCCCTGAACCCCGGGGGAGAGCCGGCCCCCCGGTTCACCAAGGCACACTAGGACGGGTCTGTACTGCACTAGTATTCTGGACCCCGTAGTAGGTGTAGTAAGGAGTACATAGGCTCTCACCACCCGAGCTGGGCCATAATAGTACCTACCTATTATGGTCCCGGCGCCGGCTCTTTATATCGTTCGAACAATCCTTGAAGCCGGCAGACGTGCTTCAGCTGCGGTCAAAATAAACTTGAACCGTCAACATGAAGCGACGACAGTTCAAGGTAGCATCGCATTGCATCTGCCGAGTGCCTGGTCTGATTGGCAGCCGCAACCTAGTCGAGTTCTGTCTACCGACATACTAGGTACGTGTACCTATCTCTGCCCATAACAGGTATCTCATCCATGTTACAACTCCCTCATCCGGCTAAGTGCCGATAAGCATCGGACGTCCAAAAGTAATCCGTACATACCTATACGTAGATTCCCAGTTGCGGGTCCGTGACGGTCTCGGTGTGATATTTTTTCTGGTAAGTGAATCGTGATTCTCGGCGCTCAGCTCGTATCCCGGACGCTATAAAGTATAGTAAATGGTATATAGATTGTACGAGATGCCTAGTACATAAATGTCTCTTCACCTAATGGCTAACCCGAATTCAGTAGGCATGATACTATGGTATTATCTACACTACGTAGATCTTGCACTACATAGTAGGTAGTATAAGTTGATCGTATATGTTTTGGCATTCGCCGAGGCCACTGAGTGACCAGGGCTTTATCAGCCAAAGGTGTGATGATTCTTTTGGTGCTCGTGAAAATTCTGCCGTCTCGATACCTGTCTCGTTTACTTCTTAAATCCTCTCTTTGAGTACTGGATCCAATATAGTAGTATCTGTTTGTGTCTTTTCGACATTTTCTGCGTCAGGGGAGCCTCAATGAGTCTATATCCGGTCCTTCAGCCGAACCGTCTTTTCACTTCAGCATATCCCTTCATGAACCATGGCCGAGCCAGTAATAAAGCAGCAGAGACCGAATACCGTCGAAGCCCAGGATGAAGCACGTCTGGCACAGCTTGGTTACAAGCAAGAATTGAAACGTGACTGGGTATGGGGTGTCCTTATCGTCTCACTTGACATGCTGGTCAATATCGTGCTTACAAGGCGACCAAATAGGGCTTGGCACACAACTTCGGCGTGTCCTTCTCAATCATCGTGGGTGCCATAATTGGAATAATGAACGACTTTTGGATTCCGAAATACTGAACTCAAGACCCTCTCCAGAGTGTAATCACGGGCCTCACCACGCTGTTCTCCTATGGGCTGAACACTGGAGGCCCAGCCGGTAAGACATCTAGATATTTTCTCGCTCCTCTTCTATCTCTGTTCGGCGTCACTTAGCATATCTGACCGTTAGCTCGTCATAGTCATGAGTATCGGGTGGATAGTCGTGTCCTGCTTCACACTCATGGTAGCCGTGGCCATGGGTGAGATAGTGTCGGCCATCCCAAGCAGCGGAGGACCATATTTTTGGGCAGCCATAATGGCACCGCCGCGCTGGTCTCCATTTGCAGCTTGGATGACAGGGTGGTTCAATTTACTCGGCCAGGTAGCCGTAACGACAAGTATTTCCTTCGGCCTTGCAGACCTCATTTCGACGGCCATAACGGTTAGGTATCCTGAATATGAGCCAACACCGGAAAAGACGATCGGCATATACGCCGCCGTACTGTTGTCTCACGCCCTCATCAACACCGTAGCCGTTCACGCACTCAAATACCTCAACAACCTGTCCATCATCCTGCATTCGGCGGGCGTAATGTCGATAGCCGTAGCAATCCTTGCCAAAGCACCCAAGCACCAGCCCGCCTCGTTCGTCTTTGGCTATGTAAACGATGGGACCGGCGTAGACGGGAATCCGGGCTGGAGCGAACGCGCCTCGCCGCCCTACCTTGTCGTTTGCGGCAGCCTATTTGCACAATACACGTTCGTTTCTCGACAGTACTCGAAATCACATCGCCGGGAGTTTTACTGACAAGGTGAATAGATTAACAGGCTTCGACGCATCGGCGCACTTGTCCGAAGAAACCCGTAAGGCCGCATGGTCAGCACCCATCGGCGTAGTATCCTCGGTAGGATTTAGCTCGATATTCGGGCTCCTCGTCCTCCTCGCTTTTCTCTTCTCAATTCAGGACCTCGAGGCCACGCTCGCACCCAAGCACGGACAGCCGGTTCTTCAGATCCTACTCGATGTGTTCGGTGAGGACGGCGCACTTGCGCTTTTCACTCTCATCATCGTCTGCGTATGGCACTGCGGTCTGTTCAGTATGACGAGCAACTCGCGCATGATGTTTGCCTTCGCACGTGACGGTGGAATTCACACATTCTTCCACCACGTCGACGCACGTTTCAAGAGCCCGGTCCGGGCCGTTTGGTTAGCAGCAACACTTAGCTTTATCCTGGCGCTGCCCTCGCTTGGAAGCAACGTCGCATTCGCTGCCGCAACCAGCATCGCCACGACCGGCCTCTATATAAGCTACGGCATCCCAATCCTCCTCGGTCTGCTCTGGCACCGAAAGTTCACTGCCATTAAGGGACCATTTAACCTGAGGGGGTTGAGCAGAATCGTGGCCCTAATCGCCGTAGCCTGGATCGTCACCATTATCGTCATCTACGTCTTACCGACCGCCAATCCGGTCACGAGCCAGACGCTGAATTATACCGTCGTGGCGGTCGGCATCATTGCACTTGGTGCCATGACGGCCTGGGTCTTATCGGCGCGGAAGTGGTTTACCGGTCCTGCGAGTGAGGATACAGAAACCTTGCGTCTTGGTGTTGATCCAACGGATTCTCAAGCTACAGATGAAAAGACGCTGGACAAATAATGAGGAATGGAGTGACTGAAACGCCTCTTGACCTAATTACCATTATTAAGGACGCCGTTACTTAGTAAGACACCAAGTGCAACATCTTGTGTAGCAGTTTGGTAGGTAGTAGGTACGAGAAACTGGTCCCATTGAGGACCACTTACCTACTCTAAAAGGATGTCGCTAGATGAGACTTTTGATTATTATTTTGGATACGAAAGGGGCACCATGTGAAATAGAGGCTATGAAGGGAGATCTACTTACTAGTGATGTGTGCACAAGGGTCGCACCTACAGTAAGAAGATGGAGGAAAGTCGGTTGTGAGGCAACTGAAAAGAATTATGCAATTCATCGCAGAGGATAAAATAAACACCAGATTCAGCTGATAATGTGTCTAGAAAGGAAAACGTGATGACGAAGATAATGTGTTTCGCGACCCCGAAATATACCCATTGGTACCGTTGCATGTTATATGTGCAGTACACTGGATGCAACTATTGGCAAGTCAGCCGACCCGAAATGCCAGGCCGTTGTTAGTCACACTACCTTACATGTCGTCCTTTATTGTATGATCGTTAGACTGCATCATTTCGGAGTCGCAATCCTACGACCAACGGAGAGTATATACACACAGAACACGACACGTGTTACGGGGAGGAAAGGCTGGGTTGAATTTGGCTCTTGGCCCGACGTCTATACTTGCGTCGGTTGACTTCCGGGTTCTTGCTCGTCATCATTGGTGAATCTCGTCATGCTCAATTCTAATAGTGGCCTTCTTTCCCTGCGCGGTATGGATCCGTGTTTGATCTTTTGCCGCAGATTCTGTACCTCCTCGCGGACCTTCTTTGCTTCCTCTTCTTCTGGAAGCATGGTGCCTTCGATACTGAGGTACCCATATTCGCCGCTGCTACCAACTTCATAATTTTTGATGCGGAAGCAGATTGACGTATCCGAGGCAATCTTCAATCCCCGCCCGTCTACCCAATATCCTGTAGCATGCACTGGGGTGTGGCCTGCTTCGACATCGTCATCTGGGGAGGGCAGAGGAGACAGGGCATTCTCAATGCCAGTACTCCCCTTCTTGCCGGAAGAGAGGTGATCAATCCACCGCCAGTCGCGTGGTAGTCGCGCAGCTTCGATAGATGCATTGAATTTGCCCCAGCAGACAAGGCCGATGTGACCTTCGCCCTGGAAATTGACCAGACCTTCTAACCATGCACCGCGCGCCGGCCGAAAGAGATCAATTTCGACAGTTAGCCAAGCAAAGCTGACGGCGTATTCGTTTACCGATTCCAGAAGAGCCACATCATCCATGTCGCTTTCTTCCAAAAGCGAGCCTACTCCAGGCGCTTCTCCGATCCGTGGATAGCGATACGCTAAGAGAACGCCACCAAAGCTAGGCACATGGCGATGGAGCAGGGGCTTGAGATGCTGGTTGGCGAAACCCTGTATAGGCTCACTGATTCCGAGAGGTCGGAGCGGAAGATACTGAGAAACTGTTTGAGTATAAAAGGGATATTGATGGCCATCCCATTGTTTTCCGTCAGGTAATGATGTTGAAGGCGCTGAATCAAGAACAGCGACATCTAACTGTGCTGTGATGGTCTCATCAAAGGTCCTGCCGTCCGATTTCCTGCTTCTCCTCGATTCTTTCTTAGACGACTTTCTTGTTTCTGTCGCCTTGACATCTTCGTCGGCGTCGCTGGTGGGTGTCTCAGTCTGTAACTGCATCCTGCTTGTATGACTGCGAGAGTCCGTTGATTTGCTCGACCTCTTGTTTTTCTTGTCGTGCTTGACTGGGGATGTCGGGTGGTCACTGTCCACAGCTTCCCCGACACCTTGATCTAGGGTGGAAGAAGCATGGCCTTTAGAACGTTTATGTTTACGCTCTGAACTGTCCGCATGCGTGGAATCTCGATTTCGTTTCTTGGTTCCAGCCGTGTGTTTATGCTTCGATGATTTTACATCCACTTCGTCCATTTTCGCGGGTTTACACGGCGGTATGGGACGTGCTCGGTATAGTAAGAGGGGGAGAAGGTCACAAAACAATGGGAGGAACGCTTCAGTGGGTTGGAACAAGCACAATTCTGAGATGTTGAGAATGATGAAACAAAAATGTTATTAACACTGACAACAGCCCAGCGCCAACAAGAAAATTTTGGGGGCGTCTGAATTTTGGGACAATCAGTCTGAGGTATCCACGGTAGATACACTACCTTAGGTAGGTACCTAGCCCACGGGCGTACAGTACGTACCTAGGTAGGCAGCCTGGGTACCTTAGGTACTGCCTAACGGTCGAAAACTACCTAACCAAACAGTCATTGGAAGTCTCTGCATATATCGGAGCACGCACCGGGCCGGAGGGGCCTGCAAATTTTTTGACGGCCCGGATTTGGCTTGTATTTGGTTAGGTACAAGGTAGTACATGACTTTTCATCCTACCTACTACAATGTACCGAATCTACCTAAACTCTACATATTTACAGGCTTCTTCTTATTTATCGAAACCGCGTATCCCCAAACAGTAAGGAGATTGTCCTGATGTTTTGGTTTTCATTTGCGTCAGGTAGGTACTATTCCTACATAGGTACACTACAATACATAACTTGCGCTTACTTGCACCCAGGCCGTCAAAGAATCGGCGGGCCTGTACGGCCCGGTGGACACCCCAATACTACAGTGTGGATGCCCCAAATACCCGAGCTCCTTCGGTGTACCTAAGGTACTAAGTGTTAGGTACCTGACGGACGTACGGACGTACCTCAGGACTACCCACCTAGGTACCCTTAGGTTAGGTACCTTAGGTACGGATCAGTAGGTACCTTAGGTAGGTAGGTAGGTACCTAGGTAGGTACCTAAGGTAAGAGGTATACTTCGTACAGTCTGTACAGAATAGGTAACTTCTTCGACCTCTTTAATGCGACTCACATCTTTACATTACATCAAGTCTACCAATTCCCACGAACCCGTGTTCGAACGCGCTATATCCGATACTGAAGAGCTGTGACTTTATTAGTCTCGGGAGTCATGTCAGTGCTACTTGAGACCAGCGCCGGCGATATCGTGATTGACCTTTTAGTGGACTATGCGCCCCTGGAGTGCCAAAAGTTAGTCAACTCCGAAGACCTTCATATTGCACATATATGCTGACAAAGTCTGTAGCTTCCTGAAACTCTGCAAGCTCAAATACTACAATTTCTCGCCCGTTCATTCTGTCCAACAGAATTTCTCATTCCAGACCGGTGACCCTCTCGGTCCCAACGCCAGCGATTCCGATGGCGGTTCGTCTGTGTGGGGTCTTCTTGATGGTCCCTCCAAGAAAAGCTTCCCAGCCACCTTCCATCCCAAATTGAGGCATACCGAACGTGGCACCGTATCTATGGCCACCGTCCCCCATCCTTCCAACCCAGATGTTTACCTTGCTGCCAGCCAGTTTCTCGTCACTTTGGACGACAACACAGACTACCTCGATGGTAAAGCCGCTATATTTGGCAAGGTTGTAGAGGGATTCGACGCTCTCGAGACTATCAATTCCGCCATAACCGACAAGGACGGCTATCCGCTCGTCGACATTCGTATCAAACATTCCATTGTCCTTGACGATCCGTTCCCCGACCCAACTGGTCTTCGTGAACCCAGCCAATCACCCCAGCCTTCCAAGGCCCAGATTGCCACCGTCCGGATTGCTGACGATACCGACTTGGACCAGGAGGTCGACCAAGATGTCGCGGAAAAGCTCCGTCGTGAGAGGGAAGCCCGCGCACAGGCTTTAACCCTTGAAATGATGGGCGATCTACCCTTTGCTGAAGTCAAACCTCCCGAAAATGTCTTATTTGTCTGTAAACTGAATCCCGTCACTGTGGATGCCGATCTCGAACTCATCTTCAGCCGATTCGGCAAGATACTCTCATGCGAAGTCATACGAGACAAGAAAACCGGAGATAGCCTACAGTACGCTTTTATTGAGTTTGAGGACAAGAGTGCATGTGAGGCCGCCTATTTCAAGATGCAAGATGTCTTGATTGACGACCGAAGGATACACGTAGACTTTAGTCAGAGTGTTAGTAAGTTGGCCGATGTCTGGAGAGGTGGCGAAAATGCCAAAAGGAAAGGTAGAGCTGGCGGCCGTGGTGGTTGGGGTGGTGTCCAGGGTTTGGAGAAGTGGCGCAAGTACAGGAACGAGGATACGCGGGAGGATAAGCATCACTACACTATGGTGTACAGTGCAGAGGAAATGCGCGGGAAACACCAACGCCAACATGACGACATGGGTCACGCGAGGAACGACACCGAGAAGGACCATTTTCCGAACACCACGAGACGAAGAGAACGAATTCGCAGCCAAAGCCACAGCCGCAACCGAGGACGAGGCCGAAGCCGAAGCCGAAGCCGAAGCCGAAGCCGAAGCCCTAGGAAAGACCGATATGGTAGTCGAAGCCCCTATTCTGAGCGATGGACTCATGATTCACAGCGGGACGAGCCGCGTCGTCGGGGCCGCGCACATGACCTGGACCGACCATCTCGCCGAGATCATTCCCGACTCCGTGACGGAGACCGAGAGTATAATCGTTATCGAGCGAGATAGACGGTACTGTTGAAGTCCTAAGTGGTAAGCCTCAACCCCCAACAGCTTTCAGAGTCCGCCGAAATATATTTTCTGGCCGCCTTAGTTTGTTGGATAGGACATGGTCTTCATGTATTTGGTCTCTCCTTACGTTCCACGGAGATTGTAGCTGTGTTACAGCTCAACACTGGCCACTCGTGGTTGCCCATCAGGCCTACATAAAGCACAAAGGCTCGACCTATAACGTCCCCAAATATCCCTACATCGTGGACGACAGGCACCATCTTTTCTAGAATTGGGCCCAGATTGTGCGATGATAGAGATAACGTGCCAGTCTGTGCTCCAAGCTGTGGAGGCAATTCTGAGGCTGATTTCTTGTGCCATAATTTATAGGCCTTTTCTCGGGCTTATACGCAGTCTATAGACTTCCTCCGCGACTGGTACGTTTGAACTTTGTTGCTCTTTTTGCCAATGAGGCTGTCTGCACGATTGGCTATTCTATGGAGCAGATCACACTAACGATTCAAAAGTTCTATTGACATTTCGCTCATATACCACGTGCTTCGTGACCCTATGTTAGACGGGTGCCAAATTCAACACAAAGTCCAGAAGTCCAGGTCCCTCGTATATGCCCATTAATAGCCCAGTTCAAGGCACCATCTTTATTCTTGAGCCAATATGTCATATGGATTCTCGACAAGTTGCTGAATGTAAAAGCTCTCGCCCACGTTACAGGCACAATGCGAAGCACGTCGTGATCATGTCATATCAATGCTTGTATACTCGTGCCTTATAGTTACGGAAGGCATGGACATGTATTGTCAAGTGACTCGTTGTCACCCAACGCCCCTGCTAACACTTGAACATCGTACTGATGAGTCAGCCTCCATTTACGTCTCTCCACGATGAGTTACAGTCCTTGTCTCTCATCTACACGGAACAAACAAGTCTGAGACCTGATCATCCAAGTCACGTCTCTCTTATTTACGTGCTTGTCTCTGCTGCTGCTGCTGCTGCTGCTGCTGCTGGGGTCAAACAGGACTGCGGAGTGGACCCGGCTCTAGCTACTGTAATTTGGCAGTCGAGTTTGTGTCGGCCGTTACTGTTTACATCTTATTTTCTCTTGCAATTCCTTAGCATCTGATTCAGGACACCTAGACGCGTACTCGGATACATGATAATGGCACTTTGTGTCTCACTTCCCCCACGTTTCGAGCAAGGTCATGAAGTTGACTAGTTGAGCTACGGCCAAGATGCAGCGCTGTCGACACCATTCGACGAATCCATCGGCCCCAATGGTGCTGTTTCGCGTTCGTAAGCCGTCCGTCGTCAGTCTTCCTCCAAGACAGCTATCTTTTCCCAGCATGCCTGGTTGGGCGTCTACCTCTGCTTTTCACTAAAATCATGGTATCTTCACGACATATATTGGTAATGAAGCATAGGCCAGGGAATGATAGTAAATAGGCAATCACAAATTTGATGAAGTTGTTGGAGACTTGATTACCATCGCCCACACTCCTATCACCCCAAATTTTCAACATCCAATAGTCACAGTCGGTAAAAGCGAACAGTGTCCGAAACAAAACAAACAGGGATAGGCGAGGAAAGCCTTTATTCAATACGGTCATCCCTCTCAGGAACAGTCTCTCGCCAGTTTTCTACAGAAATGTAAGTTCGTGGAACATGAGCAGCATACTCTCCAATCTACAACTTTCTCCAAATTAGCATGCGGATGGATGTGTGACGGTAACGAGTGACGTCCACCAACGAGAGAACCTGCTCCAGTCGACCGGCCAGACCAAACCCGGCAAAGCCACCTTGCCAATAGATCTACCTACCCATTCACGAGGCTTTGTATTTAAACTACCAATCAATTGCGCGTAAGCCGTTATTACTATAGGCACTGTCATCTACCTCCATACTTACCACGAACCGGACAAAAGTGGGGGGGCTATCACGCATGCAAATCACAGCGGATCGGACCTCGTTGCTCAACCACCATCATAGAAGACTTGATCTAGCAAAATGGTGTGTAAGTTCCGGCTAACTGCAGGTCACAGCGTGCTCTGCAAAAACCCGGTTCTCCCCAGGGCGAGAAAATAATTTCCCGTTTGCTGCTTGGCGTTCTTTCGAGTTGTAATCTCTACTACTGGTCGGTTCAGTCGTATGTAGGAAGCCATTTGAGCAATCACAGTCACTGATTTTATGAAATACCTCACTTTTCAGTTGATTAGGCAGTTCCAGTACAGATACGGACGTACGTCTGTATATACTACCAACTATTAGCCACCCGTAAGGTCGGACGCTTGCCGAAGGGAGTTCGTTGCTCCGGCCTAGACCTAGCCTCTAGGTGTTAGTTTTCTAGCTCTCATTTTTCCTGATTGTCGAATAGGCCACAGCTGAAATTCATAGATTCTGGATAGGTATATGTTTGGTACGGAAGAATAGTCTGCTCGGAAATGCATCTCGCTTATCGGTGCCACTCATGCCTAAGCAGAGGAGACGAAAATGCGAACTATAACCAGCTCGTGTGCATTGCAGCGGCAATGCAGCGCCCAGCTGGAAATGTTTTGTGACTTTTACAAATATGGATCGCGCTGTGTGGTATGGTGATACCGTATGTACAGCCCTTGAATCTTTCTCTATCTATTAAGGTCATGAGTATACAAGGTGCAGGATGGCATAACACCATATACACGAGGCGGATAAGGCTCTCGTCCGGGCTGGTCATATAGTGGTCTCAATAGAGATGCAGTATCCGGCTGTTCTTACCTGGCGCGGTAACGGCCCCCTCCCCATGTATCCCTTCCTGCATGATATGAATAGAATACCTAGTGTGATGAGTGAACACGCTGGCGTGTCTTATAATACGTACCCACCACTGCTTACCACTTGCATATCAATCTCGCATCTGCCAGACTGGTTCAATCCCAAAGTAAAACTCGTGAAGAGTTTTGTAACCTAAGATTACATGAATGACCTTTTTCTGATTGGCGTTTCCTCTCAACACCCCAATGCGGGCAGATGGCGATCGAGGGAATCTCTGGGGGTGGTCAAACAAGCAAAAAAAAAAAGAAGCAAGACTACCTGCATCCCGTGTTTGCCTGTTTGTCGTTAAGCACAGGCAAAAAAGATTGATTGCACCAGTCACTTTCGCCCATTACACGGCTAACCACAATCACACGCCATCAACAAAATAGTTTCTTGTGCAGATCGGCTCGACAAGATTGAACAAAGTAATATTGTCTACGTTATGTATCAATTTTTCAAGCTATTTATATATTGTCGGGAAGTGATTTGGCAGGAAAGTCGAGCACCAAGACTTACACTTCATGATTAATATCCTAGCGATGTCGGGTAATATCGTTGAATTGTAACAAGTTCAACTAATAATCATATGTAGCATGGGGCTATGCCTGACTTCCGCACGGCTCCTTGGCATTTCAGATTCCCCTATAGTAAGTGGGTGATATGTATGTATAGAAGTATTATGTGCGTGACATCTTGGTGGCGCATGCTAAAAAGGTAGGCAAGCAAACAACATACCGTATGTCATGATGCGATGCCGCTGGAAACACACAGACACATCTTGCGACAGAGAAGTACAGCTCACTTTTCTTTCCATGCCATGGATTAACAATGACGACAGGGTGTTGGGGCCAATTGTTGCTGTCAACCTGGAACTGGTCTTGGTTTGTCTCCTGGTAACTAATGTGTATTTGGAGCTCAATAGTTTACAGCATG
Organism: Xylaria nigripes; assembly: GCA_022984845.1. Classification (NCBI taxonomy): domain Eukaryota; kingdom Fungi; phylum Ascomycota; class Sordariomycetes; order Xylariales; family Xylariaceae; genus Xylaria; species Xylaria nigripes. Next base: position 65,235 of record JAJJKC010000047.1, on the reverse strand, counting down.
TCCCCTACCGCGGAGCTTTCGAATGAGACTTCATTCATTCTCCCTGTCTTGGTCGTTGCTAAGGTACCCAGTACTACTACAGTTCAAGGAGTTCCTGCACCCACACCACCTCCACACCAGCCGTCTCACGTTGCGTTTGTCTGTGGCCTGGTCTGGTCTGGTCTGGCCTTGCGTAAGACTAAACACTAAACTCCGTTGGCCCTGGACGGATCTTGTCGAGTTTGCTTTACTCTTGCTACTCAGGGCTACCTGCCTTGTGCAGCCGTTAGGCACAGGCTCATGTCAATCCACAGGGCCATCACATTCCTTGACAGCATACGACATATGGTTTGACAGCCGACATGGCCGCAGAGGAAAAGAAGTACTGATGCGACGATCACACCGCGTTGGTCACTGTTCAGAAGTGCTTCCCATAATGATCACGCGGTTAACACTGGACGTAGTGCCCGTATTACCCATGGCTCTCCACCCCCATTGTTCCTATTGCTACTATATTTTGATTTTTGCCACTGAGCTCAGTCTCGGATAGTCTGAAGATAGTAGAGAGATGAGAAAGATTGTCAGTAAGGGCAATATCCCCCAAGTAGCTCAAGCCGGGCCAGGATCCGATTCATGATCAGTAAAATGCCAGTACGCCTGGACACGTGCCAAAAAAGCCTGGCTCAGCAGTGGCGGGAAGCAGATAGTCTCACTCTGAGACAAGAGAGGTAGAAAGCACAGTGTTGGGTAGAGAGTCCACCCGATAATAAAATTCCATGGGGAAGTAATCCGTACCACGATCTCGGATGCAGCGAGGGTCTTAACTAATCCCTTTGGGCCGTATTGGCAGAGCCGGCTTCTACCAATCTATAGGGGACCTAGACACAATTTGCTCTCATGCAAGCCTATGCAGGTAGCCGAGAGAAGAGGTGACCATGTCGAACAGGCCGTTGATTTATGAGCACATCCTGAAGGTGACACCTGCTGCTACATGTAAGTACTTCTACACATATACATAATACATGCTGGTACCTGGAATAGAAACAACAAAAGATACGAAGAAGAAGAAAAGAAACACTGGACTGGAGCAAACAGAAAAAAGACTGGTAACCGTTCAGTATACCTTGTTAATAGCTTAACGTCAATTTATCATCGATGATCAACACTTCTGTCGTCATCCCTGAAAAGAGCTACAAGAGAAAAGCGCATGCGTGTTGATGTGTTGTGTGTGTATGTGATGTGTGTGTGGGTTCATCAAGGTGTATCTCGAAGCGTCGTACGGGGTATAACATGAAAGAGACTTGCAGCATCCCGTCGACTTTTCTCTCATATCGGCCTCTCAAGCAGATGATCCGTTCTTCTTCGACCCCCTGGAAACTAGCATTTGATCTGCTCCTTGAAACATTCGAGTTAAACAACAACAGAGACCTAATGAAGTGAAGCTCGCCTTCGTTCAGCTGAGAAGGTTTTCTGTTTCCAAGGCTGAGGGAATTGTGAGTCTGAGAAGTGAGCTAAGCAGGTCAATAGTTGGAACATCTCGGGGGGATTCAGGAACACCTGCAGGTCAACAATTGTTTCCTGCCGGCTATTTTATTATTATTTCTATCAAGCTGTTGCTTGTTTCTGTCGTTAGCCTGACCAGTTCGACTTATACCCCCTGGAAAGGACCGGGGGCAAAAGGTCGAGGAACGAAACGGTTCGTCCTTGTCTCTCTTCTCTCACACACATATACATCAGTTCGACGGGTGGCCCTTACGGGGGAAAATTGTTGGGAAGATGGTGACTCCGGCTTTGTGCGCTCCCAGCGAGTTAGGAAGCAGACGATATAGCCGCTCTGGTCCGCCGTACCCCTTCACATATCCAGACCGCCGCTTTCATCTCTCCTCGCAGGATAACCGAGCAATCATCATGACAGATCGAGACGAGTCCGATCAGCCGCGGAAGCGGATCGCTGTTGCGGTAAGAAAACAAAAAGAAAACGCCTCTCCTTTCCATTTCCATTTATCTTCACCCTCCCTTTATGTTTAGACCTCAACTGCTTCTGCTTTTGCTCTCGCCGTTATACCACTACCTCAGACTGACTCGGGAACGGCTTCGAAGTGCGGGAGATGTCGTAAGCGCAAGATACGGTGCAGTGGCGATCCGGGAAACGGAGGGCCTTGCTCCAATTGTAAGAACGCGGGCCACGAGCCCTGTCTGTTCCTGCGGGTACGATTCCGAACCATGAAATACACGTCCCCGTCACACCTTGCATTCGTTTCCCCGTTGGTTCCGCCTGAGTGAGGACATGCTCCTGACCTCCGTCGTTGTCTCTATAGGTCTCCTCGCAGGAAACGCATATGAAAGACGGCGGTGACTACACATATAATCTCGACGCGGCAAGAACGTATGCCCACCAGACGCGTGGTACAGTTTCACCCTTAAGCTCTCTTCCCCAATATACGCATGACATCGCAACGGGGGGCGGTCTGGCTCCCTATCGTCAGAGTACATATTCATACAGCGGGAAAGGTTATCACCCGACCATGCCCGGTTGGGCCAGCACATATCCCGATGATGGCAGTGTTGACTACGGCCTGGGTTACTCATCATCATACTCGATCATGAATCAAGAGTCGGCTCCTCTCGTATCGGGATACAGCCACCAATATAGCACACGGAAGTCAGACTACGTCGATCCCGAGACATCCCCCTACTCATACAACAATTTGGTACACAGGCCTGCTGTCAGCAACGAAGGCTTCTCCCTCTCAAGCATTGCGGCCTCCCTTCCCAATACATCGGAACGCCTCCTATCCTCCGACCGACTCCATTCAAGCGTGAACAGAACGTTAACAAGCCCGTCTAGTCACCGAAACGACGGCATGTCAACGTATCCGTACACCAACAACAGTTCCTCTGGGAGCACCTTGTCTGACGTATCTTACAGCAGCATCCAGCCACCGTTCGTAGGTATATACAATCCTAATAATACGAACGCGGTCTCCCCGGCCATCGCCCACCGCCCATCCGGCAACCCCGACGCATCTACGTATCCGCCAGGTGCGGCAACCGCATCGGAACAACTCTACCCGTCGAGCGATCAACCGATCCGTTCGACTGAGGACGGCAACTCCGGCCTCAGCTACGTGTACAGCGACAACAAGCTGAGCAGCTCACAACGCGACTCGCATTCAAGCAGCAATGCTAACACAGGCCTACTCTCCAACGGCCACCTCTACGTCCCGGAATCACATGCAGCCAGCGCCGCCACTCACCCATACATGGTGCCAGGCGTATCAATACCGAGCGCACAGGGTAGAGGGCTGAGCGGGACCAGGACATCAGTAGGTCATGGCGAAGCGAGCTCAGTGGCAGTGTCGGTGTCGCGCGCAAACCGAGCAAGCGGCAGCGGTAGTATCAGCGGTAGCGGCAGCGGCAGCGGCAGTAGCACCACCAGCAGCACCACCAGCGGCTCCTCGCATCGACCATCGGACAGTCACAGACGATCTGCGGGTAGCCTTCGCGGGATATAAATTCCAGATACACATACTACGATATTCTCCGTGTCCCCGTTGGCCACGTATCGGGAGAATGGCGGGCTGCGGTGCAACATGCAACACATATGTATGTACATGATTGTGTTGCTAGGGTGGAAGGAGGGGATTGGCATAAATGCATATGCATATCCCAGGCAGACAGACTGGCAGGCAGGCAGGCTAACAGAGTGTGCGTTTGTGTGTGCAGCTGTGCGTGTGTTTTCGAGCGTATATCTGTGTTTGCGTTTGTGAGTGGCCTGCATCGTGCAGTTCAGGGGCTGGACTCCTGGAAGAATCCGAGGACCCGTACCAACGAAACAGTACCATCGTCGGCGATATCTCAGCTGAGATTCATCCATCTTTCAAGGATTATCACGAGGACCGTCTTAGCCGATTGAGTACCAATCTATGCTGCGTGCTCATCGATTTGTCAGCTCCTTCCCTTGAAGTTCCCCAGACGCTCATCCTGTAAGATCCTGGTACACCGCGAATCTTGATCTATAGTGCCTCAGCCATGACGCTCGTCTTTTCGGAGAATATAGACCAGAATCAACATCGTAGCATGGACATCCCGGGACTTGGGCGGTATGACAATAGAAGATAGACGCCCTCAATGGTATCCAGACAACAGCTCGCGAACGCCTCTCGTGCCGTAAACCATCTTTTATACGACATAGCTGCCGTGCGCACCCTCGTCTCGTTACACTTTGTGTTGCCAACCTGCCCTGTAGGTGGCTTCTCACTACGTAATGCTCGATAGCGAGTGAGACATGGATTGTTCATATCCCAACCCAAGAGTCGACTCAGAGTTTCTTTTTCCACTTCCGAGAGTATCTCTAGCGGTCAAGTCTGGTACCGTAAGAACCGCCGCATTCCCGATCTTGGGTGAAATTCCCCAGAATTTCCAATATTAACACAACATACAAGCTAGTCTGCTTGTTCGTGCCCAGCTGTATGCTCGCTGCGCGACTTCGTCGGGTCTGCGGGTCATTCTCGTTTCGTTCCTACTCGTCCTTCGAAAAGTTCAAGTCCAGAAATCCACTGACCTTGTCATATTATACTACCTATGCGTCGACGCTTCCACCATATTCACGACTCGTCAACGACTCCAAGGTCCGCCATGGAACTCATCAAGTACAAACATATACACATAGAGGAACATGAGCAGGCAGGTTTCAGTCAGCCAGTCATGAAACAAGAAACGTAGGAAAGATAGAAGTGGTTTGAAGTCCCATGCCGGTCTCAGTCTCGGTCTCAGTCTCAGTCAAGTGGGCGGGTTGTTGATGCGTACCTCTATGTATTACTCCGTTTACTCCTGCATGTCATTGCATTCTCACCGGTTTACACGAGTATGTATTCTATTCAAGTCGCAAAACACACAACCAGATAGTTAATCATATAATTCATCCTTTTTTTCTTAAAGGGAGCCCTCCACCTAAATGGTGGCGATCAACAACATGACATTGATCATTGCATTACCTGGCAGGGATCGTAGAGCCGGCAGAAACAGTGGAGTGCGCCGCCATTCACTGAGGTTAAAATAGCAAGCGAGACTTACTTTATACCTAATTACAGCAACAGAGCTCGTTGCAAGTCGGACTCAGTTGATAAGAAAATCCATGTTTGAGTAAGACAAACTGACTTCAGTCTTCATCATAGACGTCGACGAGCAGTACGGAATATAAAATGAGATTACGAGACCCTCTTGAAATGACACCACCTTGAAATGACGGAGGCGAATTTCAGGGAGAGAGAGCTTTTTCGTACGGATTACTTCATACTATCATGTTCAATTAAGGATTCAATGCCGCTGTTCAATAGGGTAGGTAATTAGATGAAGAATTATTCCGCACCTTTCATGCATCCTCAGGCCCCTATGCAGGTACGTACGTACTTGTACATACCTATACTCCTTCACGAGTTTCCTTCACGAGCGCCGACTCCGCCGCCGAGCTCTAAATTCAAAGTGGAGCTGGTGCTAAGTACGTACCTTAGGTAAAGTACTTTAGGTAATCCGTACCTATGTACCTAAGATACTTAGGTACTTGTACGTCCGTACCTACGGACGTATTCCGTATTCCGTACCCTAACATCCGATCAGCCAATTAGAAAATGCCTATTGTGTGGATACTCTACCCAAGCTGTCGCCGGGAGCCGCGCAGCGAACATCAACAGCTTCACCTACCTATTACTCTCATCCCAAGCCAGCAACACCATCGTCACTAAACACGCAGTCTACGCCCACTAGCAACAATGGGTTCCCCCAGCGTCGCCGAAGGCCTACCCAGTATGGCTCTCGATCTTAACATCCACTCATCCCAGTCGAATTCCTATCCGAATCTCAATCCCATCCCATCCCATCACATAAACCAAAACGATCAAGTGCTAACATTCATACAACAGAGGCCACCCGGGAAGAAATGCGTGACGCAAAGCTTCCCATGGCCTATCGCGACAGCTGCGCCAACCTCCTCATCCCGCTAAACCGGTGCCGTTTTGAAACATACTACATGCCTTGGAAGTGCGAGGTGCGTATCACCAAATGCACACATGCGCATGCCTGCCAAATCGGTCGAAACTAACCCTCGACTAGAACGAGCGCCACAGCTACGAAAAATGCCAATACATCGAATTTAAGAAGCGCGTAGCAAAGATGGACGAGCTTAGGGCGTCCAAGGGCGGAGCGCGGAGTAACTAGAGAATGCGATGCGCGGTAGATTAGGAGGCGGAAGAGCATGCACGTGCAAACACGCTCCTACAAGCAAGAGAGAGGGGGAGAGGCACAACAGAGAATATCAAAATTACCTCTAATCTGACCCAATCCCACCCCCCGAATAGAAGAAAAAACATACATATCTATAATCTATATGAAACTAGGCGACAGCCAGTCAGCTTGACGGGACAAGTATAGGGATACCATACAGGCTGTTGCGTCTGTATTCAATAACTGTGTTTTCTGTATCGTCGTTCACATTTGTACTTAATAGTCCAGTAGATGACCTTGGTCATTCAGGACGAGAAAGCAAGCAAGTCTGAATGAGAATCGGAGGTGATATTTCAGAAGGACCAACGTGTAGTGTCCTCGCTTGGTTAGAAAGCTACACATTCATTACCTCTGATGCAATTGTCACTCGCTGTCCATCTATAGAACTGAGCTATAGTTCAGCTCCTATGGTATCGATACCCGCCTGCCTTTACACGTGACCATGGTAAACTAAAGCAGCACGCACGCAGTGTCCCGGACATTCAATGATGCTGCTGCTGTTTATAATTCAAACTCGACCTTTCCCAACTGGTCACAGTACAGACCGGTCACTCGTGCTTCTCGCATTGCCTCTCTGTAGTGAAAAAAGCGAAAGACAACACAGCATTTAAATCGGTGAGTCATTCGGTCATCGCAATTCAGACTAGCATGTGATGCCTTTGCCTTTATGTCGCTTGCCATCCTGTCTTTTCTTAACCCACCCTTCACCTTTGGGAAGTCCATATCTCTCCGGAGTGTAAGTTCCATCAACATCGTCATCCGCATAATCTTCCATATACGCTGGTTCGGAATCCGAAGAAAGCTCAATCACCTGCGTGTTTGGTGGCATTGAGAACGGCCTTGATGACCTCGTCCGAGTGAGGGGCTGTGTAAGAATTTCCGTCTTCACCCGAATGCTGTCTGTGATTTGCGATGAAAATTGATTACCCCGATTATCGACGTCTTGAGTGGGCTTGGGTGTAGGGATTCCTTCCTCATGCTTTGAACCGGAAGAAAGTAGGGACATTCTTGATTGGCTGGGGTCATGTTGAGATGTCTGCGCGGCGCACCAAATGGAATTGAGTGAAGGTAGGGATGAACTTGAACTTGACCGTGAAATCTGATATCGCCTCGTGGCATCGTCCTCGCCCATTTCATTTGAACCCGGAACTGATGTTTTACGAGAGACACTGGGGAACTGTGAGCTGGGAAGTTGTAGAGGACTGGGAAGCCGGATATCACAATTGTGCTGATCCGTGTTGTCGAAAGGATTTGACAACTGGACGCGAAGATCGGAAGCAGGGACGACCTGTCGCTCACTACGAACACTACCAGTAGAGAACCTGATCGGTTGGCATGGTATGACCTTGGGTGTTCCAGCAATGACGTCGCTCTCAAAATGTTTCCCTTGGCGCGGATGAGATGATACAGGAGTGGGCAGCGGTATTGAGTCGAAGGCATCTAGAAGCAGAGAGTCCACTTGTCGATGAGGCACCGACGGAGGACTACTAATAGCTGCCTGGCTGGTGGTTTCGAGTAGTTGCCGGGAAGGACTGCTTCTCTGAGAGATACCGGAGGGGGTAAAGTCAGCTACATGCTGGCCTTGCCCGACCTTATGGAATGTTGATGGATCACTTGCCACCCCGGCACGGAACTCTGTACTAGCATCTTCTAGCTCCCCTTCTGATGGGATACTTGTCTTCGAGTTATTAGTAGAAACTTCGACTTCGCTAGTTCGCACAGGTTGCGTGTGAATGACCGTGGCATCTGTCTCCCTAGAGCTGATTGCTTGAGAATCAATATCATACTCGGTGTTCTGCTCTAAGGGCTGCTGGAGGATCCTTGGGTCTTGCAAATCAGCCTATGCATCGCGCGTCAGTAAATAGAGTATTTGAATGATATGGCATGCTTTTGAGATAGCAAGGGCTCTACCTGATTCGGCAAACATACCCAGAAAACACTCCGGTACCCGTCATCCACGCCTCCAGAGTCGGTAGAGTCATCCCCCTCATGCAAATCGGGTGCTTCGAATCTATCATAAATCCGCTGCCCCGTCCTGCCATCATATCGCTTCTTGATCCTGTCGAGATAACGGTCCCTCCGAGCCAGACATAACTCGAGAGCCGCCGCATCGTCTTCGACCCTGATCACTATAGCGGTAACCCAGGATAGCTGGGGCCGCCAACTAGTGGCAGAAGAGCATGACCACTTTTGCCAGGCAATAACCATGCCGACTTGGGCTTCTCCAGGCCGCAGAGTAGGAAGCGTTGAAATATCTGTGTAATCCAAGAGTCAACTGCTGTGAACATAATACCCAGTGGCATCGATATATACGAGGGCAAGGAGTTCAGACATTCGGGAACATAGCTAACTATATAACTCTGCCCCTGAAATATGGGATGAAGCGATGAAAATTGCTAGGACGAACCTTTGGGTAGAGAAGGTAGATCATCCAAGTCTGTCGTCAGGCTAGTCTCATTTATCGGAGCGTTGTCTTCCTGATCCTCCTCAATATCATCATAATTAAGAGTAATATTGGCATTGCTCGCATAATCAGCCTCCGCGTCACAAGTATCATCATATACCTTGTTCATATTTTCGCTTGAGACATCGCAATACTCTTTCTGACCGAAACGCTTTTCGTCATTGTAGTATTGGGGATGGCTCCGCTGTGTTTGTTTATTCTGCCCTCCACGCTTGCGGCTCTTGGCTGATGAAGCATATTGTTGCTGCGGATCCCATCTCTGCTTAAAGGGAAACGGTGCTGGTCTGAGTTCGATATCGTCGTGGCAACACTCCACAGCTCGATAATTGATTTTGAGCTTCCAAGCATTAGGATCTTGTCCATTGTTAGCAGTTACAAATTCATTAGTTCTTGATTGGGAATTGGAACCGGTTGGTTGAAATCCATTGACGGGAGCATCGTTCTGTATTTGATTACGCAGTCTTTGTTCGTCTTCTTTGGTTTTTGGGTTGCGAAGACCAAGGGCGCCGAAGACAAGACGACGACTAGCCCCGAGATCAATGCGACGTCTTTTCAGGGTTAGAGGTGACGTTGGCTCATCACCACATGGCGATGCATTGGCTGCCCCAACGACCACCTCATCATCGTGGTTTTCTAAATTGTCGTCTCTTTCAGAACGCTTACGTTTCACACGATCTGTTGTCTGAAAACTGTCATCAATTGTCGTCTCCTCCTCGGATCCGGCCCCGATGCTTTCAATTCCAAGCGCAGAAAGAAGCGCCTTTCGTTTAGCTGCGAAAAGAGCAGCCTCTTCATCAGCAACATGCGTATGATTCTCAGTTGGAACATCTGCTGTATTGGTAATACTCGTATTGTAATCATGAGACATCCGCATCTTCATCTTAGCCAAATTGGCTGCTCTCCGACGAGCATTACGACGCTTGGTACTTTCCTTTCCAGCGCCAGGGGGAACAGGACGAGGTGCCACGCTGTTCTGTGTTGTTTTTCGAGGGCAGGGTCTCGATGCATCCTTCGTTGGTGCGGCAGTATTGAACACCTGCTCAAGATGAGTGTCGCTGTTTTCTTTTTCTGAGGCTGACTTTGATGACCCCGAAGTTGACGACCCCGAGCTCGAGGACCCTAAGCTTGATGAAACGAAGCTTGAATTTGTTTGCACACTTCCACTATCAGACGTATCAGCTGAAGATTCGCTTGATTGGATCGGTCCATTGTTTGTAACTGCTGAGCTACCGCGACTTGTTACTCCGAAGGGGCGTTCTTCAGGGCCGCTGTCGCTACCACTATCACTTGTATCGCTCTCGCTAGGGGAACTTGACGAGCCACTGTCATCGTTTTCCGTCGGCCCTTGTCGTTGGTCATCGATACTCTCAGAGTCCGAGTCGCTAGAGTCGTTTGAGCTAGATTGACTCGAAGATAGTTCGCTAGATAAGTCTTCTTCACCGGCACGCTCAGATTCATCGCCACTCCCACTTGAAGTGGAGCTGCTACTGCCACTACTGGAAGAAGTATTACCATCATCATCCTCTTTCGATCCCCCCTCACTTGCTTTCAAAGTTGTAGGCGTTATCTCACTATTGCCACAGGCCTTGCTACCGCCAAAAGATGTAGATATTCTTGCCATGTGTGCCAATCCTTTCCCTGAGGTGATCGTGCCTGGGGGGAATCCCGCGTGATCTGGAAATCGCCATGTTAGTAATGCACTATAATAGACTTTCCATGAGTTTGGCAAAAGTTTTGCAACGCATCAACCCGCAGACGAATTCAATCGGCTCACGCTACTACAAACAACAACCAGGCGAAATAGACACAAGTATAGTAAGTTTCACATACCATATTTTCGCAAAAGACTGTCATTAAGCCCGTCAATCTCGTCGATTTGAGAATCTTCGCCAGGTGAACGCTCCCCCAGCTTTCGCTTTCTCGTCGTGGGTGTGTTGTGAGTTTTGCGAGTAGCAGTAGAATCGATCGGTGCCAATGAACGCTCTGGGTCTACACAATTGCTATTCTTCGGCTTCCACGAGATGACAGCTTCGCGGGACACTTGAGGAGTGAATCCTTCAGACAATGCGTCAAAGGTAGTCATGATATTACCATTGGATGCCGCCAGCACCCTCTCACATACACCCACTGGTGCCATTGGAAATGCAGCACGCAACGCAAGAGACTTGTCGAGGGCATCGCGATTCGCTGTCCTGACCTTGGGTGTTTCATTCTCTTCCAACCCTGAATTGTCAATAGCCAAATCGCGTGCTTCCTCTTCTAGGTCCTCGCTATTTTCTCCCTCTTTTTCGTCTCTGGCACCCATCTCACATTCGTGGTCACTGTCTTCTCTGCCAGAGTATATGCTGTCCCCATCTTCTGCCGTCATTTCATCTCCTTCTCCTCTTCCCCCGTCTTCTAAATACCACTCGTCGCTAGAGCTGCTCGGTTCGACATCGTGATCGGTGAAATCGTCATCGTCGTCGTCGTCGTCGGGATTGGTGTTTACAATACTGTGACCAGCAGTAGACTGCGTATGGGGTTTTCTATTTTTATCCTTGGGTTTTTTGCCATTGGTGAGAAAGAGAATGGACGAATCATCATCTCGCTGTTTGTACGCGAGTCTCAATCGTTTTCGCGGGGGTATGCAGACAGCGGGACGACTAATTGGGCCTTTTAAAAGAGGTCGACCAAAAGGGACACCATCGATTAAGTGTCTTCCATCTGAAGAAATCTGGACTCGACCACTGACGCGTCGGCGGCGGTGATCGTCTCGGTCGAGAGCTCGAATACTGTGGTAATGAGTCAGTTCTGAAGGCATGACTTAGATGTAGTGTATTGTCTTCTTACAAGACTCGATCATCGACCCTGAGCACATTTTTCACTAATTGATAGTGCAAACATTCGAAGTCGGTGCCATCATTGTCATGTAACTCAACCACATAGTCCTCGAGACCCCAGTTACCGCTCTCCAGTGGCACATAATCATTGAGTTGTTCAAGGAGCTTTGATATGGTAGGGTTGCCACCAAGTCTAACATTCCACATAAGTCGGAGTTCTGGCAAGCCATTACGGCGCACGACGAGCCGCAGGCGCATGTCTTGATCGGTCATTGTCGTGATGAAAGGTCGTAAGGATGCTAGGACGTCATTGATAAAACCATGGACGATGTCCACAGGAAGCCAATTATCTACGCAAGGCAAGCCTGACCTTGATACTTGAGGCAAGTTGATAATAGGAATAGGTAGGTAGGTAGATTGTGGACACCAAACGCGGAGGATCTGCAGCTTGATCTGCAGCTTTCCAGGCGATACCTACCTACTTACTTGCTGTAGAAAGCTGAAGGAGAATGAGGTAAAGGATACTATGTAGTGTAGGTAGGTGGTAGGTTAGGTACGGATTAGGTACTTGTAGGTACGGACGTACCTGTATGGGTACTTGACGGTGCTCGACCCCACTTTAACAGGTAGGGTAGACGATAGGTAGGGACAAAAGTGCCATTTGCTAAAAACCTGCTGGCGGTTTGCTGCCAGAAAATTAGCGCCTGCCGGCACAGTAAGGAATTCAGTTAGTACTTACCTGCTTTGGACCCACTCTTAAGCTACTAAGACCCACATGTTATGATTGGTAACCAATCAACTAAATTCAATTTATTTGTGCCTGCTTCGTACGGTTCCGTCCCACGCGCTAATCTGTAAATAGTACTAATTACTTAACCGACCATTAATAGACCTAGTACATATCGGGAAGTGTACGGATCTGTACGTACGTATTTTGAGATTGTGGGCTTACCTATCCACTCAACTACCTACTCCACTACTTGCATAATGCTAGTGTGATCGACCCGCTATGAGCTTAACAGATAGTCTTATATCTGTTAGCTGCATATACACTTAGTACCTAAATATGACCTTTATTTACCCCCTAATCCTATATAGCATATAATGCTCTATACAGGTAAATGGTGAGGAGGTACCTATCCTGTGCCTTTCATACGTACGTACTGTATTCTACGGAGCTAATTGCTTGGCTTCTCCCTGCCAGCTGCGACTCTCTCCAAAAAAAGTCAAATGGCACTTTTGTCCCTATCGTCCACCGTAACAGGAGTAAGTACGGATCCGTACTCAATACAGACTTACGAAGTAAAGAATGCATAACGTATGTATTCTTGGAACACTACGCAGGCAGGTACCATATCATATCAATAATGTGCAGAGTACATTGCACTTGCACACAACCGGCAGAATACCTACCTGTACTTTATTTTGATGGCCATACATCAGGTACGTAGGTTGGAGGCTTGTTTCTTTCCGGAGAACAGCCGGGCCACTCAGGGCAATTTGTTTACCACCTCTTATTTACGGGGGTTTGAGCGTACAGGCGACGTCCTACGCACAGACAATAAAGGGATTGTTGTAGAGGGGTTAGAGCGTAGTATGCAGTAATGGCCTACGGACAGACGATATAGGCAAAATCTTAGGTTCTCGATACTGTCTTCTGAACCCAGAAGTATTGTACCAGAGTCCTGTTCTCCTCTCCATATAAACCCAGAAAATCTAAAACGCCGTCCCATGTTGCTGAACTTGTAATCGCCTATATAAAAAAAGAGAGGCATCATAGATGTCTAAAAGCGTTATATACATATATATACCATGACATGGTATTATCTAGTTCGATGTTTTGATCAGGATAAGCCACCCATATCGAGCATATGGCCCATCTTTTCAATCTGGTATGAGCAATTTGGTTAATTCACCATGCGCACAGACAGACAGACGAATACGAGGAAGCAAAGGGTAATAAACGAGATGCTCACCTTGGTCTTCAAATATCCCTCTACCTCACGACTTCGAAACCCGCCTTTACCTTTCCAACTTAGTGGAACCATGGCAACGCGTTCAGTCACCCGGATCTCGCGATTGGGACCCTCGACAGCCCGGATCTTGTCAGGGTTGTTCGTCATCAGTCGAATTTCCTGTTGGCCCAGGTCGAGAAGCATGGCTGTTGCCAGACCATAGCTACGAGCGTCGGCTGGATGTCGAAGGAGAAGGTTCGCTTCTACCGTGTCAGACCCCAGGTCTTGAAGGTTATACGCTTTAAGCTTCTCTCCGAGCCCGATACCCCGACCTTCTTGGCGAAGGTAGATAATGATGCCCCCGTTGCGCGCACTTGGCATACACATCAGCCGGGCTGCCTCATCCAACTGTTCTCCACAATCGCACCGCGCAGACCATGCGGTCTCTCCCGTATAGCATTCGGAATGAATACGGACGAGTGGCGGGCCATCCTGCTGTGTGAGCGTGTCGCTTTCGGGCTCGGGCTCCACGGTCGGCGGAAGGGATATCATGCCGCTTCGTGTCCTACCCGGGTATAGGCGGCCCGTGTAGGCGCCCCTGACCATCCGATCCATCTCAGTCTCCCCTTCCCTGGGCGCATCAAGTGATGTGCTTCTAATGTGGGATCCGAACACGATGGCTAGATGCTCCTTTTGGTCGATGTTGTTTTTATATAAATGCAAGAACATCTCGGTACCGCCAGTTGTCGGTATGCGCGCGCGCACAATGCACTCTACCTCGGGCAAAGTCTCGAGGAGGCGAGGTTTCTTCGTACCGCAGCCGCCCGATGGGATGGATGAATCGACAGGTACACTACGGGGCTGCTCGTTATTTGGCGTCGCAAATCCTGGTGTGGTGGGAGGTGTGAAGGCGGGCGACAAGAGTGGCGGTGGGGGAAGATAGTCTTGGCCATGGGTGGTATTGTGCGCCGTCAACGTCGCCTCGGTCTCCTGACTACGAGATGACAATAGCAGCCCCGCAGTCGACGCTGAGAAGTCTTCCGCTTCGCCATTTTGAGTATTATCGTCACATTCCGATCGGAACTCCGGGACCGGTCGCGACAGCGGTGAGTAGAAGGGAGGAAGATCAGTGGTTTCTTGAGGCCAGGGTTTGTCAATTCCCGCCCCACTCCCAACACTTTTGCCGCCACGCTCAGGCATTGCTCTGGAATAGGTAGCAGCTTCCAACGGAGCGCGTTATATATGAAATATACGCGACGTGTCGGGAAGGAACTGAATGATTTCGTGGGAAGCCGAAGACCATAGATGGACTTGGTCGAGATATATTAATTACACTCGGAATCCGGCAAAAGGCACGTGCGGACGTCAAGAAGTTAAAAGCTTGGTAAGCAGGCTGATGATATCTGTAAGAAGTACAGATCCGTACGTACCTGCCTACCTACCTACCTTAAGTACGTAGTGTAGGTAGGTACCTACCTAAGTAAGGCACTTCCAGCCGGGGAGGCGGCGGAGTGGAACCTGATTAGTATTATTCCGTAGTTACTGCGGGTGTCATACAGAAGTTCAGGCCCTTTTTGTCGAGGTACCACGCTAAAGCGGAAGTCCACCAGCCATACTGAATCCAACTTAGCCATCTGAGATTAGGTACGAAGTTATTTCATGGTGAAGTCTAACAGCTAGGTTACCCGCGTGCCACGCACCCACTTTTAGTTGGACCTCTCCCAGCCGCTCACCAACTAAAGTTTGTGCTTATACGGACATACGGTACCTAGTCCTGGTCAATCAGTTAGGTAGGTAGTCCTGATCAGGTAAAAACAACAAGTGTCTTTTCTAATCATAACTAGGTACCTACATGTACCTAACCTTTCCTATGCCTACCGGCTAAGATATATATATAGGTATATGGGATGGTTTAACCGGCACCCCATTCTGCTTATCCAGCACCCTGACTGTGGGTGGTACGCCCTGCTTCGCGCGTTCTACCTTCTGTAAATTGGCTGTACGTATTTACCTACCTGTATTCCGTACTACAGGCACCAAACAACCAAAACACCCGAATACCATACATACGCGCATTCATCACGACCATCAGCCATGGAATCCCTGTACGAGTGACATGTACCTGGGTGCTGCGCTGGAATTTGAGGGCGGGATTGATCGGAGGGCCGGTGAGCTTGAAGAAGTCTGGGTCGACGAATTGCTTCTAGGTACAAGTATAGGTAGAATGCGCGAAGGAGGGCGTACCAGCCACAGTCGGGGTGCCGGTTAAACCATCCCTAAGTTAGTAAGTACCTACGTCCGTGCCTAAGGAACATACTTCGTACCTAGGTACACTACCGGTATCGTCCCGCCGCTATCGAATACCTACCACCGCCTGAGATCGGAACGTGCGCGAAAGGTAAGTACCTACGGACGTACCTATCTGTGCCACGGGGCCCACCATCGGGGCTGAGAGGATCTCATGAGTCATGCCACGGTACCCACCACGTCCGTACCACCTACAGCGCTTTTGGGATTCTTCATCTCCAGCCTCCGCACGCTATCTACGTACACTACATCTTACCTAGTACCTAACTGAACTGGCAGATACACTACGTCCGTACGTCTGTACCTGCCTCGGTACGGAATCCGTACTTCGTATATTAACTCCCTAACCTAGGTATCTGACATTATCATCCTGAAGATCACAGTTTCGTTTCCTTGCGAACTTCCCTAAGTAATCATGGCGTCCTTGCGCCGGTGCATGAAGGAGGTCTCCCCGTTTCTTCTCCTACTCGTCGCCGTCAGCACCCTGGGCCCGCTACAGTATGGTTTTCATCTCGTGAGTCCTCTGTTCTTTGCACAATGCACCATGGCTTCGGACTACCTAACTCTCTCTTGCACTACGATTTGTTAGGCTGCGCTCAATGCCCCGCAAGATGTCATCTCTTGTCGCGTCCCAAAGTCGAACCTCGCCTCGAGGCTGTCCGCCGAGCTCTTTGCCTGGACATCGGCGCCGCCTACAGCGCGTGATGCCGCATTATCCGGTTGCATTCCCATGAACAACGCCCAATTCGCTGTTGTTTCTAGCATGTTCACCTTTGGCGGTCTGTTCGGCGCCCTTAGCGGCGGCCCGATTTCCTCCTCCCGAGGACGACTGTTCGTCATGCGTTTGACAGCCTTGTTTTTTGTCATCGGGTCTGTCTTCCTGAGTTTGGCTTCTTCCATTGCTGTCATGTCCATTGGAAGAGTTCTCGCCGGCGTAGGTGCCGGGGCCGCCACCGTCACTGTCCCTATTTACATAAGCGAGATCGTGCCTCCCGATGGGCGTGGGACTTTTGGCGCAATGACCCAAATAAGTATCAACGTTGGCATTCTGGGAACCCAGACACTGGGGTACTATATGAGTCACGGCTCTACATGGAGATGGATATTTGGCATTGCCATCGTCATCGCTGCCTTCCATCTTGTCTGTCTGCTAATGCTACCCGAAAGTCCGGCTTGGTTGGCTACAAATCAAGATGCTTCTGAAGCCAGGCGTATCCTCCAACGGATTCGTGGCAATCATTACGATATTGGAGAGGAGGCAGCCTTGTGGAATCCAGTCACCGCATCAGCTGAAGAGGAAGCACTGCTCAATGCACCGTCCACCACGCTGGTCAGTTCCGGAGCCTCAACGACAATTAAGGCGAGTGGCAAGTCCCATGTTCACTTAGACTTCTTTGAAGTTGTGAAAGATGCGCAATATCGCCCGGCTTTAGTGGCAGCAGCCGGCGTCATGTGTGCTCAACAGCTATGTGGTATAAACTCCATCATCATGTATTCAGTCTCTCTATTAAAGGATCTCTTGCCCATAAACTCTGGAGTTTTGACCATAATTATCTCCGCCATTAACCTGATCACGACTATTGCTTGCTCGCCTTTGCCGGACAAATTCGGAAGGAAGACTTGCTTACTCCTATCTATTATCGGTCAAGGAACAAGCGCTCTAGCCCTTGCCGTATCCATCGTTTTCGAGTCCAAGATCGTTTCTGCCCTGGCCGTGCTATTTTTCGTAGCCTTTTTTGCCGTTGGTTTGGGTCCCGTTCCTTTTATTCTTGCGTCTGAGATGGTAGGTCCCGAAGCGGTAGGGGCGGTCCAGTCCTGCTGTCTAGGAGCAAACTACTTTGCCACTTTCTTGGTGGCACAATTTTTCCCAATCATCAATTCCGCCTTAAATCAACGATTTGGGGGTGCCGGTTGGGTTTATTTTATCTTCACGGGCTTGGCCCTTCTTTGGGGCTTGTTTGTACTATGGCGTGTACCCGAAACAAAGGGAAAGAAGGATGCAAATGATGTCTGGGGTCGGACCCGACGTGTGGATTAGAGATTTATTCAAAGGAATATTTTGCGTACATACACAGAGGTAGGTAGTGCATCCGTTTCATGATTCTGACGATTCCCACCCTGGACGCAACCGCATGTTTTTGATCATGTGATCAACTTGCATGAGACCAGCTCTCACACCATCAATAACGTGAAGGGTTGAGTAAGCAAATTTCTCGTCATACTTCTCCTTCGCAGCCTCCCGAATGATGCCCTCTAAGCCAGCCATTCCCGCACATCCCATCACGATGATAGACACGTTCTCGACGTCTAGTAGTCGCTTCGTAGCATCTTTCAATCTCAACTGGACGACGTCGGAGTCAACGCCAACATGGAAATCCGACGCATTCAGCCCAGTAGACTGTACACCAGCAAACCCTGTATTACAGTCTGCACCAGGACCTAGGAGTGCCTCCACGCCGTCAGCCAAATGGCGTTCCCAGAATTTTCCAGTAGTGACAATGCCCCATTTCTGGAAAGGCTGGCGCATGGCGAGCGCCGCCAGCACGCTGGCCTCGAAGATGCCGGTGACCGCACATTTTGAGCCACATAGATGCTGTAAGTATTTTACCAAGGGGTGGACGCTGTAACAAGCAATGACGTAGCCGTGATACTTTGTGTGATCATCAAAGCAGTTGGTGACGGCGTTGGTGCTTTGGATAATATCGTTGGCATCGTTAATGCTAGCGGGGGCGGCTGAAGTTGCTGTGTAAGTGTACACCTCAGTCGACTGCAGGAATGTCAGCAGTGGTAGAAAGGACCAGGAGAAAACATACGGAGGGCAGATCAACTGCTCAGGATTAGTCAGTATAAGTTTCTATACGCGGTGCAACTACTCATATATAATCCTATCTAATTATATGCCGTATAAACGTTAGATTTGGATATTAAACAAGACTAGGTATGCATAACCGTTGATAAATAATAGATCCCAGAGCAAGAACAGAATTAAGATGACCGGTGTAGATTCCAAGCCTACTTACTGTCATTGATAACCGTCATCATACCCTCCGTCATAGATGTAGATGAGTTGGGATTCAGGAGCAGGATCTTGATATCCTTTCCCCTCGCGAGCGTGATAGACATTGCGACGACTTAAAACTTGGTGACTAGAACTCAGTCGTACTGGAATACGAATACGTAGGATTTACTCCAGTAGACTCAAATCTCGATGCAATAGTACAGAGTAAATAGAAGGCTGGTTTCAAACGTTCTAAGCACAGTAGCAGATGTAAGTATTATGTTGGGTAGTATTCAGGTTGCTCTGCCTACCAGTATCTGAAGCCTGGAGGAACGTCCATTAGGTACCTAGGTAGGTACCTAACCTAGTCACAGATGCGTATACGAAGGTAAAGTTATTATCTACCGTGATATATGCACATATAGGGGCTTCTAAATGGAAACATAGCCTGGACCCACATACACAGCCACGACGATTCGTCATCGCTAGATCCGTACCTACCTACACTACCCGTCGGCGACGACTTGCTAGCTCCGCCATCAGCTCCGCCGTCTCAATCACAGTAACGAAGCTTCGTGTCGAAAACGAGCTCAGCTACCTATTCCATCGCTTAGCTTGTCGGCGAGAGATAAGTGCCGCCCACTTTCTCATTCCTTTATTATTCTTGGGCGCAGAGCCGACGTTCCTATTAGCGCCCTAGCACGCGCCCGAGGAGACCAAAGCCATGGCAGCTCCTCCTATCGGTTGGTAGCCATCTCCTCGGTGCCCTGCGCGCCAATGCTTGCACATGTGTCTAACACCTATCAGTTCTCGATGGCGGCACCGGCTTCTTGAAAGTTGGCTATGCCGCCCAGAATTTTCCTGAGCATCAGTTTCCCTCCATCGTCGGTCGACCCATCCTACGATCTGAAGAAAGGGGCGCCGACAATGATATCATCATCAAGGATATCATGTGCGGTGACGAAGCTGCTGCTGCCCGGACCATGTTGCAGATATCCTATCCCATGGAGAACGGCATCGTGAAGAGGTGGGACGACATGCAACACCTGTGGGACTTCACCTTCTTCGAGAAGATGCAGATTGATCCTCGTGGCCGCAAAATCTTGCTTACAGAACCCCCTATGAACCCACTGAAGAACCGAGAGCAGATGTGCGAGGTCATGTTCGAACGCTATGGGTTTGGCGGTGTCTACGTTGCTATTCAGGCCGTGTTAGCTCTTTATGCCCAAGGTGTGTGCAATCGTATCTAAAGTCCGCACCCCGTCACCTCATCATGGCTGATTGAAGCGTGTGTTCGTCTCTTTAGGTCTGAGCTCTGGCGTAGTCGTCGACTCCGGTGACGGTGTTACACATATTGTTCCTGTTTACGAATCCGTCGTGCTCAACCACCTCACGCGGAGATTAGACGTTGCTGGCCGCGACGTCACGCGCAACCTCATTGCGCTTCTCCTACGGCGAGGTTATGCTCTCAACCGCACCGCCGACTTCGAGACTGTGCGCCAAATCAAGGAGAAGCTATGCTACGTGTCATACGACTTGGAACTTGACAAACGGCTCAGCGAAGATACCACTGTGCTGGTAGAAAGCTATACACTTCCGGATGGCCGAGTAATCCGGGTTGGTAGCGAGCGGTTTGAGGCACCCGAATGTCTGTTCCAACCTCATCT
Source organism: Xylaria nigripes (assembly GCA_022984845.1). Lineage (NCBI taxonomy): Eukaryota > Fungi > Ascomycota > Sordariomycetes > Xylariales > Xylariaceae > Xylaria > Xylaria nigripes. Next base: position 44,764 of record JAJJKC010000047.1, on the reverse strand, counting down.
GGTGGACTGCGAACAACCGGGCATTGCCGAATTCCTTTTCAACACCATTCAGGCAGCCGATGTTGATGTGCGCGCCTCCCTGTTCAAGGCCATAGTGCTCTCAGGTGGCAGCAGCATGTATCCAGGCCTACCATCCAGACTAGAGAAGGAGCTGAAGCAACTGTGGCTTACGCGGGTTCTCGGGGGTAACCCGGAACGACTGAACAAATTCAAGGTGAGGATAGAAGACCCGCCGCGCCGAAGGCATATGGTTTTCCTGGGTGGTGCCGTGCTGGCCAATATCATGGCAGAGAACGACAATATGTGGATCAGCAAAGAAGAATGGGCGGATCAGGGAACTAGAGCGCTGGAAAAATTAGGACCACGTTAGAACAGTAATCGAGCCGGAAGTTTTGAGGAGTTGGAGCTTTGCAGCCTGTATTACTGTCCACAATACAATCAATAGTGATGATCTATTAAGTGACTGGAGGCAGACTTCAAGTCAATTAATTGTATCCTGTATCTAAATTAAGAAATGAAGTTGCTGCCCGGATGAAGCCGGCTCTGATATCTATCAGAGCTTAGCAGCCCTACGTGAGTTAAGTACAGGCGTAGTTCATGAACATCGTCAGAAGCCACCGTGATAAGCCGGCATCATGTACTACGGTAAACCCAGTAAGTTTATATCCTAGACATGTATTGATGCATAAAACCGCCTCTCAACCATGGGTTTCGCAGCATACTCAGACACAGTATACTGCTGAGCAGCGGTAATAACTTTTATTATTACTAAGGGCCTGTTTGGAGCAGTTGAGAAGGTCAAGCAAATGGGAGATAGGCTAGCTGAGGGTGGCATAGCATAATAATATTGGATATATGAATGTACCTATATTATTATGAAGCTGGGCATTAATCTAGTCTAGGCTAAGTCAGACACTGGTTATACACTAAGTTAGTTAATCCATATATAAATGATCCAAGTGGAGTTACTATTTCATAAACCTTGACAGTTAAATGGCCTATCGGCTTGTCTAACTGGCCCCTAGACAGCAGCCAGTCAGTTCAATTCACTTTGTAGGCACAATTTTACGTATTGATTTAATTGTGATTCACCACCAGTTTAAAATATCTGCAGATGTTAGATTGTTGACTGATTTTTTTAAATATATATTTATACATATTTTAAATAGTTTATATACTTTAAACAAGTAATTATATAATAAAATATTGTTCATTGGGATTTTTATATGTTTGACTATATGTGACAAGTGTGACAAGGGCTTCTGTACGAGGGATAGCGTACAACAGTGTGCGCGACAAGTGCGAAGACTTTAGTCTGACAGAACAGAACTTATTGGTCACCGGTGATTGTTTGATGCGCGAGTGTCAATTGTACGAGAGCGAAGAGTTTGGATGTAAGGGAGCGGTCACCGCACCTACCTGTCACCCTGGCAATGCACACACGTAAACAAACAAAGGGTGACCGGAGGGCTCGCTACGATATCCACGATATCTACGATATCGGAGGCTAGGACGAACGGATAGGAGGAATAGGAATAGTGCCGCCAGCAGGGCTACAGCGCCACCTCCTATTTAATTGATTAGGCAACGCCGATCGTACCTATTAAAGGCAGTAGGAGGTCCGTAAAAATGACCTGCGATACGGTTATAAATAGGGCTATTCGGACCCTATTTCTAGACCTACGATTCGACTCCTTAAGCGATGGTTTTACCTATAAACTATAGACCTACCACACCTATTGACTAGTCGCCGCCACCTATAATTGGCCCGCGACCCCCCCCCCCTTATAAGCCGTCCACTTATTCATCACCTTGCTTACGTAAACTACTGTGATTACCGTGCCCTGGCACCTATACCATTACATTAGAATAATAATTCAATTCAGCTTATAATAGTTTATGGCCGCAAAGAGTCGTTTGGGTTCTCTGTCTTCTGTTAAACAATATCAGGAGGGACCACCCCTACTTAAACCTTTGCGCAAGTCCTCAGCAACTACGTCGCAACCGACAACGTCACAATTACACACGACGAGCTTCGGGGTTTGAAAAACTCCTAGCTCGCCGACTAGCGGCCGAGGCCTATTCGTATACGTCTACAACGTGTGAGAGGTATCACCACGTTCTGGCATGGATTCTAACTTAGAGGTGTTCAGCCATTATCCAGCAGATGGTAGCATCGCGGCACTGCCTGGTCGGACAGCCGCGAAAACCAATTATCTGAATCCTCGATTCTCAATTTCAAAGTCTTCGCCGTGACTCCCCTGCCTTTGGCGGGCCCTGTCTGGCGAAGACTTTGAGATTTCCAATCTCGTATTCAGATAACCCACAGATGTGCGCACTAAGGATTTGACCCCCGTGCTAACAGCTCTAATACGAGGTGCGACATTGCAGGCGTCTGCGACGCAATCCCCGAGGACCCGCTAAAGACCATTAGCTACCGCGGTATGAGACATGGCCACGTATCCGTGTGACACCGGACATCTCCCACATATTGTCCTTGTTGAGTGTGAAGGCTGACAAGTACATGTCAGGAGGCACTTGGGCTTCGGGACATCTGTTCACCAGGTTCTCTTGTCTTGCTGTACACATCAACTTATGCCGCCGTAGCCGTCATGGCCCTTGATGGGACGATGCGATGTCTTACTACTCAACAGTCATACATACTAAACCAATCCCATATAAGCCTATATGAAGAGATCAGCTCATCGGCGACCAAGAGGATGGTCCCCGAAGTCCTACGACAGTCCGGGTGATAGATTGACGCAGTCAGATACCCATGACCCGTTGCAGACCAGTTATCATTGGCTTCAGGAAGGACCAATGTGGTCCTACTGAAACAATGAAGTCATTACAGCTAAGTCCAGACCCTTAACCTCCTGAGAACTCCTCTCGGAACAGCTCCCATGAGTCCTTTTGAAGGTTTCTACATACTAATAATATCTCGGAAATGACCTTAGGGAGCGGGAGCACTCCGGACCGTGTCCCTAACCCAAGTGGGGTCGGTGGGTAGATGGGGAAGTCACGAAAGGAAAACCAAAAAACCTGAGGACACCGAACCACAGTGGCTTTTACCAACACCAGACCCTAAGGGAAGATAACCGCACAAAGCAGAATGTGACGGGGGTCATAAATAACTGAAGTGCCGTGGCGATAGAGTCAATTGAAGTTCGGATATGAACTGAAGATGTCGGCTATGATAGTGCGATACGGCAACTAATGTCTTTGATGAGGCCCGGAACAGTAGTTCAATTCAGCTTATAATTGATTATAGTCGCAAGAGTCGCTATGGTTCTGCTTCTCTTCTCCCGTTCCTCGTCGGGGACTGTCTCCGTCTTATATCTTCCTCCGTCGCGACCTGCAATAATCTGCCAGCGCCCTCCGGTACTCTCTATAGGCTCTCCGGGCCTTCCAGCTCTTTGTAATACTGTTTTGCCGCTTCCGTAGGTCTTGAAATAGGGTCTGGGGTCGCTAATAGCCACTGAGGTTCGGTGTCGTAAGGGTTCTTGGTTTTCCTTTCGTCACTTCCCCATCTACCCACCGACCCCACTTGGGTTAGGAACACGGTCCGAGGTTCTCCCGCTCGCTAAGGTCATTTCCGAGATATTATTAGTATGTGGAATATTTCAAAAGGACTCATGGGAGCTATTCCGAGAGGAGTGTGACGGGGGTCATAAATAACTGAAGTGCCGTAGCGATAGAGTCAATTGAAGTTCGGATACGAACTGAAGATGTCGGCTATGATAGTGCGATACGGCAACTAATATCTTTGATGAGGCCCGGAACGATAGTTCAATTCAGCCTATAATTGATTATGGTCGCAAGAGTCGCTATGGTTCTAATGCTTCCTTCCCGTCCTCTTTCCGGGAACGTCTCCGTCTTATATCTTCCTCCGTCGCGACCTGCAATAATCTGCCAGCGCCCTCCGGTACTCTCTATAGGCTTCAATAGCCCTCCAACTCTCTGTAATAGTGTTCTGCCGTGTGCGGTTATCTTCCCGTAGGGTCGGTTGTTGCTAAAAACCACTGTGGTTCGGTGTCGTCAGGTTTCTTGGTTTTCCTTTCGTCACTTCCCCATCTACCCACCGACCCCACTTGGGTTAGGAACACGGTCCGGAGTTCTCCCGCTCGCTAAGGTCATTTCCGAGATATTATTAGTATGTGGAAACTTTCAAAAGGACTCACGGGAGCTGTTCCGAGAGGAGTTCTCAGGAGGTTAAGGGTCTGGACTTAGCTGTAATGACTTCATTGTTTCAGTCGGACTGTCACACGGATACGTGGCCATGTCTCGTTCCGCGGTAGCTAACGGTCTTTAGCGGGTCCTCGGGGATTGCGTCGCAGACGCCTGCGACGTCACACCTCGTATTCGAGCCGTTAGCGCGAGGGTCAAATCCCTAGCGCGCACATTTGTGGGTTATCTGAATACGAGATTAGAAATCTCAAAGTCTTCGCCGGACGGGGCCCCGCCGAAGGCAGGGGAGTCTCGGCGAAGACTTTGAGATTGAGAATCGAGGATTCAGATAATTGGTTTTTGCGGCTGTCCGGCCGTGCAGTGCCGCGACGCTACCATCTGCTGGATAATGGCTGAACGCCTCTAAGTCAGAATCCATGCCAGAACGCGGTGATACCTCCCACACGTTGTAGACGGATACGAATAGGCCTCGGCCGCTAGTCGGCGAGCTAGGAGTTCTTCAAACCCCGAGCTCGTCGTTTGTAATTGTGACGTCGTCGGTTTCGACGTAGTCGCTGGGGACTTGCGCAAAGGTTTAAGTAGGGGTAGTCCCTCCTGATGTTGTTTAACAGAAGACGGAGGACCCAAACGACTCTTTGCGGCCATAAACTATTATAAGCTGAATTGAATTATTATTCCAAGCTCTTCGCTCTTGTACAATTGACACTCGCGCATCAAACAATCACCCGTGACCGATAAGTTCTGTTCCGTCAGACTAAGGTCTTCGCACTCGTCGCGCGCACTGTCGTACGCTATCCCTCGTACAGAAGCCCTTGTCACACGGACCACCTTGGTCCTTCCTGAAGCCAATGATAATTCTTCTGCGACGTGTCTCGGGTATCTGACTGCGTCGATCTATTACCCGGACTGTCGTATGACTTCGGGGACCATCCTTAGGGTCGCCGATGAGCTGATCTCTTCGTATTCGCTGATATGGGATTGGTTTGGAATGTATTACTGTTGAGTAGTAAGACATCACATCGTCCCATTAAGGCCACGACGGCTACGACGGCATGAGTCGACGTGTCCAACAAGACAGGGGAACCTGGTGAAAAGACGTCCCGAAGCCCGAGTGCCTCCTGACGTGTGCTTGTCAGCCCTCACACTCAACAAGGACAATAGGTGGGAGATGTCGGGCTTCAGGACGTAGTAAGGGGACACGTCAACATGTCGGGTGCGTCGGAAGGTAGCCGCCGCGACAATGGGATGATGTGATATCGGGTTCTGTAAATCTCTTTGAGTCAGCTGGTTAGTCTTATTGGCGACTAGACTGCCGATCAGATAAGGCATCAGACGCCGAAGGCTATTGCTGTAAGCCAATAGCTTCGTATTCGGTCCGTTCCTATGATAAGTCTTAGTAGAAGCGGGTCAACGGACTTATCCGTATGACAAGGAGTTCTCAGGAGGTTAAGGGTCTGGACTTAGCGGTTATGATCTCATGACTTCAGTCGGGCCTTCCTTGCCCTTCCGTAGCCCAATGACGACTAAGCGGCGATATGTCTTGGGCGCCTTGCTGTGTCGATCTATCTCCCGGGTCATCCGATGACCTGATAGTTGGGCTATTGTCTCCTAATGTCGTGATAACTTCGTACTCGCTTGTGATGCGACTGATCTAGAACACAGGGTTGCTGTGTTGATAGACATCGTATCCTTCTCAATAAAGCCACAGCGGCTACGTTGACGTATGCTGACGCGACGAAGGGGATGAAGGTCCCCTTCCTATTCGACTGACCTGAAACCCGGGCACCTCGTAGCGGGCTTGGGTAATATCGGGCTTCAAGTCAAGTAAAGGGGACACGTCAGCATGTCGGGGACGTAGGGGGTAGCCGCCGGGGCAAATAGAATGATACGATGTCAGGCTCTGTAAAATCTCTTCGGTCAGTTGTTCGGTTAGATGCCGATCAGACCATAGGGGGCTGGGTGATGTATGGTCTTGTGCCGTGTCTGTATCGGAACTAGTCTGCGATATGTTTAGTAAAAGCGGGTCATCGGGTTAACCGTATGACATCTTCAGTTCGTATCCGAACTTCAATTGACTCTATCGCTACGGCACTTCAGTTATTTATGACCCCCATCACAACCGCGGTACGAGACATGGCCATGTATCTGTGTGACATATGACCCCCGTTATATATATATATATATATAATTTACTTGTGTTATTTTAAATACTTTGATGAGTTTAAATGTTGCAGAATATAAATGTTTAGCTTTTTAAGCATTTAATCACTATAAACTATTTATATACAGTTTCAGAATTTGCAACTATTGAAGGATGATTGAAAAAAGTAGGCAGGATCTGCTATGGTATTCCTTACGTCCGTACGTCCGTACATATTCAGTTAACCAGTGTAGTGTCAATTCCGGCGCCGACAAGGTCATCTTAGATGTACGGATCTCGTCAACATAAGCTACCTCTTATCCTTTTCTATTCATATTATCATTTAGATACCCCGTGACTCTCAATTGCTCATCCAGCTCGTCACGACCTCCTCGTTATCTAACTTTCATTACCACTTCTTAAGGAAGTTGTTTTCATTTATTTAATAGCGTACTATTCTAATTCTTGAACTTGAATTTGCTTTCTGAGCTTCTATCAGAGCATTCGATCACTTTCGGTTCATCATCCATAATTCATCGACCATCAATCTTAGTTATAAACACATTGCATGCAAGCTATCCCGCCTGCGGTCTGAGGCGTGTGCATCATCTCTCGTTTTAGCCGGGGCTTTTCCGGGCAGTACGGCCCGTCTTCACAAGCATGAGTCTCACCAACCCTCCCTCGGCAGCGTCGGGGCCCGCATCATCCTCTACACGCCCCCAGAGCTTGAAGAGAAGCATCCAAGCTGCATTTGAAGGTATGTCAGACCTAAAGATCGGCTCAATTGAAGTGAGTTGAATGCGAGGAGGAACAGGAGTACCAGCCTCACTCTGCCTTGTCTTTAAATTGCGTTGCCTTGATTATATGAACCTACCGCTCTACCTATATTCCATCCGCCTAGAACACGCTTTTCCCCCTTCTACCTTCTTCCTTCTTCCTTGTCCCTTTCCCCTTTTTTCTTCCTTTTAATTATTTTCCTTTTTCAATAGTCCATGTACAATCGCTCCTGTACATTCGCTATCAAATGATGCAAAATTCGGTGCACATTGGAGTGAAGGAGCAAATCATAATGGCCTTTCCTCAAAGAGAATTTGTTTGAGTAGATGGCAACGGCGGGTGTCTCCCTACATGGTCTTCTCTTTTGCATTTTCGATATCACATCTTATCCGCTATAAGCGCAGCATCCACCATCACTACCTTTCTATCAGTTTTACCTACGTGACTAACTCAACTCATTGTTCAGATCCGGCTGACAGAGGTGGCAAAATGAACTACCAACCAAAGGTCAAGGTTATGGACAAATATCGTGTTGTGGGTTTCATTAGCAGTGGCACATACGGCAGAGTCTACAAGGCCCACGGTCGCCAGGGCCAGCCCGGCGATTTTGCCATTAAGAAGTTTAAGCCTGATAAGGAGGGAGAACAGGTACAATACACCGGGATTTCTCAGTCAGCCATCCGGGAGATGGCACTCTGCTCCGAACTGAGACACGATAATGTTATTCGTCTGATCGAGATCATTCTCGAGGAGAAGTGCATTTTTATGGTCTTCGAGTATGCGGAACACGACTTGCTACAGATCATCCACCACCACACCCAGCAGCCGAGGCACAGCATTCCGCCATCCACCGTGAAAAGTATCATGTTCCAGCTACTCAATGGCTGCGAGTACTTGCATACCAACTGGGTCCTCCATCGCGATCTGAAACCGGCTAATATTATGGTGACCTCCGGCGGCCAAGTCAAGATCGGCGATCTTGGCCTCGCGCGGCTCTTCTATAAACCATTGTACTCACTTTTCAGTGGAGATAAGGTCGTTGTAACGATATGGTACCGTGCTCCAGAATTGCTGCTGGGAAGTCGCCACTACACGCCGGCCATTGATATGTGGGCCGTGGGCTGCATTTTTGCTGAGCTTCTGTCCTTGCGACCTATTTTTAAAGGTGAAGAGGCCAAGATGGATAAGAAGACGGTGCCCTTCCAACGAAACCAGATGCAAAAAATTGTAGAGATTATGGGTTTGCCCAGTAAGGAAAACTGGCCTTTGCTCACGAGTATGCCCGAATATAGCAACCTCTCGACGCTGCAGCCACCTATACAACACCCCGGCCATCACTCTTACCACCAACAGCACGGTAAGGCGTCACAACCCGCATCAACCAGCCAGCTAGAGAAATGGTACTACGGCACCATTAATGCACACGCTTCCACCTCCTCGCCCGCTTCGAACGACAGCCTCACCGCTCTCGGTGCAGAAGGTTATCGCCTCCTAGCTGGACTCCTAGAGTACGACCCAGAAAAACGATTAACCGCAGCACAGGCACTCCAGCACCCCTTCTTCGGCGGCAGCAACAGCAATAACAATGTTGGGATGGGAATGGGTGCGGGCGCTGAACGGGAGCGCATCAGCGGGAACTGCTTCGAGGGCCTGAAGACCGCGTACCCAATGCGGCGTGTTAGCCAAGATGACAACGACATTCGGACGAGCAGCTTGCCGGGCACTAAGCGGTCTGGACTCCCGGACGACAGTCTACGGCCGGCTAAGAGAGTTAAGGATGTGTAGTCTCTCCTCACGAAAAAGAAAGAAAATTAGCATCACGTAAGTCAATATACATGGATAGGAAATGGTAAGATTGGTGGGATTGAGCCGAACGGGTCGGAATTTCATCATCACCGCACACACGGCATAACCCCATCACTTCATGTGGCTAAACGAACAAATCGATCCATCAATCAAGTATCTGTTAGCAGGGCAACGGCCATCCTGCACAATGGAACATTTACCAGGCGTTTTGTTGGATGACTGCATTCATCTATGCACCCGTACACCCATCCATACGGCAATTAGAAGGCAGGTTCTTCAGAGTAGAAAAAATAAACGAATTCTATTATTCGGCGGGATGTGTGATGTCACCTACCAACCCTTACGAGCCGATTATCTTAACTTATTAACCTCAGAGTGATTACTCAGTAGACTGGCTTCACCCAAGTATCATCCGAAGGTTCGTAGATAGATAGGTAGTACCTAGGACTTATTGCATGCTTGCCTCCTCCCTTATCACCACAACCATCGTAGTAGACACCGAACGCCTATTCTACAGCCCCTTTCTTGCCTCCACCCCGCTTTCTGTCCACCTTTCTCTCTTATCTTGCATTCTCTCCTTTCTGTCCCGTCTCCATCTCTGCTATCAATCGTCATTCCACACAGCCCAATGAAGAACGGGTTAAATGCTGTAAGATGAACGTGGACAACGAGCGTAGCAGACTAGCAAGGCCCCGTACTGTACAATAGCAGAAAAGAAAAGAGTCAAGAGAGGCGGCAGAAAGGTGACATGTGATTTGAAACAAAAGAAAAAGATTGACCAGAGAAAAAGGAAGACGAATCATCACAAATCCCATGTAAAAAATAATATATGGTTTCTTTTCTGGCATCTGCGTCTTCTCATCTTGTTCTTATTCGCTAAAAGGCACCTATCTATTTGTCGACCGATCTAGATAGGGGATGTGCAGAATACGAGGTAGGAGGCGGTTCGTTCTCTCGAGTTCAATTAGGCGGGTATGTACGTGGTGTAGTCGTCGTTAGATGGAAGTTGATTAGGTAGGCTGATATGGTATGATCGAGGCAAAACGGCAACTCATTTCATAACCAGTTTGTTTCTTGAGCAGTTTTCAGACACATCCCGCCGCCGTTATGTATTCATTGTTTTTTTCGTAAAAGGGAGTTGTACAGGGAAAGAAAAGGCCCGCTTTAGAGGATAGAAAATATAATAACCGAAAAAGGAGTAGAACCGTGCAGAACAGCCTTGCGGGCAATAAAACGGAACCTGATGAGAAAAACAGTGCTCGGGTACCTCGGTCTCTTCCACTTGATTTTTTGTCTCGGTTCGGCCAAGAATGGGACTCGGCGATTAATTAATTAAAATTTTTGTAATAGACAGGAAGCTCTTGTCTCTGTCGCGCTCAGCTGCTCGACTTCTTTCCCATCCCAAGCTACCATTATCAATGCAATAACAGGGACGTTTCGCGCATGGTTTCCACCGACATATTTCAGGATGTGCTTGTGGGCGGCGAGGATTGCGACATAAAGAGTGATGTGAACTGGAAGGAGGCTAGGTCCCAACCATCCAGCTTCCGATGGATGACAAGCCGTAGTATACGGGGGTGTGGGCAGTGGTTCATATAGTCTTGGGCAGTTCAGAGCCCTTATTTCTTCACCGGAACAGGCGGGGCCTTGACGTTGTTGGAGAGCCAGGCCAGACCCTCGAGGAGGCCCTCACCAGTAGTGGCACAGCTGGGCACCACGTACCAGACCTTGTCCTTAAGCTTAGAGAGCTGGAGTGCTTCTGTGACTTCTTGCGGTTTCATGGCTGCAGCAAGATATGAATTAGCACTGGAGCATCTTTTCTTGACTGTGAAGGTAATGAAGGAGACCCGAGGGCTTACCGTCTGCAATATCCTGCTTGTTTGCGAATACTAATAATAAACTGTCCTTCATTTCGCGATCGTTGATGATACGGTGGAGTTCCTGGCGGGCCTCTGCTATCCGCTGGCGATCAGAGGAGTCGATGACAAAGATTAAGCCTTGAGTACCTGTTCATGCAACGCGTCAGGAACCAGCAGACAAAGGGACAAAAGGGCAATGGCATGGTGTGGCTAACCGCTAAAGTAATGCCTCCACAACGGTCGAATCTTGTCCTGGCCACCAACATCCCAGACGTTGAATTTGACATTTTTGTAGGTGACGGTCTCGACATTGAACCCGACGGTAGGTATGGTGGTGACGTCCTGTCCCAACTTGAGCTTGTAGAGAATGGTTGTCTTGCCAGCAGCATCAAGACCAAGCATCAGCAGGCGCATCTCCTTCGATCCGAAGATCTTGCCCATCATCTTGGAGAGTTGACCTCCCATGATTGCGGGTTATGTGCAGCGTCCGTATGGTATCGTTTATGTGGTATCGCCCGTGTAATTTGCGTATGCAGTCTGTGATCGTAGCAATGGGATTGAGAAAATCGATCGCGTGTTGAAGGGTGGGCAACAACACGAAAGAGAGAAAAAGAGAAAGAGAGAGAGAGAGAGAGAGAGAGAGAGAGAGAGAGAGAAAGAAACGAGGCTAACGGTCGGTTCGAGGGGAAGATCGGGAACAGGTAAGGTAGGCAAACTACCTACACTATCTTTGATAATGGAATGCTCACTCGCGCTTCACAGAGAGAAATCAAGTTACCAACCAACAAGAAAAAGAATCACAAGTACTTCGTACAAATGTACAAAACGTACAGATGTATGTAATATTTGAGTCAGCCAGACAAACACATCAATGATGGGCTGTGTTCGACAGTGCTGAAATTGTTCGGTTTTGTTTGTTCACTAGTTAGCCTTCCAATTTGTCGTCGAAAGGGGGAGAGACAAGGGGACGGGACTGACAGGATCCTGAGATGAACCATCAAGACGGACAGGACGAAGGACGAAGGATAAGTCACAGTGCGACGGCCCAGGAACACACAGCCCAGACCAGATTGAGTTAGGCGACCCTGACGCTACTGCGGAGACTTAGTGCAAGATGGGGCACAGTAATGGGCATTAATTAATGTAGGTACCGGCAGTCGACCGCTAGTCCGGATCAGGCAATATACACAGGTGCTCAGGGCCTCAATTTCAATTAAAATTACTGCTAACCAGGGATTCTCCATGCTGTACGTCCGTACCTATGTCCGCAGTTGTAGGCACCTTAGGTACCTACCTAAGGTACCTAATTGCAGATCGTCACCACTAACTTACAGTAAGGTACCTACACTACATACCTAAGGTACCTACATATAAGGTACGGTCCGTACGTATAGGTATAGGTAACTGATTAGAGGTAGGTACTAGTATAGACGTCCGTACGGACGTACGTACGGATTACCTACCTATGTAAGTAATATGACTAGCCCGGCCTAGCATATCACACTGTCTTCTAGTCGAACATCCGGAATAGAAACAACCTTCGTGTCCGGGAATTTGCCCGTCCCTTGCGACATCATAACTACATAATGTAGGTGGGTAGCAGTGATGAGACACCACCCTAGGTAGGTAGCTGTGACAACGCCCAATATGTTTTTTTTGGCCTCATCAATTTTATCACCCTTCCGCTAAGTACCCGTAGCACAATAGCTTTCAAAATTGATGGATGATTCATCGCAATCGTACATAACCGAACTATCTATATACATGCCTGGATCAGATCGTACCTCATTCTGCCGTCAACATTATCAGCCCAGAAACAGAAATCAGTCATGTTGTTATTGCTGTTGTTGTTGCTGTTGTAGTTGTCCTACCCATCCTAGTCCGTAATGCACCGAAACGAGAAAACAACAAACAACCTCCGAGGCAATCGACCATCCTGAACAGCTTGAAAACGAGCAACCGAGATGTAAATACATAACGCCTTGTGAGTCACATTCCCTCAACACCATTCGCCCTCGTGCTATGGTACCTGTTGCACAATTCATGCCCAGAGCTCCGACCGTCCAACCGTCCAACCGTCCAACCGTCCAACCGTCTATCCAGAGTTATGACCGAAGATAGAAAACATAATAACAAGTGCCTAAGTCAAAATAAGCACAAAAGGTTCAAACCGTATGATAGCCATGTAGCAAAACCAGCTATGTGCTTGGCAGTCATCAAGCTCGATATTCAACCACGTATCGACGGGTGACGGCTTGCATAGTATTGCTGCTCTCTTCGCCCTCGAATCTGAGATTGACCTTCTCACTTCCGTCCATACCAATCACCTCAGCCTTGTAAAACGTGGTAGTGTTAGGATAAAGCGCTAGCACAACCTTCCCCTCTTCGAGAGGCGTCAACACGCTACCTTCCTTGGGAATAAGAATCATGCTGCTGGCACTGGTTCGAAAGTCTTTCTGGTGATGATTTTCCACAACGTCGGCGTCAAGTACTTTGTACCTTCGCGACTTACCCTCACCACGTACTTCCTGAACGATACCCAAGATCCAATCTGCCTGCTCGTTGTTGCCGGTTGGCTTGGGCTTGAACGCCACCTCATCGTCCTTGGCAAAGATCTGCTTGGAACGGTTGGGAATAGCGGCAGGGCCAGGCTGCGGCTCAGCACTACCGGCCTTCGCCGCTGGCGTCGACCGGTCTGGGAATTTCGGCGGCACCGAGTCGCTCCGGTCTCCCTTGCCACCCATGCGTCTTGCTACGCTAGGGCCGGGCGACGGCATAGGTGAGTCATCTGGGTTAAAGTCCCACGGGTCTTTACGCTGGCCCGTTAAGCGCGAGGCACTTGCTTCCTGAGCCTCCTCGTTGTGCTTGGCAATGGCTCTCAATACCTTGAGCTTCTCCATATGCTCAAGAATCATTTGCTTGGCTGCTTCATTGGTTTTCACCCCTTGACGCGACAGTTGATCAAGTTTGTTGAGATCGTCCAGACTCAGGGCTGCATGGGATGATTAGCATGATCTGGTCTTGGGTAGGCATTATGAGACGGTTTCACTACGGCACGACTTACTGTTGTCCTTCTTTTTCGCGGAGCATCGCGCATCAAGCTCCGCCATGGCGTTTGCATTGGCAGAACTCTGGTTGACTAGATCAACAATTCCGGGTAATTTTTCTTTAATGTCTCTCCAGGCGGCAAGCTCCTCACCGTGCTCGCCGATTTCACTGTTGCGATTTGCCCCCCTCCGTTGGTTCCCGCGTGGTAACATTGTTGCTTTGGCGGCAGAACCTTGGGTCTCTCTAGGTTCTGAGGTCGAGCTGGGTGTTGAACTGCGCTTTTTTGACTCGTCAATTATGGCTGAGCCGCTCTTAGAGCCGCCGCTATTTTGACGATGAGTGGTTGGATACGCCCAGGCAGGCCCCAGATCGCACTCAAGTTCTCTCAAGGCTTTTTCTGTCTTCTTGTCAGTCTTGTCCATCGTGTCGAGACCGAATCAGCAATTTGGGAATGCAATAGGCTGATTAATGAAACGATACACAACAATAGCTGAGTGCGAACCAGACGGATACCGACGAAATTAACGCTGATGGGACTGGAAGTATTATAACGACGGCGGTGATGATAACGATGACGCTGCGGAGTTGTTTGAAGCAATCAATTAAGCAATAGATTCTTTGGAAACAGATGTTTAAATGGAGCAACCGAGCTACTTACACAACCCAAATGTACAGCAAGCAGTGATGGAAAGTGAGAGAGGTAATCGTCACAACGTTCTGCTTGGAAGTAGGTAGGTAGGAAGATGAGGGAGAAATGATGGCCGGGTGAAATTGGCGACCTTGGGAAAGTGAGAACTTATATACCTTGTGCCTGAGTAGGTAGTTAGGTTTTGATTAAGATGGAAACAACCAGAAGCAGTGCACAAAGTCTGTGTGCTCGGTGTTGAAGATGTTAGCACAGTACCAGGAACAGTAAGTAAGTGGTAGGTAGTGTATGCAGAGCACAGATTTCACCGTTGGATGGGATGAATCTCTCTACGTGATAACCCAACGATGATGAACATGGATACGTAGGTAGGTCGGATCGATTCCCTATAGGTAATAAGTATGCCTTAGGTAGATGCCTACGTCACCTGACCTAGCGCTAGCGTACCCTACCTAGGTAGGTTAGGAATCTACACGTAAGTACGTACGTAGACCCGTACGTATATTGGAGTTTTTCCCGTGTACAGTACTTTAGGTAGGTATTCCGTATTCCGTACGGAATACGGACGTACACAGGTACCTAAGATACCCAAGTTAGGTATGTACGTACGTACCTTAGGTAGGTAATTAGGGACATAAGGTACTTCGTATGTAAAGCCAACACTCGCGGACATTCACCCACATCATTTTGTTCAGTGCCTTAGGTACCTACCTTCTAGGTATCTAAGGAACGGACGTACGGGACGTACTTCATACCTCTTACATCTAACTTACCTTACCTACATGTAGGTACTACTACTTACGGTACATACGCCGTTAGGTACCTAATACGTATATGTACTTACGAGCGTTGTTGACCGGCACCACCTACCTACCTACCTACTATGTAGAACTTACCTAGGTAGGTACCCTCCAGCCCGTCTCGGCCTGTAAGATATTTGACGGCCTGCCATATGTGGTACTTGGAACCTAAGGTAAGTACGGATCCGTAGCAGCCCATCATACTTAAGATTAGGTACCTAGGTACCTAGGTACCTTGGGTACCTTACTTATGTAGGCCCAGATGGCGGGGTAAATAGGTAGGTACGGATCCGTAGGTCTACCTATTCCGTACATTACTTACCTAAAGTACCGGAAGTACTGTTGTACCTACCTTAGGTACCTACCTAGTGCACAATACACCCCGCTACGCCGCCGCGCTACCTACCTGGTACTTACCCACGGACGGATCCGTAATCTGTCTGACTTTAAGTTATCTAAGGTAGGTACCTCATACCTGGTACCTACGGACGTACCTAAGGTAGGGATAAATAAGTACAGTACCTACCTCCTTCAACCCTATCGCATCATCATCCAAACTGATTGCTCTTAAAACCTTTTCGCGTTCCGGGCCACGTACTTCTTTTCTCCCCTAAATATCACCCCTCTCTTCTTTCTGTCGCTGCGCCAGTCACTTAGTCGGCGACGGAGCCATATAGTAATTATTCGTCGATCATGGTTCTACCGGTTCCTTTATTCCGCCTTCAATGCGGCGTGAACTCGTATGACTGGGGCAAGATTGGGTCTGAGTCGGCCGCGGCCAAATTCGCTGCCGCAACGCCCTCAGATGACCTAGTCATTGAGTCCGAGAAGCCCTATGCTGAGGTGTGTCGTCTGCCATATCTGAAATCCTGATCTGTGGGGGTTATAGGACTCCAGTCTGATGTGGAATTCGTCGTTAGTTATGGATGGGAACTCATCCCTCCAACCCTTCTAAAGACCTGGCATCCGGTCGGACTCTCCTTGATCTCGTAGAATCCAATGTTATGCTTCTAGGCTCGTCCACCAAGGCGCGGTATGGTGCCAAGCTTCCCTTCCTCTTCAAGGTGCTTTCCATCAACAAAGCCCTGTCCATTCAGGCACACCCAAACAAGAAGCTTGCCGAGACGTTGCACGCCAGGGACCCTAAGAATTACCCCGACGATAATCACAAGCCTGAGATGGCCATCGCCATAACTGATTTCGAGGGCCTGTGTGGCTTCCGTCCTCTGGGCGAGATCGCGCACTTCTTAGCTAATGTTGCGGCTCTGCGCCAGCTTGTTGGCGAACAGCACGCCACTGACTTTGTCCTTACCGTCCAGCGTCTGGGGAGCAGTGCCTCCGATTCCACCACTGAGCTTAAGCATGCTCTTCAAGCTGTGTTTACTCGCTTGATGCAGGCTTCATCCGAGGATGTGGCATCTGCCACCAAATCTCTCGTCTCAGAAGCAGGGAGCAAAGGCGCTGAGTTTGCTAGTGGCGGTACCAATTCTACGAATGGGGAGACCCTGTCCCGGCTTGTGGTCAGGCTCAATGAGCAATTCCCTGAAGATATTGGTCTTTTCGTTCTCTTCTTTCTCAACTACGTCCAACTATCGCCGGGCGAAGCCCTTTTCTTGAAGGCTGATGATGTTCACGCCTACTTGTCCGGTGATATCATTGAGTGCATGGCCGCGAGCGACAATGTGATACGTGCAGGCTTCACCCCCAAGTTCAAAGATGTTGAGACCTTAGTCAGCACATTAACATACAACTATGCTCCGATTGATGAGCAAAAGATGTCGCCTTCCGAATATCCTTACACCGTGCTTAACCGCACTGCCTATAGTTCAGGGTCAGAGGCGCTGTTGTATGACCCCCCTATTGATGAATTCAGCGTGGTCAGATCTGTCATGAAAGGAAACGGATCTAAAGTTTCTTTTGACCCGATCGATGGACCAAGTATCATCATTTGTACTCGAGGCCAAGGTAAGATCTCGGTTGGGTCGAAGACCGAAGAGATCAAGGAGGGTTACGTCTTCTTTGTTGGGTCAACAGCCGATCTTACGCTGGAATCTGAGGGGAGGGCAGAAGACGAATTCATCACTTTCAAGGCATTCTGTGAAGTTGAAGATCACAGTAACGGAGCATAGTCTTAGCATCCAAGTCTGAAATCGTTTCATTTATACCCTATTCGGTCTTTGTTTTCCTGGTGCTTGTTTGTATTTATAGGTTTGGTGACGTAGTCTGTGTCATATTGAGTGAGTAGTCTGAGATGGGCCCCAACAGTCTCAGATGAGGGCTACTGTGGATGGCCATATTCACCCTCATCTAGCAACTAGGTATGACTTGGTAGTGTGCATCCATTGCCAGATACGTTCCAGTTTCTCATTAACTGCCTACTCCGCGACAAGTAGAATCTTAGCTCCGGCCATTCAATATCAACGTCAGTCATAGGACATTGATGCAACCATGAAATCCTTACCATACTCACCATGCCAAGGACGATCGACCCCTGCCCCGCATACACACACATATCGTACAAGAATGTGAATGGTTTCAAGCACCAATTAAGCCAGGTCCATCCCTCTTGTCTTCCGATGTCTATAATAGCTTACAAGTACAGGTATCATAATCTCCGTAAGTCATACGCCAACCAGCCATCCAGAAGCCCAAGTCATCTATGTGAACCCTTCATTCTTCTCGGAGACGAGGCCTGTTGTCTCCAAAGGATAACTCGAAATCCATGACAAGACAAATCAATGGAACTATCAAAGAGGTTAGGTCACCTCACCTCACCGCTTTTGTCCCGCTTTTCTCTAGAGAGGCATTCCAATAACGCCTACGAAGACAACAGGAACGATGATGATCCAAAGAAACGTACAAAAAGTATTGTTGGAGATGTCACATATCGAATCAATATGGCATTCACGCATTTGGCGCTCGGCGGATGAAATATATACTGATGTCATTTTACTAAACCCTTGTTATTGTTGCCTCTTTTCCATTGTTTCTTCCCACTTCCCTTGAGGAACTACTCTCAGCACTCCTTTCTTAGCTATTTGATGTTACGAACTTCACCTACACACCAGCTCTGCAAGTCAAGTACCCGAGGCAACCCCGTAATCCATCGCTTCAAGCAGCATACCACGTAACCTCAAAAACAAGATGCAGACGCAGACCATCATCACTCTTCCTCCACTTGACTCTAACAGTGGCTCTGCAAACAGCAACATCCATGATCTCACCCATAAGCCCATTATCACAAATATCATCAACTACGATACCAGCAACACCCATGGCCCTGAACCCAACAACAATACACAGTGACTTGACAACTGGAATCACGCCAGCATCAGCAAGCATGACCCTCAACGAAAAGTCGGAACTAAACCCAGAGACAGGAGACAAAACCCTTGAAATCCTAGCCTACGGCAAGGAATCCAAGCAAACCACATACTACAGCTGTGTGGCTTTCGTCCGGGAGACGCACTGCGGCTGGCACGCGTCCATCCTTGACACGAGTAGCGCAACAAAGCTAAGTTCTCACCGCGTGGATCGGAGGAAAATAGGTGGCGTCACCGTCGCTTGCATGATCACGGGGCTAATGCTCGTGATGTAGTTTTTTGTAAGGGGGTTCTTCCCAGAGTGAGAGAGAGGCTAGTAGGAGCGAGGTCACAGTGAGAGTGTGGTAGTATGGGGTAGAAGTCAATGGTCATTGAATCCTGAACCTCCCCTTCTACGAGGTGGCGGTTCAGTCTACTTATAGGCATCTGTGTGCTAGCTAGTCCCTTAGTGCCTCGCCGAGGCCCACCTGCTGGTCTCCTTGTCCTTATGAGTGCTGCGTCCGTGGATGTCCCTGACATTTTTGACGTTGGATCCAGGCATACTGGCCATGTGTTCTAAACTCTTCATATTTGAAAGACAATAGAGACGAGGGGTGTGATGATAGACGGAACATGACCTTGCAAGGCGTTGATATATCACGAATGGTAACGTTTGGGGCTGGATTTCGCAGTAGTAGCCAACGAGTCGGATTTTCTATCATATGGGGATCTGTAATATGTATGACAGCGATTGCAACCTTGCTGCGCTTAACAACAAACCAATCCCAGAGTGATGCGACACGAACCCGACCCCTATCTGTAAGAATGTGCACACACTATCGTAACTTGTAGTCAAGCTTTGAAGTCACCATGTCGTGAACTCGGAGCGGCTTGGAATGGATATAGGCCGGAATGCTACCAAAGCAGGTAGCAATCTAGGTAGCGTTCAACGTGAAGACTCACGCCTGCACTGCTTTCCTGGTTGGGGAGAGATAGACTGTAGTCATCTGCCGGACAAAGAATGGCGAGAACCGAAAATGGTGTTGAAGACAGCAAGACCGGAAAATGAACGATTGGAGAGAAGCACTAGCTACCTACGGATCCGTATTCCATACGGACGTACATATGGTACCTAGTATTTAGAATGATGTGGAGTGGATTATACTTATAGGTACGTCCGTCGGTAGGTTGTACTGAGCAAGAAGATGGCTATACCTACGGAATAATCAGATGCCTATCGTTACTGTTTTACTATGCCTGACATCGCCATGGTCAGTTTTTTTTTACCACTGACTAGGATTAGCTATGGGTCTCTTGTAAGTTGTGCCTCCTTGCCTGCCCCTGTCCGAGTCTCTGAGGTCTCAATCGCCGGGATGCGCTCGGGTATTACATCCTAGATGGGTCAGGTAGTGGGTAATTTACGTCCACATCACTCTCGCTCGTGCCCCTCTTGTAGGTACTGGAATCCTCCGTGCCACGCCGAGCCTTCAACTGGCAAGACATCCATCTTGTTGATATCCGTATAAAACCCGGGAAGCTAAGTCACGGTATCTAAACTTCCCCACGTCGACAACCTGAGTGAATTAGGTATTGTAACGGTATTGACTAGGTATATGATTTTTTTCCCACTATATCAGCGACAGCTATACATATAAATACGACACGAACGTTCAGGGCACACTGCGCCTAGGACATCATGATCGCCACCAAGCAGTGCCCACCCTTCCGGGCTGAACATCTGGGGTCTCTTCTACGTCCCAAGGAATTGACAGAAAGACGTATTCAACTGGACAACGCCACGACTCTCGAGATTTCACAAGACGAGAAGTTGCGCGAGATTGAGAACAGGTCCATCAATGAGATCGTCAAGCTACAATTAGACTTGGGCTTCCATGCCATCAACGATGGAGAGTACCGGCGACACCAGTTTTGGGGTACCTTCTTCCCAAACCTCGAGGGTTTCGAAGAGATTTCTGTGCCGGGCTGGGACATGTTCCGCATGTATGTCCCGGACATTGCGGCATTTAGTCAGTAGATCTCTCTCTCTCTCTCTGAGCATCATCCGTCACTTGGCCCACATTATTCCCTAGCGTTATTATAGATTGATAAGGAAGCCATATCCTGATGAACCTTCGTCTGCAGCTGAGTCGGGCCACAAGCCAGGCGAGTCTATCATCTGCACTGGAAAGATTAAGCACGTTGGCAGTAGTTACCTGCCCGATTGGAGTTACCTCAAGAATCTTGTTCCCGCCTACCGCGTAAAGGAACTGAAAGTAACACTAGCCGCTCCGAATTGGTGAGACGCCCCTATCTCTTTACTGCATAACTCGAGGTTTTCAGGCACTAAAAGACTAGGTAGGTACCATCTGCGCTATAAAAAGGGAATGGCCTACCCGGAGAGTGTCTATGCCAACGATGCCGAGTATTTCAAAGATATCGCCGAGGCGTACAGAACAGAGCTTCGAATTCTATATGAGAACGGGTGCCGAAACGTTACAATCGACGATCCGAATCTAGCATGTAAGGCAGATTCAATCCTCGGCAGCGTTGAGACAACTAAGCCGTGCTCACAGACTTCTGCTCGGAGAAGATGCTCGCAGGGTTCAAGGCGGATGGCGAGGACCCTGATAAGCTATTGGACACATATGTCCAGCTGTACAATGATTGCATCAGTTCACGACCGTCTGACATGCACCTGGGCATTCATCTCTGCCGGGGCAACTTTGCATACAGCAAGCACTTCTCGGAAGGCGGATACGACCGAATCGCGAGGAAGCTTTTCAAGGAGATCAATGCCGATACGTACTTTTTGGAGTACGACACGGAGCGAGCTGGCACATTCGAGCCGCTCAGGGAGCTTCCGGCAAATAAGAACGTGGTCCTCGGCGTGGTCACCAGCAAGTTCCCGGCACTGGAGGACATAGGCGAGATGCAACAGCGTGTATTTGCAGCGGCCGATATCATTGCGCAGGGCTCAGGACAGATGCGCGAGGAGGCTCTGAAGAGAATGTCTGTTAGCCCCCAGTGTGGATTTGCAAGCCATCATCTGGGAAATTCAGTGACGAAAGACGATATGGTGGCCAAGCTTCAGCTTGTGAGAAAATTAGCGGACACGATCTGGCCGGGAGAGCCATGAGACAGAACAAGATGAGACAGAGAAGACAGATGAGAAAGTATGAGAAACATGGGAAAGAAATTGATTTCCGCTTCAACTTGTAGGTAGTGGAATGAGTATGAAATTACGGACGTACCTTAGATAGTGAGAGTGGATGTTATGTAGTCCGTACGTCCCCCGTATGAATCATGTAGATAGATCGCCGATAAGGTAGGCAAGTTAGGCACTTATCAAGACGTATGCAACAAAACAAATGGACTCATTTTTAGTGGGCTGGTCAAAGTAAACAAACCACTTATTAACCGATAAGTTACCTAAACCCGTGAGCCAGCCAGCACCTACGGATCCGTAGGCAAATGTACAACTCATCTTAGCTGCCCAATACATGTCACACCCAGACATCTATGTCCAGGACCAATCGTCTGAAGTGGCACCTTTATTTATCGTGACCCCTCCTCTTCTCCCTCTTCTTCCTCTTCTCCCCTCTTCTCCCCTCTTCTCCCCTCTTCTCCCCTCTCTCATTCTTTTCTTTGTAGATTGACTTATCATTTTACTTCATCGTTGGACACCGTGACCACCAGGACTTACAACCGGGAGAGCACAATGCCTGATAAGAAGCTCAAGAGCCCTCCTCCTCCGAATGAGTCCGTCACCTACCGTTCGGCGTCGGATGATGGGGTTCCTCCTGATCTCCGTATCCTACATTATAACGATGTCTATCATGTAGACTCATCCTCGAGTGAGCCTGTTGGCGGTGCTGCGAGGTTCATGAGTCTGGTTCTGCATTACCGTGATGGGGAACAGTTCAAAGGACAGCCCGAACTGCTCACCTTCTTTTCCGGAGATGCCTTCAATCCGAGTCTGGAGAGTTCTTGCACCAAGGGTATGTTTTACATGAGCTCTGACTGTCAACGTTACTCGGCTGATCGCCCCTGGACTTGAATAGGCGATCACATGGTTCCATTATTGAACACCATCGGCACAGATGCCGCAGCGTTAGGAGTAATGATTTTCTCATCGATTCCCTGTTTTCATTGTGTAAGGTTGCTGACTCCCCTTCCAGAACCATGATCTCGACTTCGGTGTCCGCAAGTTCAGGCACCTGGCCTCCAAGTGCAAATTCCCGGTACGTACTGAATTATTTTTCATAATCTCCTCTGACAGCCTCATACGCTTACAGGGTCTTTTTCAAAAGGTCTTACCCTATGAGAATTGTTACTGACTCCTTGCTTATGATAGTGGCTCATTGCAAATGTGCTAGAGTACGACTTTTTATTTCATCTTACCCCATCATACTTTCGTGAATACTGACGCGTGGTGTTTTAGCCCAGCCCTGGGAGATGATATTCCAATTGGCAACTGTAAAAAGACCTTTGTGATGACTTCGTCAAATGGCATCAAGATTGGACTCATCGGACTTGCTGAGCGAGAGTGGCTAGCAACTATCAACAGTCTGCCACCGGATCTCATATACAAGTCGGCGAGTGAGACAGCCAAGGAGCTTGTTCCACAACTTCGTGCTCAAGGAGCTGAAATTATCATTGCTGTGACTCATATGCGTGAACCAAATGACAACAAGTTAGCCGAACAAACCGATGGCATAATCGACGTCATCCTTGGCGGCCACGACCATTACTATAACCACAGCGTGATCAAAGGCACTCATGTCTTGCGGTCCGGGACTGACTTCAAGCAGTTGAGTTACATAGAAGCGAGAAGAAGGCCTGATGAATCAGGGAAATGGAACTTCAACATCACACGTAGGGATGTTACATCAGAAATACCTCAACATCAACCTACTCTTGACTTGGTCGACAAGACAACAGCAAGCCTCAAGGTCACACTTCAAAAACCTATCGGTTACACAGCCGCACCCCTCGACGCTCGCTTCAAAACGGTCAGGCTGGTAGAAAGCAACATCGGCAACTTGGTCTGCGATATCATGCGCCACCACTACTCAGGCGATTGCGCCCTGATAAGTTCTGGTACTATCCGTGGCGATCAGATCTATCCGCCTGGGCCTATATTACTGAAAGATATCCTTAGCTGTTTCCCATTCGAAGATCCTGTTGTCGTGATCAAGTTGACAGGCCAATCCCTGTGGGATGCTCTTGAGAACAGCGTGTCGCTGTACCCTGCGCTCGAAGGGCGTTTCCCTCAAGTGTCAAACATAAATTTTGTATACGATGCTCGGAAGCCGCCTCAAAGCCGCATCGTCTCCGTTGCTATTGGTGGCGAGCCCATAGACTTAGCTAGAAAGTATACGCTTGTGACGCGCGGGTACATGGCACGTGGCAAAGATGGCTACGACAGCCTACTCATTGAGTCGGAGGGAGGCAAAGCTGAAGAGATCATCTCCGAGGAGAACGGAATCCTGTTATCGATAATGCTGCGTCAGTACTTTATGTCCCTCAAGGTCATGGGCCAATGGAAGCATTGGGGTGAAGGTATGGGCCGACACTGGGACAAGGTCACGAGCAAAGTGGGCGCTTACCACCAGGCCACCTCGCCCTTGAACGACATGACTCAAGCAAAAGTAGAGGATTCACCGCAAGAGGGTGGATGGGATCAATGGAAACCCGAGAGGATCCGTGAGCGCAGAGCCGGTGTGATGCCCGAGGTAGACGAGTCAGACAACGAAGACGACGACGAAGTTGTCAAACAAAAGGGTATCGTTGTCGAGCAGCTGGATGTCGAGCTGCAAACCATGCGTCGTTTCTTTGGAAAGTGGGCACGTCTCGCAGGCGTCCAGTGCAAGGTCACGGACGAGCTCAAAGCCAGCGAGGTCAAAGTCGATTGGACGCGAGCCATTGCGCCGCACGTTGAGGGACGTATTGTCCGTGTGGATAGCGACTAGGCAAGTACATAAGGAGCATCGGATTCAACGGTTCAACTCAAATATAACGGCGATAATGCATCTTACGAATACATATGAATGAATGTTATGAATGGAGAATATAAAACTGTACAGAAAGATAGATGGAAAGTTCGACACGATTCCTTCTAATCCTCTGCATATTATAGTGAAAGAAATAAAAAAACTTTTGTTCATTAAATAGGATAGAAGCAGACGGCTATTTGCATAGACTTTACATGGAGATTTTCATCATGATAGTGCTTATAGCAGAGATCTCCATCGGTCGGTCAACCAGCGATCTGCCTGGCGGACGCTCTTCTGTTCATCAAGCAGTCGGTCGACCACATAGGCCTCGCAGTCGCTAGCAGTCGGCTCAGAATATTGGCCGACCGCCCAAGTCGATGATTAGTTACATTACAATTATTTCTCAGAAATTGTATATGAGCCCCCCGGTTCTGTTTGCTAACCTGCGGCCATCCGACGGTCCCATCGGTCGATAAACATACATAACAAGTCGGTCGATTCATATCTTTCGATCGGCGAATGACGATTGGTCAATATCTGACCAGCGGGCGGCTGGGTAGGAGGTGCTGACCGACCGAACCGACCGATGTATTGTACAACACTGGCTCAGCCTCAGCCTTATACTGGATGGATAGCCATAGCAAGTTAGATGATCATTATACAGTACAACTTCGCAGGCAAGTCTCCATCAAGACCCATACATATATATGAACAGAATATCTGGAGAAGCACGTGTACTCATATTGAGCGGTCTTGACATCCAACCTTCATCACATCGTACCAAGCATAGCATTCAACTTCCGGTAAGCAGTCACTGTCTCTTGATTCACAATTGCAGACAAAGCCCGACAGGCTTACTCCTACGCATTTCTTGTTACCTACTAGAGCTAATAAACCCTATCCGCTGAGTTCAGCGAGGCCCAAGCTAGATAGCTCACGTCAACGAGATGAAACAGCGAGTAGATAGTTCTTAGTAGAGACAACTGGTAGGAAAGGAGTAGCTAATAGTTCGTAGGCCGCTATCCATTTGGCCACTTTACTCTGATGTATCCACGGCAAGGGTTGCGAAATACATTGGCAACCGAATCGGAGTACAAAGTCACATTAGATAGAAAATCAGAAATAAATAAGGGGGCCAAAGCAGACCGTTCAATGCCTGGTATATTCCCATAATACCTAGTCAACTCACACAGCCTTGATTCCATGGTTCACGCAACTGCTGACTTGGTATACTTACTTTTCATCGCATTTGAGATGCAAAGTTCAAGATGAGAACCATGAATGTGAGGAATGGCATGTAGTATAATGTACCTACGCTACACTTATTAGGTATCTAATACGTACTGATAATTCCTACTCCAACCAGCTCACATACCGACCCAACCCCGAATCTAAAATGTTCCCAATTTACCCAGCGCAAGATTCTGGATTCAGACCTGCAACAAATACTTATTGTCTCAACCCAAGTATATCCCAACCCGCTCATCAGGCCGCAACCATGCAAACAAGAAATCTTGCCGATATTCATATGTAAATATGCCAAGTAACAAGCAAATATCAATAAGGAAAGTATGGAAACCGCAGACTCTCCAGTGTAATACCGCCCGCGCCTAAGTTTGTATACTAGGTAGATAGTATCTAGCCAGGCAAGGAAGGGGAAGGGGAAGGGGAAGATTGGAAAGGAATAATGATAAAGAAAATCATGCTGCAATAGCCTATCTCACCCCAGATAGGTCGATAGATAGATGTCAATGAAGAGAGCCGATGTCGGTCACAATGCACGTGGCGTTATCCAGTAAGTAAGTATTATGCCATAGAATATTCCAACAGGCCAAGCCATATTATGGACCCAAAACAGAAATTGAGACAGAAAGGTGAGATGAGCATATATATATCCTGCTTGCGTCCAGTCCATCGTGCGCAAAATCATCTCTCCCGCTCCATGCGACCGATCACGAGACATGATCAGACTCGTCATCATCGCTATCCCAATCGACAGGCACCTCCCCGTATGCCGTCTTCCGCTCGGATTCTTCCGCCATCTCGCGCCACGTACTCCAGCTCAGAACCAGGAACGCAACAATAATCATCGCGCCTCCCAACAATGCTGAGAACGAGAGCGCCTCGCCCGTGATTGCCCAGTCGGCAATAGCGACAATGAAAATGGTCAGTAACGCTGCCACTGAGCTAAGCACGGGGCTCGTGAGAGAGATGAGCACGAGGAAGCTACCAGCGAAGGTAGCGTTCAGAAGAACGCTGATCCACAGATAAAGGGCTGTCCTGCCAGAGGGCAACTCGAACGTCTCCCAGCCGAGGATGTGCAGAATGGGGAGTGGGATCCAGAAGACGAGCAGAGTAAGGGCACCGATGCAGCTTCCGAACGTGTTGGCGAAGATGACACCCCGTGAGGCAGACGTGCCTTCGGGTGGACAAGCGAACCGCTTATACAACACCTCATACAGGCCGTACAGAACGCTCCCAGCACCTATGATAAGGTTACCGAGGAAGCGCGTGCCACCGCCCGCCTCGGCCTTGCCATCAATCGAGTCTCCGTACGCGACAACGAGCACACCGACTATGGCCACGAGAACGGCCAGCGATTTATCTAGTCGCATCTTCTCCTTCAGAAGCGGCACGCTGAAGGCGTAGGCGAAGAAGGCCGAGCAGTTGTAGATGGCGGTCAGGTCGCTCGGGCTCGTCATGTTGACAGCCACATACCAAGTAAAGCCAGCGACGGTAAGACAGCACGTGATAAACGCGGTAGTGCGGAGGATGTAGGGCACGGGGCTGCGGCCTGAGACGGTGTGCGGGAGGTCGAGCCGCTGCTCGGCAACCATATGTGCGGTACTGCGCAGTAGATCGAGGTGCCGGCGCCAAAAGGTTGACCATGGTACCTGGCGTCTCTGCAGGCGCAAAAAGAGCAATTGGGTGGGCCATAACAGCACCCATGACCCGTGGGTGAGGTAGAGCATGCAGTAGGCTTTATTCCAGCCGAGCTCGTGCTGAACATAGCGGCCCAGTTCGGTCTGCACGACGAAGGAGACGAGACACATAACCAGAAAGATGGAGGCGACCACATATTTCTGGCGGGCTGCGGAGCGGAGCTGGGCTTCGGGCGAGCGAGACCGCACGGTCGAGCCACTGGCGAATAGGGGCGGGCAGGCAGTGACAGCGGAAGCGACAGACGTGGACCGGGATTCCATGTCCCTAGTGTCGTCTAGAGTCCGAGTGCGCCCACGCTCTTGATCATGATCCTTCTCTAGCAGCGGCGCCCTAGCCTGGCGCGGAGAGGCTCTGCTCCTGCCGGCCATGTCGTCGAGGTAGGTTCGGTCGAGTACGGACTAATCGACTGTGAAATGGGAGGAATGGGATGTGTACTACAAAAGCTAAAGATTCTATATCATGGCTAATGAATGAGAAGCAGTTTAGCTAAGGGCGGACCGACGTAAGTTAGATGACAGACAAGCTTGATCAGGTATACTCACCACGGAACGGCGTAGCAGAGCAATTTCAGTGGGAATGCTGGTGATCTGGATGTGAGAAAGGATGTAAAGACTTATGCTGTCATCAGGATGATGGGCCAGTTGGAGTGCGCAGTCATAGTGTATGCAGGAGAAAAGGTCATGCGCTGATGTTACCACTTCTCATCCAAGACAATATTGAAGCTGGAATGATGGATGGCACACCGAGGGAGTTGATGCGTCAATATGTCCAGTATACTTTGTATTAGAGGTTTCCTAATGATTATGATCCTACGCCATTGGTAGGAAGTACTATATATAATCCGTAAGGGCACCTAAGGTAGGTACTAGTAGGTACCTAGCTACGTACGGACGTACTTAATAGGTACCTAAGTGTAGGTATACGTAGGCAGGTAAGTACACTACATAGGTACCTAACCGAGTAATACCTTAGGTACCTAAGGTACCTAAGCTACCTACTAGTAGGTACTTTAGCCAATGACCGCTTAAATACCCTAGGTACGTCCGTAGTTAGGTACCTTATTCCCTATTGCCCTATCTACACTAGATCGACCTTGACCGCATCAACTCCATCAACCCATTACCGTGGTTCAGGTCGTTGAGGTCAGTATCCGTAACTGCTGGAATATCTTACGGTACAGTGGGCATAAGGTATTCACACACAGTTATAAAGGAGCTCGATTAACCGGGCACCCCTATTTCGCTATCTGGGCACCCACCCAGCCGCTGACGGCTGCCACCAGCTTTCGGCGGTGCGTAGTTCGTACTTCGTACCAAGTCAAGTGTCTAGTTAGTGTACACCTATTCCTCCGTCCTTAAGGATAGTACGGGTACCTACAAGAAACAGGGATTGAGTCGGGTCTGTGCTGGTAGGTATAAACAATGGAAACTGTTACCTAAGCTCGAACATGTAGGTAGAGACGTTTATACATAACGTTGCTGTGCACGTACACAGGCATAGCATGATGGACCCTGTTTCTTGTACCCATACTACCTACCTAACCTATCTTAAGGAGTACGAAGTACGAACTACGCACCGCCGGGGTTCAGCTGGTGACAGCCGCTGGCGGCTGGATGGGTACCCAGATAGCGAAACATGGGTGCCCGGTTAACCAAGCTCTTATAAAGGGGGTGAGAATATTTTCTACCTACTACAATCCACTGGTTACCCTAGATCGTGCATAAGTAAGTGATTAGCTGCGCTTATCGCCGTTATTCATGCATAAGTCGCCTGCAGTCCATACTACCTAGTACTAGGTAGTACCTACCTATCATGATGACATGCCTGGCTGTACGTACGTAGGTAGTGTACGGATCCATACGGATTACCTACGGACGTACCTAGTCCGTATTGAAGAGCGATTAACGACGATTGCGCGGCTAAGGCCCCAGGAGTGTTACAGTGGGACTTACCTAGTGGTCGTAGCGGCACATCCAATTTTGATCGCACTTCCCTTGTTGTAGCCTATAGTACGGACGTACGTCCGTACTATAAGTACTTATATTCCGTACTCCTGTTGAGATTTCAGGCGGGCCCGTGGGGGTTCCGGCGCTTCGGTATTTTGGGCCGGCAACTCGGCCGATAATCATGTGTAAATACGTAGGTACGTAGGTGGGTCGCTTCTCGGACACAGTCGGCTTCGGCGGGACGTATGACTTCCACCCAGAGTAGCTACCTAGCCTTTTATATTGATTCGTTTGAGATATCAGCAATAATACCGACGGATCCGTACTCACATGGTCGTCGTGATGTTGGTGTGATGGGTAGTATGGACGTTGTACAGAATAAATCAGGAGTTGATTGCGAAGATAGTGAGATATATAAGTAGGTACGGACGTATAGGTACCTAGGTAGATTACTGGGGCCAAATTGATTGGTATCGATTACGTAACACTATTACTTACGTGCTCCTCCCAGAGACTCTCAGAGGACTTGTTCCAGAATCCAACCTACCTACTGCAGACCTTTACCTAGGTACTTGTACACTGCACTAGGAGAATGTCCTCGTGTACTATGTAGGCATTGACTCGGTTTTTGCAAACCGAGTCGTAAGTGATAACCCAAAAAACAAGGCCATCAGGCTCAGGATAGGTGTAAAAGTTTGTGAGCCAGGTGCCTAGGTGTAGTGCCGGAGAGGTAATACGTCCGTACGTTTTGTGAGGCTCCGAGAATGCCTCAGGTCCCTACCTTGGTAGTCTGCTAGCGGATATGGGCTTCGTGAAAGCGATACCGATGCTGTAGTTACTTCTCAGACATTTACTTCATTCGGACCGGCAAAAGCTTGACCACAGATCCTTCCTTCCTTTTTATTTTTCACTTCTTGGAAGCGGCCCACTAATTTCCTAGTGTGGCAATTTCTCACCACATCACCAGCTTCACTTCCTTTTCCTTCCTCTCCGACCATTACACTTCACATCTTTCCTCCCCTTTCCCCTTCCATTTTGTGAATATAGAAAGCATAGGATGGGTCGGACAGTGTCAAGTCGTTAAAATGTACAGCGCTTTCTTAAGGAAAGCACCACCACACCAGGCATACACCGCTATGTCTGGTAACTGAAACAACGTCGCCGTCATTCATGCTTAGGCATGAAGCGCACCATGACACTCCAGAGCGTCTTGTCCCTTTTTAGTGCCGACAGACTGATTATGGAAGGTTTTTCTGCTTTGCGCAGTTTTTCCCTATCATCGACAGTGTCACACGGATACGTGGCCATGTCTCATACCGCGGTAGCTAACGGTCTTTAGCGGGTCCTCGGGGATTGCGTCGCAGACGCCTGCGACGTCACACCTCGTATTCGAGCCGTTAGCGCGAGGGTCAAATCCCTAGCGCGCACATTTGTGGGATATCTGAATACGAGATTAGAAATCTCAAAGTCTTCGCCGGATGGTGCCCCGCCGAAGGCAGGGGAGTCACGGCCAAGACTTTGAGATTGAGAATCGAGGATTCAGATAATTGGTTTTTACGGCTGTCCGACCGGGCAGTGCCGCGACGCTACCATCTGCTGGATAATGGCTGAACGCCTCTAAGTCAGAATCTATGCCAGAACGCGGTGATACCTCCCTGTAAGGGGGCGGTCACCGCACCTACCTGTCACCCTGGCAACGCACACACGTAAATAAACAAAGGGCGACCGGAGGGCGCTACGATATCTACGATATCGGAGGCTAGGACGAACGGATAGGAGGAATAGGAACGGTGCCGCCAGCAGGGCTACGGCGCCACCTCCTATTCAATTAATTAGGCAACGCCGATCGCACCTATTGAAGGCAGTAGGAGGTCCGTAGAACGGACCTGCGATACGGTTATAAATAGGGCTATTCGGACCCTATTTCTAGACCTACGATTCTACTCCTTAAGCGATAGTTTTACCTATAAACTATAGACCTACCGCACCTATTGACTAGTCGCCGCCACCTATAATTGGCCCGCGACCCCCCCTATAAGCCGTCCGCTTAGTCATCACCTTGCTTACGTAAACTACTGTGATTACCGTGCCCCCGGCACCTATACCATTACACTCCCAAACGTTGTAGACGGATACGAATAGGCCTCGGCCGCTAGTCGGCGAGCTAGGAGTTCTTCAAACCCCGAGCTCGTCGCGCGTAATTGTGACGTTGTCGGTTTCGACGTAGTCGCTGGGGACTTGCGCAAAGGTTTAAGTAGGGGTAGTCCCTCCTGATGTTGTTTAACAGAAGACGGAGGACCCAAACGACTCTTTGCGGCCATAAACTATTATAAGCTGAATTGAATTATTATTCCAAGCTCTTCGCTCTCGTACAATTGACACTCGCTGTGACAAGGGCTTCTGTACGAGAGATAGCGTACGACAGTGCGCGCGACGAGTGCGAAGACCTTAGTCTGACGGAACAGAACTTATCGGTCACGGGTGATTGTTTGATGCGCGAGTGTCAATTGTACGAGAGCGAAGAGCTTGGAATAATAATTCAATTCAGCTTATAATAGTTTATGGCCGCAAAGAGTCGTTTGGGTCCTCCGTCTTCTGTTAAACAACATCAGGAGGGACTACCCCTACTTAAACCTTTGCGCAAGTCCCCAGCGACTACGTCGAAACCGACAACGTCACAATTACACACGACGAGCTCGGGGTTTGAAGAACCCTTAGCTCGCCGACTAGCGGCCGAGGCCTATTCGTATCCGTCTACAACGTGTGGGAGGTATCACCGCGTTCTGGCATGGATTCTGACTTAGAGGCGTTCAGCCATTATCCAGCAGATGGTAGCGTCGCGGCACTGCACGGCCGGACAGCCGCAAAAACCAATTATCTGAATCCTCGATTCTCAATCTCAAAGTCTTCGCCGAGACTCCCCTGCCTTCGGCGGGGCCCCGTCCGGCGAAGACTTTGAGATTTCTAATCTCGTATTCAGATAACCCACAAATGTGCGCGCTAGGGATTTGACCCTCGCGCTAACGGCTCGAATACGAGGTGTGACGTCACAGGCGTCTGCGACGCAATCCCCGAGGACCCGCTAAAGACCGTTAGCTACCGCGGTACGAGACATGGCCACGTATCCGTGTGACACTCGCGCATCAAATAATCACCCGTGACCGATAAGTTCTGTTCCGTCAGACCAAGGTCTTCGTACTCGTCGCGCGCACTGTCGTACGCTATCCCTCGTACAGAAGCCCTTGTCACAGACAGGCCGAATGGCGGTCAGTCAACTCTGGGGCAAGGGGTAGATCAGCGGGGTTATGCCTCTGGAAGGTACGGCCAAGCCCAATATGGGCCCGACGAGTTTACGTCTGATGGCAGCGTTACTAAAACAACCCAGCTGTGTCCCCGACCGACAAAAACACAGGGTGCCCTGCAAGGAGGGGGCGACTGCCTTGACAGAAAGTAGCCTTGCGGCAAGGAATTTGGCTTATGTACATAGTATAGCAAGCCACGTCTAATACCCCTCGGGAGGTCGGCCATGCCCATAGACGTTAAAATTATCAATCAATCAATCAAAAGCTTGACCACACAGATGCCACCGCAGCCCAAACAAACTTAGTAACTTCAAGCTGTTGAGGTGCTATTACCTACCTAACCTCAGGTACTCATGTAAAAATCTGCTCGTAGGACTGCAAGAAATCCCCGCAAATCCCCCTGTACAAAATAGGTACACTACACTACACTAATTCGCCGCTGTAACCCTCCATGCAAATAGATAAAAACAACGTCGTGTATAGATTGGTCCGACTGTTCTATGGACAGATAACAATGCTTCACTTATGGAGCGTCAGAATACATAGTAGTACATTAGGCTACGTAGGTACGGATCCGTACCTATTTTAAGTATGTTGCTTGCTACCGCCGCTGCAACGCCTCACGTGCCAGTCAGGAGGACCGCCAACTTCGTCGGCATTAATACGCTGTCAGCCGGGTGCGCTTTGGCACTTATCAGGGTAACACCAAAACGTAAACTTCCAGAGTTGCTAATGTTAATAATCCATGGCCTCCAGGTATTTTGTTTGTCGACTTGCAACGAGCCTAATTACATACCTAGACGATGACGGCACAACTATTTGACGACGCATTGGCTGGCAACGGTTACACCATCGACTTCCCGCCTCGGTGCCAGATAACTACCTGAGCCACATATTTTCTATAGCATTTCATTCGTGAGGTTGATCCGGCCCTCTCGCAGCCTGACATTCAACTCGGCCGATATGATAACCTGCTCAGTCAACACTCATGGTTGCTACAACAATCTTCAGCCCATATTGACAGCCTATAGATACGAAGATGGTTGAGTCTCGACGCATAGGCCTGGCTTGAAACTATAGGAGCCTAATGCATACATACCTGGGCCAGTGACTGAGAGATAGAACCACTACGTCTGTATATACAACCCCGTATCCGTGTCGCGAAGTACATAGGCAAGCCTACTTCGCCCCAGGTCCAAACAATGCCTGGACGGTATCATAAGTATAGGCGAGATCTTTATGCCAATAGTTCGGAGCATCAGCCTTGCTAATCCGCCATGCCTCATCAAGCGCCTCGACAACGTCCGCGGGAAGGGGGCCTTTCTCAAGGTTATCGAGGTTGCTGTCCAGCTGCTCGTAAGATGAAATGCCAATCAGAATGCCGTCACGCCCGTCGGGCCCCATTTGTAATGCACTGTGATGCACGGTCCAACGTAAGGCCGTCTCGATGATAGTGAGCCCTGGGTGCTTCTCGAGGGCACGCTCGATCGTCTGTAGCGCTCGGAACGTGCTGTCTTTGAAGTACCGGTTGCGATAATTAGCGCCGGTGGGACTCTGAAGGCTGAAGCGTCCGGACGGGGGCTCGACGTCTGCGCTCTTAATTTTCCCGCTGAAGAGGCCGCCCGCAACTACAATTCGTAATTAGAGACCGCTTGAGTAAGCCTCGCCAGTTCA
Source organism: Xylaria nigripes (assembly GCA_022984845.1). Lineage (NCBI taxonomy): Eukaryota > Fungi > Ascomycota > Sordariomycetes > Xylariales > Xylariaceae > Xylaria > Xylaria nigripes. The sequence goes on along the minus strand of JAJJKC010000047.1, from coordinate 10,337 downwards.
AAACTTAGATCACTTACTTGGATTATAGACAACAATCTCAAGGCCGTACCGCCGGCAAGTTGGGACCAGTTCAGCCTCGATGCCACGGGTAATAGCATTATACATAGCCTCTGTAACAAAAAGTCGTTAGTACGTCCTGTAGGATAAAACGACGTCCGTCTCTTTTCCGGATCCCCCCTGATACTTCCGATCCGCAGAAACTGAACAAGGTCGGGAGTCAACTCACGATAGATAGTTGGTCGGACCCAGTTGTTGTACTTGCAGATCATAACGATCTCAGCGACTTCGGCAGCGGTAAAGTTAGATATGCCGAATCGCACGAATTTCCCAGCCTTGTGCAGTTTATCAACAGCCTCAAGCGTCTCGTGAAAAGGCGTTGTCCGATCCGCGGCATGAAGGTAGCAAATCTAAAAGCCAATAGGTTAGGTCAATAGGCAATAGCGATGCAAGCAAGACAAAAATTTTAAATATGTAAGCTGCCAACAAAACACCGCAGAAAGTCTAAGAAGGGGGCTAAACCAAACGGAATCATACTCACATCAACGCAATCAGTGCCCAACTCTTTCAGACTCGTCGCCAAACTTTCCGTCACGACCTCCGGCTTCGAATCTCCAGGGGCGTTAGGATATAGGAACTTAGTAGCGAGTGTCAGGCCGCGCTCCATCCACCCCGCCTGGCGCGTAAACGCCTCCTGTCCGCGCCCGGCGTATATGCGCGCCGTGTCGACCTCATTGTACCCGCGCTCTTGGAAGCGATCCAGACAGCGGTTGAACTCAGCAAGGTCAGTGATACGGGTGCCGGTGGAGGCATCGGGGCCAAAGGTCATGAGACCGAGAATGATGCGGGCTTTAGCCGAAGAAACTGTGAGCGGCATTTTGTATCACCGGCTAGCAACCTAACCAAGCTTCAGTTCAGGATGAGAGTGGTATTCGTATTATGGGTATGTTGATCTGTTGTTTGTCTTTTTTCCGTTGGCCGTCATAAGCAGGCCCGTCACTGAAACCGGAAAAGTTACCTAGGTAGGTATACTTATAAGGTAGGCATCCAGGTAGGTAGTCTTCATCCCTCAATCGTACTGTGGATAAAAGATAGCCCATGACGTAGTGATTCTTTATGGATCAGTAACCAGTTTGAGACCACCAACCTACCTACGCCAGCTTACCCCGCAACTGTTATCAGGTTGGCATTGTCCACGGCTTCATCGACTCAGTTCGTATGATGTAGGTACCTATGCCGTACCAAGTACGGATCCGTAACGTCCGTAGGTACACTATGAATACGTCCGTACGGATCCGTACTTCACCTTATCAAGGTAGGTCTTACAAGTTACTCTTACATATACCTACCTACTTAGGTCTGCACTACGGACTTAGTAGGTAGGTGAGCTACCTAGTCCGTACTGCGTAGTGTACCGACTAACTTCGTACTCGTATCCATTGATATTGACTAGTTACGCGAGGCCCGACAAAAGTTCCGGCATTCTAGTGTAGAGCGCTTGATCTACCTACCTACCTATACGTACCACCAGTGCCCACCAAGGTCCTTACTACCTAGAGACGCTTATCTCTTATACAAAATATACCTCCTAGGTATAGGTAACTCTTCGCGCGGCACTTTTCAACTCCTTTAACCCCCCGAAGTCTACTTTTCTTATTCTGTTTCCCTTGCAAGCTTCTCGCAAATCGACATGGTACCTAGAAATCAGTCTCGAAAAGTGAATTTGTATCATCGCCCCATCACATTAGGCTGAGCTGAGATACCTAACCACACTAGACAGGAAAACTGCCGTTGTGGACTGGGCCTGCCCCACAGTGTAGAGGAGAGGCAACTGAGGCGCTGTGAGGTGCGTTCTCATTCTAGGTATGTAATGGAAGTACCAAGTATGTCTCACATGCCATCATATCATGCCATGCATTCACACCTCCGATGAGACATATGATTCGATATAGTCCTATCGAATCGCAACCACTGTGTCTTGTCCAACAAAGGCTGGCAGCTCGGCCTCAATGTCCTGCCAGGTCTTGCTGCCGTCCACCATAGAGCGGATAGCCCCCAGAATTTTATCGTCCTCAGCTCGAACTTGTTTCGTCGAATCTCGATCTCTCAACGTTACTGTTTTGTCTTGGACCGTCTGGAAATCGATTGTAATCCCCAGTGGCGTGCCCAGTTCATCGTTACGACTGTAACGTTTGCCGATGGTCGCCGAAGAATCATCGATTCGATTGGAAATTCCCATCTTCCGGAGCTTCTGGGATAGCTCATAACAAAATGGCCGGAACGCGTTATTGTTGGAGAGAGGAACAATGAGGACCTTGGTCGGTGCGACAGTGGGGGGGAATGACAGAACCTGACATGTTATGAGTGGGAATTATTCTACGCAAAACACGGCAATATGACTTACACCACGGGCCTCGTCACCGCCCTCGCTGGCACGGGTCCAGTAAGAATGCTCCAGGAGCGCGCTAGAGAATAATACTTAGCGAACTAGCACAGTTAGAAGGACGTCGTCGAATGAGTTGCTTACTAGATGATTCGTCCAATACCAAACGAAGGCTCGATCACATTGGGAACGAACTCTCGGATGTTCTCGGTTCTTGTCCGTAGCTCGATCTTGATAACCTCCTGAGGCACGGACACCTTACTATCGTCAACACCAGCGACCTCAATTTCAAAGGAGCCAGTCGTTTCAAGCTGTTTCGCAAGCGCCTCTCTCTGCGCTTGGCTTGTCGCGACCAGCGCGGCCTCCACAGCTTTGCCATTCTTTTTGAAATATGGGCCGAACTTTTTCCTTTCCAACTCGACCTCCCACTCTGTTATCTTGACAGGTTCGGAGAGTCGCTCACGAACAATGAGGGAGGCACCGGTTTTTTTCGCATGTACGCTTAGGTCGTATGCGCTACGATCCGCACAGCCGACACATTCAACCCAACCGTACGAGGTTAACAATTCAGCGTCCCACTAGAAATGAGAGATAATTAGTACTTGTAACTTGATGTAATTCTTTATGCGTAAATGAAAGTCGGAGAAGGCCGGGCCTCTTCCTCCACTTGGAATTAATTAAAAAAGCTCTTGCTGAGAGAGAGAGAGAGAGAGAGAGAGAGAGAGAGAGAGAGAGAGAGAGAGAGAGAGAGAGAGAGAGAGAGAGAGAGAGAGAGAGAGAGAGAGAAGAGAAGCAACTCACGCAGTCGGTAGCGTAATGGGCCATCTCATTTGCCATATGCTGTCTAAAGCGAATCTTAGTCTGATCTATACCAATCTTCTTGAGGAAGAGATGGATGCGAGCCAAAAAATAGCCAAGTGTTTCATTGTCCACGGTGCGGCTGGCCACGGCTTGGCCAATGGTAACTTTTTGAACATCGGTTTTACCTGCAAGCTGGGTTTCTTTATTTAAGAGCACCAGTTCGATGTCCTTGACCTCATGGAAGCGCGGGTGCTTCTTACCACCGTGAGGATCTACGAAATGCTCAATCTCTGCCATGAGAAATTCTCGAACCCGCAGTAAGCCTGATCTAGGCGATATCTCATTTCGGTAGGATCTACCAATAGAAGCGGAAGCGAAAGGCATTTGTTGCTGATTAAACTCAAGCAGCTTAGAGAAATTCAGGAACTGGCCCTGCGCCGTCTCAGGGCGTAAATAGCCTGGAAGGTTGCTACTCGGCCCAATACTTGTGGAAAACATTAGGTTGAAGTCCACTGGAGGTAGCGGCTGAACACCAGTAACTGGATTCTGAAGATTATATTTCTGTATCAGCTGGCCGAGCTCCTGGGTATTATAATTGTCGATTCTGGCCAGGACTTCTTTATATTCTTTGGCGACGTCTTCATCAAGCATGACAGGAGAATCAGCCGCCTTGGTTTTACGTTTCTTTTTCAAGTCGTCTTCAACAGCTATAAGCACCTCGCCACGCGCTTGCTTGTCGCCCTTGAGTCGGCTTTCAAGGATCTCCTCGATAAAGTGGTCTGCACGGAAAATCTCGCCGTTTTTGGGGTCCTTGCACATGGAATCGGCGAACTTGTCAACGTGACCACTGGTCTTCAGTACTTCGTGGGGCGTGAGAACACTGCAGTCGACCTCGAGCATGTCTTCTTCGAGGATAAAATGCTTGCGCCAGACATCAATGATTCCCTGCTGGAGTGCACAGCCGGGAGGGCCATAATCGAAGAGGCCAGAGACACCACCGTAGATCTGGGGAAACAAGCATTAGGATGGCTTCATATGTTGGAAAGATGAGCCGGCCAACATACCTCGAAGCTTGGTGTATAGAACATGCGCCTCCTGAGCATGCCATCCAAGGCCGCACGGTCGAGGGGCTGACCCTTCAGCGTGGTAGCTGTGGTCGTCATGACTGGGGGCTTGCGGATAGATTTTGTTGAAAAAAACTTGTATTGCCCGGCGTGGTCGTGACAGCGATAGCCCTGACGACCAATGAATACGTGTTGGGAAATAATGCGAAAAGCTCGCATCAATTCAGAATGTGTGTAAGATGCGGTGCATAAAGGAGGAGAAAAGAATATTGAAAAAGTATAGGTACGTTTAGAAGGTGCAAAGGTATACCTACCGATAGAGGTGGTTACAGGTAGGTGAACTAATTGAGGGGCAATAATTGGGATTTCCTAACGAGATCGGAGCTCGAATCGAAGTTTGACTCAATCAAGCAATGTTACGGATCCCGTACGGACTAGGTACCTATCTACCTAGGTACTATTCGTACTATTCCGAGGTACCTATGTATACTGCGTACGTAGACTTTCTCTTCGAGTACGAAGTTGAGTCTCCACGTTAACCTCAGATAAGGATAAGCCCATGTGACCCACATGTGATAGGGTTAGGTACCTAGGTACCTTAGGTACGTCCGTACGTAATCTGTACCTACCTAGTGGCGCCCAATACAGCCACGGACCCCCGTGGCTCCATTACAGTACGGGGTCCGTGTCGCTTATATAATAGGTAGTAGCTATGTAGATAGGTAGCTCTAGGTACCAGGTGCAAAATACCGATGCATGAGCGTCTCCTATGCTCCCACCATACGTCAATTGGATTACTCGCACACATTCAGCTAGGCAGGACTTTGAGCGTTTGTCCACATGTATTTGAGCGTAAATTTACGTGGGAGTGAACGCGAAAAATATAATAAAAGTAATGCCGAGTTGAGCTCTCTATAACTACCAAGCTATGAAACATATCACTTCAAATTAAGTCGTACCTCTCGCTCGTCGGACCAATGCTCTCATGTTCTTCCCTCAAACAACAGCTGCTGTTCGCGATCATCTGCCTCAATGCGCTTCCAAATATCACCAACACCTCGTCGTCCCGGATTTAATGGTTCAGTCATATATAAGCGCTCGATCCGATCATTCTCTGCTGTGTCCCAGTCCAAATAAGCCATCTTTTCTTCTAAAGTCCACTCTCGCGACACCGATCCGCTCGAATGTCGGGTACCGAAACATCGTGGCCCCATCTGTGTATACTCAATACACCATTTCAAGCTATTTCTGTCGTATACAATAGGAAGCCCCATTGTCTTCCGGTACTGTTCATTGGTTTTTGCGTGCTCATGTGTTTGTTTATCGTACCAATCTTTTCTTGCCGTGACATATGCTCTATATATAGCTCGAGGATCATTGTGACGCATAGGACTCAAAGAGCGACGCATAGAATCATTTAGGGAGCGATCTGGTGAGCGACTTAGAGAGCGATCTGGAGAGCGATCTAGAGAGCGACCTAGAGAGCGAACTAGGGAGTGAGCTGGAGAGCGACTGGGAGGGCCATCTGGAGAGTGGTTTGATAAAGGGGGTAGTCCTTGGGCGGAAAAAACTCGTTCTGATTGAACTTGGACCGATCTAGATGCTATGGTGCCCGGGTCATTAAGTAGTTCATTTAATAATAAAGGGCATGTTTTGGAAGATCTGATATGACCGACCATTCCACATCGTGTACATTTTCTGGGAGCCCGATGCCGCCGCACTTCAGTTGATGTACTAGTCAATTCAAAACCGCTAGGCTCTCGACGCGTGCTTGATTGAGGTTCGGATCGTGGAAGCTTTGATCGGATTCGGAGAGGATCAATACGTTGCCGCGGTTCAATCAGTAATTGAGACAAGACGCCGTTTTCATCTGTTTCGCGATGGAGGTACCAATGAGAGTGTAGATCCGCTAGTCTCAATGGTTGATTCCTTTCGAGAAGCATCTCAAGACTGTGTGCGCATGGTAGCCCTTGGGTTCGCGTAAAATGGCCACTGCAATGAGGGAGAGGTCGAGTTCTGACAGCGAGTCGTTGCCTTTGAACATCAATTTTTCGCAGTGCTTCGTGTGATACCCACCCCCTGATTGAGCTGTACAACAACCCGCTCACATCAATAGGTGTTCGCATTTGTTGCTTTGCCTGATTGGCTTGTAATTCAGCAAGCTGATTGAATAGAGCATGCTTGATGGCGCGCGAGGCCTCAAACAAATCAAGTGTTGATGTTTTGAGGTGGGCTTTCACTAAAGCATGGATGCTTTCAGCTCTAGAAGTGACCACATTGTCAAAATGCGTGTGCTGGTCTACCCACGCCTTGACAAGTTTTTCCTTGTAAGTACCTAGCCAGGTAGTTTTGATGTATAAAACCTCTGCAGTATATCTTTCTAAGTACTTGTCTTCAAACTGTTGTAACTTGGAATTGAAAGCTGCTTCATCTGGTGCCTGGACTAGTGAATGCCAGAATTGGTAGAAAGCCTCCCACTGTAAGGGGGCGGTCACCGCACCTACCTGTCACCCTGGCAACGCACACACGTAAATAAACAAAGGGCGACCGGAGGGCGCTACGATATCTACGATATCGGAGGCTAGGACGAACGGATAGGAGGAATAGGAACGGTGCCGCCAGCAGGGCTACGGCGCCACCTCCTATTCAATTAATTAGGCAACGCCGATCGCACCTATTGAAGGCAGTAGGAGGTCCGTAGAACGGACCTGCGATACGGTTATAAATAGGGCTATTCGGACCCTATTTCTAGACCTACGATTCTACTCCTTAAGCGATAGTTTTACCTATAAACTATAGACCTACCGCACCTATTGACTAGTCGCCGCCACCTATAATTGGCCCGCGACCCCCCCTATAAGCCGTCCGCTTAGTCATCACCTTGCTTACGTAAACTACTGTGATTACCGTGCCCCGGCACCTATACCGTTACACTCTATCGCTTCTACAACAACAACAAAGCAACGCGATGTCTGCACCCGGACGCAACACACGCTCCCGAGCCCTCCTACCCCTACAACAGCGTCAGGGCGAGGGAGCCGAGGGCGTTCCTCCCCGTCCCCCATCGAATGCGGGCGCGGGTCGAGAAGAAGAAGAAGAAGGCGACTCCGCCGACGAGGACCAAGAAGGGCAGGGCGGCCGCAACAACCAAGGCGCCACTGGAGGTCGCCACCGCGACGTATCCACTATGTCTACCGCTCGCACCTACAACTCGGTCCTAGACATGGACTCGAACGCTGAGAATAGACCCCCGCCTGCACCACCAGCAGGCCCTACCGATGTACTTGGTTGGGCTCGGGACCTTATTACAAGGCAATCGGAGGATATCCACGCGATGCGTGAACAAATGCGTGTGCAAGGAGAACAACACCTCGAACTACTCCGTGCCCTCACCCTCGCGGAACGACAGCCCGACGGCGATAATAAAACGCCGCAGTATAACTGCAAGCGCCTAGATGAAGGGGCTACGCCAGCCGAAATAGAGGACTGGATAGAGGCTATCCTCGCCGGCAACCGCCGTAAGCCAGGACGCCCCGAGTACATACAAATAGACTGGGCACTCGGTCAGGTTACGCATAAACTAGCATCCGCGTAGCGATCCCACGCATCTACGAAAGGGCTCACGGAGGAGACTCTACAGCTAAACCACCTGTGGGACTTCATACGGAAGAGCGACACCGACCCCGCCTTATTCACCCGTACCTACTATCAACAAAAGGAAGCTATACGGCAGAACGAAGGGGAGTCGCCCCGCGAATTCTACGCCAGGTGGTCGGCTATAGTTAAGAAACTAGAAAATCCCGATTTCGATAAAAACACTGCCCTCGCACACCACTACTTCTTCCGCCTCCACGAAGGCATCCAGCGTGCCCTCGTCCGCCAACGGGTCGAGATAGCAGGACCAGCCCCGCTCTCACACGAAGCAGAACGTGTGTGGAGCCTCTACTCTAACCAGAATGGGACGCGGAACAAGAGACGCCGCAGGGAGGAGCCAACGGTGCCTCAGAGGGGCAGATTAACGGTCGCGGCTGCCCCCGTCAACAATGTTCAGGCATCGAGCGCAAGTAGGAAGCGTAAGGCTACGTCACGTAGCAACGACGAGTGTTTCAACTGCCACGAACGCGGCCACTTCGCCAGGAACTGCCCGAAGGCAAGGAAGCCGCCGGGCACTCTTCCTACTGGAGGCGGGGTACGGCCCAAACGCCCAGGTCATACAATGTCTCTTCCTACTCGCCCACCTGGCCAGCGTCCACGGCGTTTACAGAACGTGGAAGCGGAATGGTCGGGAGCGGAAGAAGAGTTAAAAGGCAGGCCGGAGTAAGAAATTACGTCCAGACTACTCTGGCAGAAGGATTAAGGACGAAGGGGCCAGCCGAGCCGTTCAGGGCAAGGGGCCGCGTCCTCCCAGGAGGAGAGAAACAACCCGTTGACGTAACTGTAGATATGGATACGGGAGCGCAAGTCAACACAGTGTGCAAGGACTTCGCCCGCAAAAAGTTGGAACCGATCGAGGAACCGATACCGTTCCTACTAGGACCTAGCGGCGACCCCCTCACCTGCCACGGTGCGTACGCGGCAGAGGTAGAAATGACGGACGCACACGGGAAGGCCCGCACCTTCAAACAGGTGTTCTTCGCCATAAGGCGTGAGCCGAAGGCACCAAAATTACTACTCTCGCGACCAGGTATGGGCCGGCTAGGCATAGTATTAGACACCGCATCCGATAACTGGTACTACGGAAAGTACGAAGAGGTGGATCCGGAGGAGTTCGCCGACATCGTCGTCGGAGGAGAATCCGCCTATATTGCCAACCTGACGGGCGTTACCCTATACGGCGAACTACCCTTCGCGGCAGTAGACGACGATGCCGACGAGAAGGAGGCCGACAACACCCCTGAGGTAGACCTGCCCGCGTGCCTAGAAAAATTCCGTCACCTCTATTCAGAAAAGGCCGCCAAGGAACACCCAGTCTTACCGGATGCGGAACACGAAATAGAACTAGTGGAGGGAGCGAAGGTACCGTTCGGACCAATATACCCTATCACGGAGGGACAGCGCAAGTCCCTAGAAGAGTACCTGGAGGAGAACCTACGGCTAGGCCGCATACGCTACTCGAAGGCTGACGCGGGCGCACCCATGCTTTTCGTACCCAAAAAGGACGGTACGCTCCGCCTCTGCGTGGATTATCGTGGCCTAAACCGCGTGACCGTCAAAAATCGCTACCCGCTACCACTAATTAGCGAAATCCTCACACAGCTGGGGTCGGCCCGCGTGTTCACCAAGTTAGACCTCCGCGATGCCTATCACAGGATACGGATCAAGGAGGAGGATATTTGGAAAACGGCGTTCCGCACCCGCTACGGGCAATTCGAATACACGGTCATGCCGTTCGGCCTGACTAACGCCCCCGCGACCTTCCAGACCTATATGCATAAGGCGTTAGCGGGCCTAGTTGACCACATCTGCGTCGTATACCTTGACGATATAGTCGTGTACTCGCAGGATGAAAAAGAGCATGCGGAACACCTCCGACTAGTCCACGAGAGGCTAGAGAACGCGGGACTGTTCGTAAAACAGTCGAAGTGCGAGTTCTTCAAAACGGAGATTGAATTCCTAGGGTTCGTAGTCAATACCGAAGGCACTAAAATGGACCCGAAACGTGTTATCGCTATCAAGGAATGGAAGGCGCCCACCTCCGTCCACGATATTCAGGTATTCTTAGGGTTCGCCAACTTCTATAGGAAGTTTATCACCCGCTACTCGCACAAAACGGCCCCGATCACGACACTCCTGAAGACCAAGGACGGGGCTCGGAAACCGTTCGAGTGGACCTGCGAGGCGAATACGGCGTTCGAGGATATTAAGACCGCCTTCACCGATGCCACCATTCTACGGCACTGGGATAGTAGTCGGGAGACGCGTGTGGAGACGGACGCCTCTACCAGGGCCGTATCCGGCATTCTCTCTCAACTACACGGAGCGAATTGGCACCCGGTGGCATACTGGTCGCGTAAGTTAACGGACACGGAGACCAGGTGGGCCACGGGACAGCAGGAGTTGCTAGCTATCGTAGAGAGTTGCGAACACTGGCG
>JAJJKC010000046.1:0-114143 GCA_022984845.1 Xylaria nigripes | reverse complement strand
TGATGATATCAATAAAGATGGAAATATTGTACGTACTGAAATCAGAAACAGCATGACATATTACGTCTTAGTAATTTCATGATCGTCGAGGGCTTCCATTCCATCTGATCAGTCAGAACACGACGTGTCTAAAACAAGATTAGGTAATCACAGCCGCCCCTTTTCCCCTTCCCCTTTTTTCTTTTATCTTGTTCTTCGGGCCGAACGTCGATTTGTCCAAGTAGGTACCTAGGTAGTCTCGTAGTCTCGGGTAGATCTTGATCTGACGCTAATTACTTAGATCTAGATAGACTAAATTCAAGCCCGCGCGGCGCAGCGCCAGTCCCGCCTCATCGGCGCAGGGATGCTTGACGACTCAGATCGATGACGTCGTGTTGAGACGTATCACCATCATCACGTTCCGATGGTACGCGAACAGCCAAAACACTGAAAGAATGCGCGACTTTCGTAGACTCTTAATTAATAGTGCTCACATACATCTAGACTCAATCACAACAGCTCAAGACTCCCTCGAGTAATGCCTAGCGAAACGCACGCACGCGACATCGAGGAAGCTGGTGCCAATACGATGTCTCAGGACGGAAACAACGTGACCAGTAGCCGCAGGCGCGTGCTCATTGTAGGCGCTGGTGCATCTGGCATGTCAGCGGCGTACCACCTTTCACAGCATCCGGAGAAGTTTTCTGTGACACTCATCGACGCGGTAGACTACTGTGGTGGGCAGGCGTTCTCGATCCCGATTGATAAATCCCGATATGGCGCTTCATGGTGCAACCAAGGTGTTCAAGGTGGCTCGTACATCTTTCACCACACGCTCACCATGTTTGCGCGGCAGGGTTACCACGCCGACCCTGTCGAGCTGCAGGTTTCGTTTGGGAAGGACGACACGTTCTGGACCAACATGTTCCCGACGAAACTTCTGGCGCGGCATCAGAAAGAAGTCGCGCGTCTAACCACAATGTTGAAACTCATGCGCTGGTTCGAGATCTTTTTTGCCCTTCTGCCGCTTCGCTTCGTGCTCAAATTATTTCTGTTTTCAGACGAATTCATCAACACAGTCGTCCTACCAATGACGGCTCTCTTCTTGGGAACTGGGAACGCGACGCCTGAAGTCCCAGCTATCATGTTCGAACGGCTTTGTACATCACCCACTTATGGTATGTGGTATAAGACGGACAGAAATACAGTTGTTAATAACCGTCCGCCTATGGTTGTATTCCCCAATCTCTCAGATTTCTACGAGACATGGCGGAAGGATCTCATCTCGCGAGGTGTATCCATACGCCTTTCAACAGAATTGACAGAAATCGTGCGGCGGGATAAAAACGGAGTCGTGGTGAGACTCAAGCAGCGGACTGCCGTACCAGATCGCCATAACCCCAACGATGCAGACTTGGATGCGCCAACCAGCGATGAAGCTTTTGACGAGATTGTGTTGTGTTGTCTTGCCGATAAGGCTAAAGAGGTACTGGGGCGTACAGCAACGTGGTGGGAGAAGCGGGTTTTGGGCGCTGCTAGGTTCAGCGACGACATCACTATTACTCACAACGATACTGATTACATGAAGAAGCATTATGAAAACTTTTACCGGGAAGATTTGGCCGTGACGAAGACTGGTGGAGTCGACCAGACTTCACGACTTAATTATGCCGTGGATAACTTTCGCCCGATGTATTACATCAAGATGTATCCACAAGACAAGTCGAAGCTGGAGATGTGCTTTGACACGACAAACTACCAGAGTCAATTCCCGGAGAGCGTACCTTTTGAGCAGCACGTCTTTCAAACCATCTATCTGAATAAGGACCGGGATAGGCACCTATGGCCAGACGGCGAGATCCGTAAGGATCGCATTATCCGTCAGGATTGGTGGCACCAGCTCTGCCATAGCTACACGCACTACCTATTCGTAGTGCCGTGGATGATGTTCTTGCAAGCGCGCAACCACACGCGATTTGCGGCCGCTTGGACCCTCGTCAATGCGCACGAGGTTGCCATTATATCGGGGATCGCGACAGCTGTGGATCTTGGCGCCGATTATCCCGAGGATCTAGAACATGATCGTTTCGCTTTTCTGTGCTTCAGGCTGTATTACCTGCTTGCGTACGGAAAATGGTACGGTCGGAAGCGCACGGCGGGCAAGAGAACCAGTCTCAACCCTAGCAATGCCGAGACCGGTAGCGGTTGGGCTACTGGCCTGTACGGTAGTGTGTACCAAGGTCCGGGGGTCTCGAATGTGAATCAGCAAACAAGGCAGTAGGCAGGAGGTTGTATGTGCGGATGTGAGCACGAAGATAATCGCTGAAGAAACACGAAGGCAACCTAACAATAATAAACCTGTATCGTACGGATCCGTAATTCTAGTGTAGTCAGTAATTACTCTTAATCGTATACAGAGCATCTATCTATGTACTACGCGGTGTTTATATTCCGTTACAGTAATAACAATGTTTACGCGTAGATGATTAATCCAAAACGACAACTGCTCACTACATGAGTTGTAATACCAAGGAGTTGAGACCCAATGAATGCATCTATGTGATTGTGACTGTTCAATATATGGTATATCCTCTTGCGATCCCACCACCACTCTTCTCCAGAGTCTTTTGCGAAGGGGTTGAGCATCAAATCTATGTTCAGAGCGCGCGACAGTGTCTTCAGGGCCCCTTCGCCCGCCCACTTCGTGACAATTTGGTGGATTAACCCACTCACAGTTTCTTGATGTCAGGTCATCGAGCTTCCCGTTCCGCTTCTCGATCCAGCGATTTGAGTCGCATGATGAACTTAACAGCGGCGCTCAGACTAATCATGATAGTCTTAGCTGCGGGATGGTAAGAGTCTTCCAACGCCTCGTCTCGCAGCTCTTCGAAAGAGATGGGCGCGCTTAGTCCTTCTGTTATGCCGGTCAAAACGAGCTGAACCTTCGTGTTGGCATAGAACAGAGCTATTGTGAATAAGGCTCCGAATAACGGCTGCATAGCGTAGGCTGCTGGCCGGTCCAAGAGTACCGGGGGAACATCGGAATTGCGCCACGACCAGGTTCGCGATCGCACTGGTCCCGGAGCCGCCGGTGCTGATTCGTTACGCTCTTCTTTGGAAAGAGTGGAATCTCTCAATCTCTGTCTCTGCGCGCACACATTACAATATAAAGCTATCAAATTCTCGGTTCCGAACTCGTGGTCATTGCGGTTCCTAATAAGTTCGAGGGCAGGATTGGCGAAAATAATGAAGTCATTGACGCCACAGCCAAGGCTCGATATCCAGTGCATGAACATATGGGAAGTTCTGAAGCTTGTCGAAGATCCATATCACCGTAGTAATATTCATACGAGAGCGCATGCACCGCAATGCATTGGAACTCCACTCCGGGGGGGAGTGTACTAGGCGTTTGCCCGGCGACGACCTTCTTCAATACCCCTCAGCTGAAGAAGGATTGTGTCTCGCTGAGTGATGAGCGGGTCCTGCAAGATACTGTTCATCGATTTCTTGAGCAGATTTGTGTATTGTTCGCAGAGCTTCTCTCGGCCTATTGCTGGCTTCAAAGCCAGATCCTGGTGTTATTGGATGCATGATGCATTTTTCCCCTCGGCTTGAGGGGTGGTTTTCAGGACGCAACAAATTTGCGAATGTGCTGTGCATTAGGATAGCCGGGTAGTGACTTATCTTTGCTAGTAGAGCTAGGTAAAGTAGTGATCTTTAGAAATAAGGTCTGCCGTAGGAGTCACTGTCAAATTGACAGTGTCAATAGTGTATTTAGGTCAAAAGAGATGAAGCAGGTAGCGTATGAGTAGTTTAAAAATCGAAACGTCCAGTTCATGGCAGTGGCCCTTCCTAACTGAGTCGACTCTGTTCTCCACGAATCCTTTACGTTTCGCCACTGGTATCGAATGAGAAGTCGTCGCTTTTTTCCGTTCATGGAATCGCGTTCATTCCTTGTTGAGTGAATACTAAGGCTGGATGACTTTGATGGCATAAGGCATGAGTAGATGCAAGCACACTGTCAGCCACTGTGGTCAACTCAGCTACATGGTACTCTCCATTGAATCGGACAGGATTTCTAGTAAACGCCGTGCATGGAACGGAGTAAAGTGAGACACCTTGAGGCGAAGCTGAGCGGCATGCCGGGCAAGATGGTAGAACCTCTTCAAGTTGAGGACAGCAACAGCCTATAGGGAGAGCCATGCACATGTCGCTTGAATCATCTATAGGAGCCGCCGCTCTCCCGCCTAACCTTTGCTACAGAATATCAAACCCTGTGAATATACCAAGGTGACCCTCGGGAGTAGGGAGATTCACACAGAGGTGATAGAACTGTTGAAGTTGCGAAGTCGTTTATCGCCCCTGAGATTCCAGAAGTTGTTACCAGAACCTTCACCTTTCATATGACAATCCCGAAATTCAATCACATAGACTTCTTCCCGCGCATTTCCCTTGGGAGTGTCCCGATGACGTGTCGTAGCGCGTCAATGGCCAATTATATTAACCCTCTGTTGGGTTGTGATACACTATGAGTCAAATTGAATTCATATTGCTGTCATAGCAATGCTGTGAAGCATCCTCGCCCCAAAACATTCAGCCAGTGAAGCGAAATGAATTATGCCCGAGAGTAATGGTAGCGAATGTGAACAAAAGTTCTGGACACGTTACATTGGACCGTATCAAGTTGCTTGCAACCACGTCTTGTGATATTGGCTACAACGTGGCCGATGCTTCTCATGATTAAACATCCAGAATTGGACAAAAGCCCTGACGAGGCCCAACTGCGGTGTTTACTCTGCAGTCCACCAAAGATGATCGGGTTATGTGAAGGAAAATGAAGAGACATGGAAAAGAATGAAGCCAGGGGAGGAGGTAAGAGCGGAGAAGCTATTTATACAAGTACATTGACAGAGGGTACGCAATTTCCTCTATTTCACTTTCCTGAGCGACTACCCTATACCCTGTGGATCACTCCAATCATCGTGTCCGCTCATTGTGATGAGGACATCATTCTAACTTCAAGGAGAACACACGGACGTTCCGTCGGCAGCGATTCCTCAGCACTGGAGATGGAACCTCATGTCTCGAAAGCTCCATTCATTCACCCCGTCAACTGCGATGTTCCGCCGGGTGGTCCATATATTGAAGAGGGCAGACTAACTTGTCTCATTATTATCGTACCATCTTCTTGAAGCTTGCTTTAGACCATGACAATAAGAAGATGTTTTGATCGACATGCGAGGGGTTAAGGCTATTATTAATGGACGATGGCGTGTAAGAGCTATGGTCTCAACGTCGTGCTACGCCACATCGAACTCCCCCGGGCCTGATTACGGTGCATCGTAAACCGTTATTATTACAATTATTACACAGTACACTGAATTACAGAAACAACATGCTCATAATAGGACCGTGGACACTACATAGTTACATTTTTCAATATTCTCATACATTTAAGACGCCACAGCTCATCAAAGGATTCTGAACTGATATTTACTGATCAAGCCATACCAACTGTGTAATCGAACCACGTGGGTTCCCGGAGCATATTGTGCAAGTCGCACACAATATATAAATGGCGTTTAAACTGCACAAGTAAAGCATCAAATCCAGCTCATGATCTAACGAAGCCTTAACCCATGCCACGGCGTTGGGCGTTAACAAACAGACAAAAAGCGACCTGGAATCGCCACGCGTGCAGGCCACCGTCGAACGGGAGAAGTAAGGAGTCTCATGCTGTAATAACAATTAAAGCTAGCGTAGTCGACAGAGTCAGCCTCGGAACCAACAGAAGCAAGGCGAGCGTAAGTGCAAACACAAAGCCCAATAAATGTTCCCGAATTAAGTACGCCTCGTGATGTACTACTACATGCCAATATAGTCCCGTACTACGTCCCCAATCAAGGGACCGTATCACCAAAGAAAACTGACATACCCAATCCCCATGCCACCGGTACCGAAGTTTTTCGCCGTGTCGACCACGGACACGCACCGGAATAACACCCATACATAGCCTATCCTAACACCAGGTCTCACGAGGCGTTCACTAGTCATCGCCTAGATTCTGGGGTGCAGACAAGGTCAAGGATGACCAACTTAATACCAGGCGCCAACTATACTTATGATACGATACATAACTTATCATCTTCATCCATTCACCATATACACATACACATAGGTACACACGTGTACGTACTGCCAGACAGACCGGCGCCCACGACTCGGAAACCCGACCCTATCGCGGCCCACGCCGGCAGACGGGAGCTGCAGGTCCTCAAACTAGTGCAGCAACTCACAGACGGCCACGTACCCCAAGTTCTCGAACCAAGACCCGGTACTCGGGTTCAGTTGTTTGGTTAGTTAGCGTACCTACATTACAGTAGGTAATAGGTACACTATAACTACCTTCCTAAAGCACTTATACCTATTCGTTCACCAACGATACCTTACATGCGTCCAATGCTGACAACGAATCTTGTCTCGCGGTCAGACCGTAAGGAATTCCTGGATGCAATGTAAGCAGGAAGTATCGTGTAAGCATATCGACGGAATACGTAGGCAGTGAGCACACGCACACGCACACATACGCACACATACGCATACATACGGCACACCCGTACGCGTCCGCAGTCAACTTAGCGCGTCTGAGCCATCTTAGCAGGCAGACAAGAAAGTGAAGGATTTGTCCGGCATCGTATCTTTCGATTCCGGACCCCACTACCTAGGAAAAGATTCATACTTAGGTACTAGGTAAGGTAGAATCACACTCGGCATTTACTAATCTAGGTGTCTAGTCTGCATACTTACGCCATCGTACCTATTGTACCTAATTCAAGTCAGGACGCCGATAAGTCCGCCTCGCTCAATTACCTAAGTAACTACGTACGTACCGAATAGTAATCTGAATCTTCGCCGCCGTGGCAGAGCCAGCTGGGAATTAGTCATTTAGTCATTTAGTACCGGTGTACGTCCGTAGTGCCCGGATTCACTGCCTGATGAGACTAAGTATACATGAGCTACCTACCTACCTAGTGGCGACATTGCCTGGTGGATGGCCATCGATGACTGTAAGTAGGTAGGTATAAGTAAGTGTTTCATCAAAGATGATCTTACCGACGAAGTGGATAATTAAACAACTCACATGTTAAAAAAGAAAACAACCCAACTGCCTACCTAACCTAGGTATCTCAGCCATGTGAATGAATCAGGAATGGAGCTTAGCCACACCGCGCCACACGGGATGGCGCTGTCAAAGGATTCACAGCCGTCAACCCAACTCATACGCCCGGTCAGTTTGTTATGAGTTGGGTATCAAATCTCACAAAGAGAAGAAGAAGAAGAAAAAAAAAACCAAGATAACGCAGAAAGAAATATAGATTTTAATTCCACCAATGCAAGCATCGGCATTACCTACTTGTATTACCCACAAGAGATAGGTATCTGCTAAGTACCTAGCTAGAAAAAATTGCCAATGTCACGACATCAGATCAACACCCCGTGGATCTAAGGTTCATATCCCGAAAAAAAAAAAATGGCGCTCGCCGAATTATCCCTGAAGGAATTCCTCATACCCAAAGCAGTCTCATGCTATAACCCGCTATCATCCAATCTCGTAGAAAGAAAAAACCCACTCCCCAATCCCAATCCGAAAACCGCCGTATTAATGCCTGAGTCCCGTGCGATGTAGGTAACCACCATGTATAGCAATGTCTTGGTGTATGAGAGGGAGTCATGCAAGGGCGGGGAAATCATTCCCCTGGTTCAACCTATTGCATCCCTGCCCAAGAAAAGAAAAAGCCACATTATCTTTCCCGTCTTGCCAAAAACGTGTCTTGAAAAAAAAAAAAAAAACTTTTTATAGGTCGTCAGGACTGCTCTCCCCCTTGCCTTTATGCGCCTTCCAGATACCCAATACCGAGAACTCCGTGCTAATATGCTTGCTTGCTGTATGAAGAATGCCGAGAAGAGGGCCGAAAAAAAATGCTGCTGAAAGATTATGCTAGAACGTTCCGTCTCGTTCGGTGTACCCGATGCAATGCCGGTGTCAATGACAAAAGGAGACGAAGCCTGATAAATGAATCTATGCTTGTGTACCGAACATGCGTTGCCACATGCCACGGTTGGTCCGAGCCCGTTTGGCATTCGCGCAGCCGTCCTGCAGCTCGCGAAGTTCGTCGGCGCTGATCTCGTATGGTAGTGGTTGTTTGTTGCGATAGGACTTGTTCATTGTGGCGATTTCTGGCTGAGGCATTTCGAGAACGATCTCGATGGGTGACTCATACAAAGAGCCACTCATGTAAGCGACATACGGGTCAGGCTCGGGGTCTGAGAGAGGAGTCGAAGACCGCGAGTGCTGACGCGAGGATAGAGAAGACGCATAAGAACTGCTCGAGCTACCAGTAGACGAGGCGTAGCTGTAGCCCAGCTCGGGTGGTGGCGTGGACTCTTCCACGGTTTCGGGTACCATGTAGACAGTCGCCTCCTTTGGTGGCGATGCTGACCGCTGTCGCGACGGCGATCGCGAATTGCCACGGGATACAGGAGGCGTGGGAACTTGGATAGATGCCACTTCCCAAGCCCGAACTGCCGCTTCCCGCTCCTGTCTTTGCCTCCTGCGCATGCGACGGTTGTACTTGGCCTCAATCTCACCACGAATCGGTGCCAGAAATACGTCGAGTTCACGGTAAAGATCTTCCTCAACAATTCTGAGATCCCAATCCAATAGGAATAGTAGTTGCTTCTCCATCAAGTTCACTTCCGTCCGACTAAAGCCGAAGGTGTAGCCGTTGCCACGGATGTAGCTATAATTTGCCCAGTGCTTATTCTTAGGTGAGCTGTCGTTCAGGTACTTGGCGGAAAGAATGAGCGCAGCTAGAAAGATTCGGTGAGTAGTGCATCGCAGTCCCTTGGCCATGGGCTGAAGGCGAGACTTTAATCTGGTCAAGTAGACCAGGGTCGACATGAGTGTAGAGACCTGTACGTTTGAGGAGACAACAAGCTGTGTGATGAAATCCTCCAACGAGGGCAGACCGCCATCATCACACCGAAGGGCCTTTGGTGAAGGCGTCCTGGGTGGCGTGGGATACTGTGTGTCATAATGGGCCGGTGGTGGCATCATATTAGGATCGCATTGAATAACATTCGACGCGGCCTCGGCAAGATATGAAATCATGGCATGGCTAACTGGTGACTGGATGAAATGCTCAAGTGCGCCGGCGTTGAGCTCATCCATACTTAATGTTGAACCCGAAGACATCTTGTTGACTATGTGTAGACGAGATGAGTTGATGTGAGTCGTTGAGTGATGGTTGATGTCCTCGATAATGAGAAAGGGCAATCGGTATATATAACACTCGATGGGGTGTCAAGGGTGGAGTGAATGTGAACCCAGGAACGTATATAAGTATACGGCTTGTTAAGTAACAAGCAAAAGAAGGTGTATCACGAGGCGAAAAAAACTATTTATCAATTAGAATCAAACAGTGACCCCAACAGGCGCAGTACCTACTAGCGAGTTCAATGTACCAATACAACAGAAACCAATGTATGATAGGTAAGCAAATATCCGACGGGGTGTGTAAGTGCGTGACGTGAGTGGTCGAGGCTGAGCCCGCTCCTTTGTATGTGTTCAGTTTTTGACAAATGGGCCGGTTGCTGGCACCAGGGGGTGTGTGGATACCGAGAGGGCTGGTAAGACAGAGGCGGGCGTTGTTATCCAGATCCAGTCTAAGTCGATGGACACGAAGTGCCTGAGCTAGGCTTTGTGTATGCACGTTTGTTGGGGTTTGCTACACTAGAACGACGGTCAGAAATGAGTGACGTGTGGGTGGATAGAGTGTGGGTAAGGTGGTGTTGGATGGTGATCATGGATGAAGACGTAGGTAGGTATATACCTCGGTACTTCTCAGAGAGGGGGGGGGGGTGCAGTGAGACGGACTTGGCGCCGTCAGTTTACGGCAAGGAATCCGTGAAGCAAAGCTCGGAAGCTCGGTGTTCCTACCGCTACACTTTAGCGAGGAGAATTGTGCCTCTCGTCCTGCCCGTTCACCAAAAAAAAACACAATGATGTGACTTGCAGCGGAACAAATACCACCTACCGTTGTACCTTGTATCCGATCTGGCTATAGCGATGGCAAAAATAGTGACAGACGCGCTGCTATCGGGTTATGCTCTTGATCTTCTGATACCTTTATCTCTGCGCCGAAAATGTACGTAGCTTGACCGACAAAACAGTGGAGGCCTTGTGAAAAGATCCGGGGTCCGATTTATTATCTGTCAATAGTGGCAACTGGCAACGATGATTAATGCTGACGTGGTTGGAGAGTAGCTTGGACGGACGCCAAGAGATTCCCGTTCCCGCGGAAAATCTCGATCGGGGGGAATAACCAAGGTGTCCCTAAAGGGAAAGGATATTTACGGCAGACAAGGAGTGTGTTCGGCGATGATTAGTCGCGGGAGAACAACCCGATTATATAGATCCTCAGTAGGAAAAACCTGAGGCGACTTTTTTATTTTTAACGAGGCGAGTTGGGATGCAAACAACAGGATTTGGCGAGATGATTCCAGGAGATCGATTGTATTGCACGCTCGAGTCCAAATTGCATGGGCAAAATGTGTGACCAAGTGTGACCGACCAAGTGTGACCGTTGTCGATATACGCGTTCTGCTGAACTGGCAGATTGACAACCGTAAACCCGTGGGATGTAGTGCCTGATATACCTACTACGAGATGCTTTCCGGTGCCTTGGGAAACAGCAGCGACGCGATGCTGGGCCACGAAGGGAGTCTGGGAATCAGAAAGACGTGTGAGGTAGATGTGCCAAAGTCTTAGAGACTGAATACCTAGTTCGTTCGAGGGATCGCCGCAGTATCGATAAAACAGCGAAATATTGATCGAGTCGATACTGTATATGCAGACTAGCCAGAGTCTACCTAATCAAGGTCTAGCAGCAGGATGAATAAAGGAATAAAGAAAGTTGTTTGTGTGGTGATGCTCGTATTGCCGGCGTGGAGTCCGCGGCGGGGGTGGGTCGTAATCGTACAGTAGGAGGTAAGTAGGTATATTAAACAGGCTCAAAATCTATGAGTATATGATCTTCCTTTCAACAATAGAATCGGGTCTTCATTCCAGACTAGAGATAGGTACCTAAGGTAGGTAGTGTAGATCCAATATGACAAGGGCTGAGCGCAAGGTCTGGGCGATGAAGGGATATCGAGAATTTAGGAGATGGATATTTGACCCCGGATTCCATATATCTAATATACCCCGACAATCTCTCAATGAGGAATTGTTCAACCCCCTTATGGGTTTTACATGAATGAACAGGACTGGTCAGTGAGAGCGACTGCCGACGCTTGCACACCGCGGTTGCGAGCCCCAAAATAGGACCGCCTCTGGGAAACGAATGGATGTGAATGGCTAAAATTGGCTTTACGCGATGCGCTTTTGAATGAGAGACAAACGCCAACAATTCATTGGTGAAGAATAACCTTGGAAGGTTGGCCCAGAGGTTTTTTTTTTTTTTTTTTTTCTTTTTTTTTTTTGCACGGCGAAACATGAAACAAGCGACGAGCCACGAAGGGGTTGGCACGGTTCTGGTTCGGCAGTGGCTCACTGGACAGGGTCTGGTCTACTCCCTATAGGACGCTATGCTACAGGGGGTAGGCGGGCACCTATAGGCCAGGTAGGTTACCTAATGCTACCTAACTTACTACCTTACCTACCTAGGTAGGTATGTACCTAGGCAGTAGTAGTACCTAGTGTAGTACCTTAGGTAGTATATTAACGTCTAACTACCCTAGGTACCTAGTGTACCTAGGTAGGTAGGTAGGTAGGTAGGTATCTGTAGTGCTAGGGCCCCTAAGGCTACCTACCAACCTTAAGTAGGTATCTTAGGTACATACGTCCGTACCTAACAGTTAGATAAGGTTGGAGGGGCATCTAGTGCTAGGTACATACGTAGGAAGGTGGTCACAGGTGGTAGGTATACCTACTGGCACTACCTACACTACCTAAGATAGACGTTAATATACTACTACACTACTACCTACCTACCTAGGTACTACACTACAGTGGGTGCTGCTACAGTACCTAAGTAGGTAGGTACCTGACCTAGTAGCTCTGGATCAAATCTCTTTCAGTGGCTACTACCTAGGTAATAAGTGGATCCCCAGCTCGCTGCTGCTGTTATAGAATTGGCTGTGAGCCGCCCAAGTCACCACCGCCCAGCTCTCGTTACCTGTCTAATTAATCCGTACCTAGGTACAATACCTACAGGTACCTACCTAGGTACCTAGGTATCTATAACATCGTTCAAGTCTCTTCAACCACCAATTACGATCTTGTTTCAATCCGAACGACCCCCCTTCCCTTCCCTTCCTTCCATCAAACCACTGCCGTGAATGTTGGCTTTTTTTTTCGCTGGTATGTGCCGACACTAAGACTTTTGACTACCTACTTTCGGCTCTGATGACTGGCTTTACGGTTCCGCTTGTCCAATCAGTGCCTGCCAGCATCAAAGGACTCCAAAACCAACTCAGCAGCCAGCTGCCTAGCGTATCAAATTGCATTCGTGCGCTACCGCACGGGTGGCCGGCCTGAAGGCCGCATATGTTTGGTTTTTTTCCCGCGATACGGCATCCGGACGCCACGGAAGCCAGGAAGAACGATGTATGTAGGTATCGAATAGCAACGGCCGGCTGTCGACCGATGGATTCATCTTTGTCGTGCTAACGGCGAGCCAAGCGAACGACCATAAAACGCAGGACCCCATGGAGGATCCTGAATACGAGAGATCGCCTTATTCAGACTCCGGTGGCTCGCTATGTTCATCATCCGTACCTGCATTGTTTTACTACTATCTACTACCTACCTACCTACCTACTATGTAATGAGCTTCATCAATGCTTCAAGGAAACATACTGCTGCACTCATGTACCGTAGCATTCAAAGGAAGATGTGGAGCAATATTTTCCAGCCCTGATTACGATGCAACATTGTCTCTGCTGGAAAGGCGAAGAAGAAGGCTTATTAATATTCTCCGGTCTTACCTATCCCTACCAGTATCTCTCTTGAGAGCTGAAGCACTCCATCTGGGTCGTAGGTACTTTTATTATGCTCACCTAAGTTTGTTCGAATCCGTCCGAATCCGTCACGTATCATACCCTTCGAAACTCATTACCACAGGGAGTCGCCAAGTACGTGGTAACCTTCCTGGTATATACTTAACACACGTTACAATATCTATCTAATTCCTCAAGCTCGTTCACTCTCGCCGGATCTCGCCGGCCCTGGGTTCAAAGGGCTAATAAGACACCAGGTAATGAATATAGTAGTACAATGTGGTGTACGAAATCCCAATTGGGTATTCTAAAGGTGTCACGTTCGACAGTCAATTCCCTTCGAATCTAATAGTATCTACATTGCTATTGTGCATCATCGCCAGCACAGGCGTTTCAGTGTCTTTTAATGACTTGGGTTTAATTAAGCACCTCCTGCTTATCTCGATTACGTCCTGTCGTGTCACTTTTTTTAAACAAAGATTGGCAACGGTAATTTACCTCATATTCAACAGGTCTAAGGAATGAATGATTGAGACCTTTGCCACAGCGGTATATTTGTGGGGGTAGGGGGCTTGCATACTCAGCTCAGCTATACGTTGGCGAGGTAGGTGTTCTATATTATGCCACTTTTCACATCCCTGACCTCCTGAACATCACAGCCACCCGCCGCGGGTTTGGGCACGACAAACGCGCAATCATTGCCATGTTTTGCGGGGGAAGACACGGCAGCTTCGTCCGTATGTAGTGTATGAGTCGCTGATGCCTGCGACAAAGCCCTGTGTACGCTAGGCTTGTTTACGCGGCGTCCTGGGGCTGGCTCCTTGGCCCCCCCGGATTGCGATTTTCAGGGAGATTGGCCCGCATGCTGCATCGTCACTCAATTGTTGTTCGTCGACAAGAAACCAGTTGTTCGCTGGGCCGCCACTTGTGAGGTGGTATAGGTATGTCGCCGAGGCAATATCGCCAACTTACTTTTTTACCTAGGTCAGTAGCACGCACAGAGGAGTGCCTAGAGTTCTACACCGCCGTGCTGGCCCCCTCCAAAATCTGCATATGTAAAACGTATCTTTTCGAAGGGTCTCCTCTCCTCTCCTCGCTGCATAGGCCGAGAGCGTGGTGCGAAAAAGCAACACGCCACCGTAGAGGCGCTGGCATTCGGCGTACCGGTTACCAGTCCTGTTCTGCGTCGGAGACACCCCGACCATGCTAATGAGCGAGCACCGTCATTGGCCCTCGGGGTTTCTAAGCTGTACTACTTCCATCGTTCTGCTTGACCCAATGAGCCTATATGCCTAACCACCACCAAGCTTCGTCAGCAACCTATTTCTGTGTGCCTACAACTGTAGCCAAGGTTCCAAAACCCGAGTCCAAGGCAGGCCTCCTAGGGATATCCAGAGATAGGCTGTTGTGGTTGTGCATTTGATACAATTTTATCCGCATGCAGTTTTCACATGGCAGACCGGCTAGATACTCAGTCGTCATGGAACTTACCAGATTTGTTGGCCTCGTGCCTAGGATTTAGCTGAGTCCCGAGGCCGTAGATGGTAATTGACAACGCATCAAAACACAGAGTAGTGGTCTGTTTAGTGGTGGATAATACCTCGTTCATGTTACGACGGTACCAGACAGATGGTCCAATAATACCTAGATAGCTTGTAGATAGGTGCTTATGACTGTCAAATGACCGCGAAAGTTAAGCAGATACCCCGGTTGATCATCAGTATCAGCAGAGCCAATTGCAGAACGCCATCAGCAATGCAACAATGCATCTGACTGCGCTGGTTCTGACCGTCGGAACAAGTTGCCACAAAGGCAAAAGACAATGTGCAAAAACGCTCAAGCGGACTGCCTAACCATTACGGATCCGTTCTGTGGCTTGACTGGGTAAAGATCATACCTACCTACTACCTACCTCTACCTACCTACCTAGGTAGGTACCTAACCTACCGATCTTAGACGTTAATACCTACCGATCCCGTAGGTATGTACTGATATGGTCTCACTCAGCCACACTTCTTATCACTCCCAGCTTATCAACAGAGGGGAAATGTATCATTTTCGTGGCTTGGACACTCTTGATATCCCCACGCTTGTCTTAGCTGGGCATCACCCCGCGCCCGCCCCTCCTAAATGATGTGTTCGTGACCGAGGCTTGACACGAATTCGGTTGGGTGTAATGTCGCAATTTCATGGATAGTTACCTTACCATATGTGCAGAATGTTGCGGGCTTCAAAAGAAATAACTCAATGTGTTGGCTAGGCTGATGGCTCGAAGCTTCGTGCAGACTTCTCTCTGACCTGAGTAAGAGGCAAGCATAGGTAGAAGGATCGGGGGGACGACGGCGCTGGGAGCCTGAACAAGACAAACGCCGTGCATAGGCATCCCTATCTGAAAATTGCCTTTTCACCGACCAGGGCTTCCTTCTCGATGCATTTTGCAACTGATGGTGTGCATAGGGATGAATCTAGGTACTACTTACCTAGGTATACTCTATGTATGCCTTACGGTAACGCCGGCATGTCAGCCTACGTACCCTTAAAAGGCATTTATCATCAACCACGAAAGAGGCCCCCATGGGTAGTGTTGGGCCTATACCAAGCAAAGAAACTTCCGAGACTCGGGATGTTACGGCATTAATTGTTTGTGTGATCTTGTGGATCGGCCGTCTGGAGAAATGACCGCTTATACATACCTAGGTACTGTTCCGTTGGTACTCCTCCTTCTATGCAGCCAATCCTATCCTTCGGTATCCATGAGAACAGCCTAGGTATAGGTAGGCAGGTCTGCAAAAGCCTACACTTACACTACGATGAGATACCTAAATAAATAGCCTACCTATCAAGGCATACCTGTTTACATTTGCATCTTCGCGAAGGAGGGTAGGGTTGATCTAGGTGCATTGCTCGGTATTACACACATGTATACAGGATACAGGTTGCAAGTTGTCAGCGATATGGGCCGTACATAATGTATGTATTCTGCTATTTCAATGGACTTGACCGGCGGGAAGATGCATGTCTCGCAATGACCGATGGAAGTTCGAAAATGTCCTACATGTCTGCACACGAGGCTATTTTAAGAGGCATCTTGTGATAGGTATCTGGAGTATTCGGAGCCAGTTCCTGATACTAATCTGCCATATTTACTTAGACATCCAGGCTTGTCGTGTGGAATATAAATGCATACTAAATGGGTGTTTATCTACGTCTAGAACAATCACCGAGACAACCCTACCCATTTACGTCACTTCGTCCGAGCCTCGGGAAACTAGGTAGGAGTGATCATCAGGCTATGCCAGCTCGAATGCAACAACACCACCACTAGGTAATACTCAGGTAAGAATACTTACAGGTGCAGCAACACGACATCTTGTCACATATGAAGACAGAAATCACGAAATCAGAAGCATCTGCAGTCCCACTAAACAGACATCCCGCGGATATCAAAAGTAGGTACACCACCTCGCCGCCCAGGCGCTCGAGCGATTGCCTGCTACACAACGCCGGACGCAGGTAGGTACAGCCATCGCAAGCGGCAGGCAGCCTTACGGGCCCTTCAACGAGACCGCAAGCAGATCATTGATTTCCATGTCCCGGATGCCCCGCTCAATGCTATGCATCCACGGGAGTTGGCCCCAGGATCGACTAATCATCTCGCATCCCGACCAGGAGAACACTCCGTTTCAGGTGCGATAACCGCACCGCAGTGTAATATCGCACGAGGCCATGCAAGCACCCTGTCGAATTTCTGGAAGCGCCCAGCACTTTTTTCACCCGTAATAGGGAGATACCCTACACTACGGGACAGGGCAGGGTAGGGCAGGGCATGACTAGGTAGATTACTTAGGTAGGTCGGTGGTGGTCGGTAGTGGTAGGTACTTGGTTAAGGTAGGTAGTGTGCTTCGGTTACTCCCGAAGCCGATCATCCCGTACGTACTTTATATGGCACAGTAGGTACCTTAAGGTACGGACGTAGGTATGTACCTAGGTAGGTACCTATTCCATATGCACCGTACAGTACGTATACCCACATAACACAGTATCCACGCACCGTCCCGAAGATCTAGCTATAAGTAACGCGCGCTTCACTCCACGATCGCTAAGCGCTCCTTCGGCTCGTTGAATCCTGCGGTTCAACTGCCAATACAGGTAGGGTTTTCCGGCGCCGCGCGCCTAGCATCACCGTAGTTGTCGAGTAGGTATCATCAATGCGCACTATGTGATGCGAAAGAATCGTCGTCACACAGCACGTTTTGCCGCCCGCGCTGAGCTTCTCGTGTTATGTATCCGTACCTTTTCTTATCCTGTAGGTACTGTGACGCGCATAAACTAGGAACGTCGCTAGTAATCCCTTCAATTTAGTATGCATGCATAAGGATCGTGAATGAAGCACGCCGTCAGATCATCGCGCCGTTTTGCAATCCATCCGCGCGGCTAAGAAGGGATGCGGTGCGGTGCGATGCGATGCGATGCGATGCGACGCGACGCGATGCATGGAGGCCGGCGCATTTTGAAATCTGCGGGCGCACACGCAATACGGGTTTGGATTCATTCTTGCGTCTTCCCGGGTTTTGATGGGTACTGTATATGAGGTAGCGCACTTATATCGTATATGCAATGGAACGGGCCTTGAGCTTAAAATTGATGATTTAAGCAGGCAAACTTTTAGGTGTAGATTATTAAGTAATTGGAGTTTAGCCCGGTTCAGACAACTTCACACCCTCACACCCTCACACCCTCACACACACCCTCACACACACATACACACACACACACAGGTAATGTAAGAAGCAAGGCGACAACAGCGTGTATTGCAAAGACAGAGAGCACTCAGAGCCAGATATCTCTTCTGGTATCTCGGTATAATCATCCCACTGAACGACGAGAGTCAAACAAAACAAATCCGTTTGACAGGATCGATTCATCCACTCACTCAAGCGTACGTGTATCATCATCATAATCATCATCATCATCAGAGCCCCATCTCTCTCAAAGGCCAAGAAAAAAGAAAAAGAAAAGAAAACGCATGAGAATTTTTCAGCTATGCCTCGCGAACGCCTGTATACACACACACTCTCTCTGTCTTAATTTCAGTAATGTGCCTTTGCCTTTACCCCCCTTTCAAACGCCCCTGTAAACCAGATCCACTCCACGAAAGGGGGGAATCACGCATATAGCACATGTAATAATTTTTATTTACATGTGGCAAAGAGTTTCTTCGCGGAGCCCCAATTTAAGACATGCTTGGACAACAAATATCGGTGTAGAGAATGTTTCTGTATGGTGTGGGTTTTTTCCGGGTGATCAATTCCCAGATTGGCAATATCCTGAGAGCCAAGAATGATGCTTATGAGCAGCAAGCAATGTCCCCCCCCCCTACTTTAATGTATCGCCGATATGGCCTCCCTCTTATGATGCTAACCGTCAAGTTGCCTAGGCAAAACTGGCCGAATCATAATTTGTCTGGGGACGTGTGAAGTCCCGGAAGTAAGGGTGGATGCAGGCTTGCTTAGCTGAGATGCGGGCCGATGGGTCGTATGCAAGCATCGCCTCAAGAAGATCCAGCCCGGCATCGTCGAGGTTCGAGCATAGAGGCTGGGATGGGTCGCGAGCCCACTTAGGGAAAGAGGCCTTGAAGTCGGGGTACGACGTGACACCAGGCCAAATCTCTTCGCTGGGGGTTCCGAGGAGACTAGGTAAAATATGTGAGAATTCGGGTGAAGGGCGATGGTGGATCAAGGTGACTGCGATTGACTTACCGGAACGTCTTGAAAATCTGGTCGATTTCGGAATCGCCAGGAAAGAGAGGCTTTCGAGTACACATCTCAGCAAAAATGCAGCCGACTGACCACATATCCACACCTGTTGAGTACTGTCGCCCACCAAGCAGGATCTCAGGCGCACGGTACCAGAGTGTGACGACTTCATGGGTGTAGGTCCTAAGTGGTACACCGAATGCGCGAGCTAGGCCGAAATCCGCCAACTTCAGATTGCCATCCCGGTCAATGAGAAGGTTCTGGGGTTTGAGATCGCGGTGAAGGACACGATGGCTGTGGCAGTATCGAATGCCCTCACACAGCTGACTCATGAACTTCTTGACCATCATATCACCCAAGCCCAATCGTCCCAATTCCACGCCGGTACCCTCTGGCAACGCCTTGCCTCGTCCACCATCACTGACCGGCAACGCTTCCATGTATTTCTTCAGATCCAGATCGAGGAATTCGAATACAAGGTAGAGCTTGTGACCATCGGCATGCACAATATTAAGGAGTCGAACGATGTTGGGGTCGCGCATTTCTCTGAGGAGAGAGATCTCACGAATGGCTGTGCTAGGAACGCCTTCATCTTCGGCTTCCAAACGAATCTTCTTGAGAGCGACAATACGACCATTGTTGCGAAGATCTCGCGCCTTGTAAACGACACCATAGGTACCTATGTACACGTAAGCTGGTTAGCGGCGACAACGGGGAAGGGCCCGGTATGCAAGGTAGGTTGAAAGCAAGGGAAAGTTAGGCTAGGTTGTGGTAATGGCGGTAACGGTCATGGGCATGGGCATTTGAGAGTTGAGAAAACGAGGGGCGGAATCCAGTACCTTCACCGATCTTCTCTAACTTTTGATAATTCTCCATTTTGGTGTAGTTGTGTTAGGTTTATGTGCAGCGCGAGAGGACGGACGAATCTCCTACACCAGATGGAGAATAGGTTTAAATATTACCGATTAAGTGACAGCGTCGACGCACGAAGTCAGCAGGATGCGAAGTTGTGAACTTGATCGACGGGGACGGGGTCGTGATGTCGGTAGATAGCGCGAGGGGTTGAAGATTCGACTAAGGAGAGATCGCGTAGACTGCAGTCGTATTCAAGAATTAATTGAAGGTTTGGAGTAGAGGAAGAATACCTGATCAGGCCTGTGTGATAAAAAAGGCTGGTGAACTTTGTATTGGTTTGGCGGAAGACGATAAGTTCTGCATTCCCACTTGCAGTGAATGAATGTGGTTGTGGTTGTCAAGGCAGTTTGGTTGTTTGTTTAATAAACAAATCAACACGCGTGGAGCGATACGAGTACCTAAGCTAGCGTGCGAATGACTTGTGGCTGATGGGATTTTACGTAGTCCGTACGGATCTACGGACGTACAGAATTCCGTAAAGCACTGTATGAAGTATCACCTACGGTACGGATTTTATCTTGGGCGGTACGGTCCGTATTCCGTAGGGATCCGTAGGTACGGACGTATTTGGGCTTCATACTTACCTGATAATCCATTTCATCCATTCTCAGTGAGGAATTTACAGTACCTAGGTAGGTAAGAAGTAGGTAGTAGGTAGGTAGGTACCTCTTTAAGGTGCGAAGTAGGTACTTCCCAGCACTACCTATGTCTACCTAGTACTTGATAAGGTGGTACTTAGTTCGATAGATATGCTGTAGTAGATACCTGCCTATTTGCGTAGTTTGTATGATGCTTGTATGGCGCTTGTATGTACATGATACGCAGCCACAACAAATTGTTTTTGGGGGGAGCGGAAGTACCTGAGCGGTACCTAACAGCGCCCCTCCATCGAAAATTGTGCCCCTCCATGAAGACTTGCTCACTCTGATAAGGTACCTACCTAGTAGTAGTAGTAATTGACTACATCCAATTATCCTACCATTTGCTTGCTTGCTCGCTTTTCAACAATTTCAAAGTTCTCTCCTTCATTACTTACTTAAGCAGAAGACGAGGAAAAGGCACAATTTAAAAAAATATTAAAAAAAAAAACCCCATAACACGATCACGATGAATCTTGATCTGACTACTCTGGATGCTCATGAGCAACCTGCAGATGAATTACGGGCGCTTTGGAAAAACTATTCTCGTACGGATCATGCCGCATTTGCCAACCATCCGGATATAGACGAACTAGACGTCAACAGTCCCGGCGATTTCCAACTCACCGGACATTTGCCTGCTGCCATCGTGAAAGAGTCCTTCAAGCTCCTTCAGGCCGACGCTCAATATGTCCATCCAGACATAGTGGAAGACGTTCCAATATACTTTCACCCACTGCTTCCTGGTGAGTATATTCCCTCCGTGTAAGTTGTCCTCTGCGAGCCTCTAAACTCGACCGACAGGTCTACTCATCTTGCCCTCACTTCTGCCACCGAGCTTACAGAAATCACTACTATCTAAAATGATACATCGGGATCTATCTAATCCCACCCACAAAACCAACTTACATCTCCACTACGATCTTCCTTATAGGGACAGTCACGAGGATGATGCTAATGATGTTGACTCCCGTTCTTTCTTCTCATATACTCCTGATTCGACTGCTAGTTTCACACCGAAAGACCCCGAAGTGCACAGGCCATTATCCATCAAGCAAGTACTTGAGCGGCGCCTTTCATGGGTAACTTTGGGTGGACAGTACAACTGGTCAGATCGGGAGTATCCCAATCAGCAGCCGCCAGAGTTTCCGAAAGACATAGCCGGATTTCTCCAAACACTGTTCCCGGAGACAATCGCTCAGGCGGCCATAGTTAACTTCTATACACCGGGAGATACGATGATGATGCACCGCGATGTGAGCGAGCAGACTGACAAAGGTCTGGTCAGCCTAAGCATCGGGTGCGATGCGCTTTTCATGATCGCCCCGAACGAATTCAAGAAGGTGTCGGAAAACAATGATGAAAATTCTCCAAAGAAGCCATATCTCCTACTGCGACTACGTTCCGGAGATGTCATCTATATGAGCCAAGCTTCCCGCTATGCGTGGCATGGTGTGCCCAAGGTTCTGAAAGGTACTTGTCCGGATTTCCTAGCGGATTGGCCCTGCGAAGATGGGAAATTTGAAGAGTGGAAGGGATGGATGAAGAATAAGCGGATTAATCTGAATGTACGGCAGATGAAGTAATGAGCCAACAGCAATTTATGCGCCACTACCCATGACATATCCATGTCTGATATTGCCCAGCTGCAGCTGAAACATGTGTTGCTACGACTATTCGATCAGTTGAATGTTCGAAATCGTGAGTTTTGGAGCTCTACTCCAGTCTCAAGTCAATCAGAAGTTGCTTTTTTTGCAGCCTGTCGTTACATTCTAGGTTTAGGGGTTAATTTGGTTCTACTCGTGTTCCCTCCCCAGACAGAAACGCAAGAGCCCTCCTATGATCATACCTCAACACACTTTGCATCAGCACTTCCGCACCCAAGGCGCAATCTTCAGGGCTTGTGTATTCTTCGGGGTTGTGGCTGACGCCATTCTTGGATGGCACGAAGATCATGCTCGTAGGGCAGCGTCGGCTAGCATATACACTGTCGTGACCCGCACCACTCCTCATCATGCGAACCCGAGATGGCTCTCTCGTCACAGCCTCAGCTGAAGCACGGACTATTTCAATGCACTCGGGATTAAATAGAGTGGCGGAAGAATCGCTGTCCGTCCGCCAAGAGATCTTTAATGGCTTACTGGTTCCCATTCCACTCAGCAGTTTGTTGAGATTCTGACCGTTGGCCAGAGCGTCGAAATCTCTCTTTAGATCGGTTTCCATGTCATCGACTACCGAGTTGGAGGGCGCACGAACGTCGATGGTGAAGCTGACATGTCCGGGTATCGTGTTCGTGCTACCAGGCGTTACATTGAGTATGCCAACAGACGCAAGAGCTGAATGTGCAGTTGCCAGGCGGCGCGTGTGGACAATGAGTTGTGCGGCAAGAAGCATTGCGTCGGCCCGCTCTTCGAAGGGGGTTGTGCCAGTATGTCCTTCTCGCCCGATGACGTCTACCGTGAACCATCGGTATGCCTGCACGCCTTCGACAATGCCAATCTTCTGCTTCGATTTCTCAAGAATCGGTCCTTGTTCTATGTGCAGCTCGAAATGCGCCGCCATTGGCATGCTCTCATGACTTGCTGGTACCGAACCGAGATACCCTATCCGCTCAAGCTCGGATTTCATGGTTGCTGGTCCACCACCAACCTCACGAAGATTGTGAGCTGTTTCAAGGGGGATCATGCCGGCCCATACGCCCGAGGAAACCATACTTATCGGAAAGCGTGCCCCTTCCTCACTGTAACAGGCGATAATATTTGTTAGTTCATGGCAAAATCACTTCCACCGGGTTGAGTCATACTTCGTCCAATTGACCACACCTACGGGAAATTCCGTCTCCACCTTATGATCATTCAATACCTTCAACATCTCGATCCCAGCCGTTATGCCTAATATCCCGTCATATCTACCGCCACTAGGTTGGGTATCGAGATGAGATCCGGCGAAGGTAGCCGAGCCGACTAAGCGGCCCGGTCTGACCGCGAAGATGTTTCCCATGGCATCGATTTTGACATCGCAGCCTAGAGACGTGGTTGTCTCCACAAACCAATCTCGGGCTTGCTTATCCGTGTCACTCAAAGCTAACCGGGACATTCCGGTCTCATTCGGTTTGCTTTCCGCTCATGTCTGTATCAGCGAGAGGATGTGACTTGGCTTCGCCGTGAGATGTGGTTTTGTTGCGTACCTCCCCCATCGCTTTCCCATACCCCACGCACACGTCTGATGTAGACTATTCATCATTCTCTCTTGATTCACTTTCAATGCTTCAATGTCGGTGATTTGTAGACTTGTCGCTCGTGTACTAAGCGCGTGCCGCGGAGTGTGCGCGAAACCTGTACCCCGCGGCAACCGGGCTTTGAATGAGAGGCCGGATACAAGCCGTCTCGCCGTCATGACGGAACCACCTGAGATGTAAGCCATTTCTATTTGGTGTTCGAGCCTATTTGTAATGGAGCGCTTTTCTGATGTGGACAGATAACTACCGGGCTGCAATGGATGTGGCACTTGGTACATGTACAAGTAGGTACCGTTGGCGCGGAAATGAGGGAACGCTCCAACGTAGGTAGCGCTGTGTTTATCCGAAGAGTAACTGGACAGTCCAATAAGAACTTGTAGAGTTGTCTAGGAGTTCCACACTTGCCCTCGGTCTATCTCGGCCCGCTAATCTGGACATATGGCTCAGTATCGATGGCAAATCTCTAGATACTCCGTATCAGCTCCAGCTCTCTCTCTCTCTCGCCTACTTTTGAGACGATACAATAGGTAACGTCGAAACAAACCGACACCAAACCGCAACATAGTCATTTGTCCAAACGACATGTTGCACCAACCGCGAATTGCTTTTCGATTGTTTTCGAATTAAGCGTGAAGCAGGGATAGTGACTAGGTGCATTCACATGGATACGACCCGACTCTCCATTGCAGAAGTAGGCGTGGAGGCTCGATTCTGCGGCAATATCTAGACAGATTTCCTGCGCTGCGAGAGGCTTTTGGCTTATTTGAGAGGAGAAATGAGACGTTAGACGAGCTTCTGCATTTTCGTATTCGGGGAGGCCCCGATATACTATAGTACATGTGATGACGATTGGGAAGATGGGCTTCTGAAGATCAAGTGTCTGAAGGTGACTGGAAGAATACGCTCAACGTGGATCTTCATGTAACCTGCACAGAGCGCTGCCGGAAATCCGATATTGGGGTCTTTTCGACAGGCGAAGCTGCCAAGCTGTTTAGAGCATGCGACGGTTCTCACGATTGGCCAAATCTCACTCACTAAGAGCTCTGTGTGCAATTGTTTAGAAATTCCGGTTGTCGCATCGAATGAATCCTTTGAAGCTAGTCATCTTCATCTTTCTTCTTGCTTTGACAATCCACATTCGTTTGCCTGTTCATGACCAAACTTGGAAAAAGCGCAACGAACTCCCACAGCCAGTCTCATTCGTCTTTGACTGTCGTTGTTCTGAGTGACGTGTCTGGGACAAGTTCCGGGTGCGCAAACTGCTGTGTCATACCATGTTTTACGCATGAG
Organism: Xylaria nigripes; assembly: GCA_022984845.1. Taxonomy (NCBI): domain Eukaryota; kingdom Fungi; phylum Ascomycota; class Sordariomycetes; order Xylariales; family Xylariaceae; genus Xylaria; species Xylaria nigripes. The sequence continues at coordinate 89,265 of JAJJKC010000046.1, read as the reverse complement.
TACAAACCACCATGACTGTAGCGAAACGTTGAAACGAGGATATGATATTGGCCATTGTCCAATTGGCAAACTCAATGCTTTTGCCCCTCTCGACCCAGACTTAAGTGTCATGTGTGTGCTTGAGAAATGATATGGCGGGAACAGTTAGTAGTTATCACATCGAACGTGGGGTGTTCTTTCGTGGTACGCATCTGTTGTTGATGTCTCATTTGCCCTTCGTGCTACCCCCGCCGAGATCACCGAACCCAAGAGAGCCCCGAGCCCCGAGCCCCGGCTATCTTTCTACAGTTTAGTTAATAGGACGCTTGCTATAGAATGCTGACATGTCGTCTCGGACTTCACCCTCACGTCTACGCAGTGATAGTCATACAGACGTAGCCAAGGAGATGAGTACAGATCGTCCGGGAACTGATGGGACGGTGACTTGTGGCACAACGTCGAAATCCGTTGTGATAGATGGGGCCGCGGTGGCACGGTGGGTTCCATTGCATCATTGCAGCGGTGACATTCATGATAGTTTTACCACAGCTTCAAAAGGTGCGGCTGCTGTGCTGGACAATGGAAAAACCGCCAAACCAAATGCAAAAGTGATCTCCGGTTCCTGGACCCCACGCGCCGAAACTGCCCAAATATACCTTCAATCAAACCCACGTACCCAAACACGGCGGGACTGCAAACTTATGTAGTGATGCCTTCGTCATCCCCTCATGAGGGATTTAGGTCGTTTATACTGAACTGGGTGAGGCCTAACGGCTAGGGAGATTTTCACAGAATCCAGGGATATCGAATGGCGATCTGCACCCATGTCCATGTCATGAAAAGCACGGCGGGCAGCTCATGCAGGGTAGGACGATACCTAGCAGGTATATTTATGGGAGCATACTCCGTAATAAGAAGTGATCAGTTTCCCCAAGCAGAAGAACTTTGTTGCCCACACCGTACTTTGTGTAGCCGCCACCCGCGGTATCCTGCACAACTGGTCCCAGAAATGAAACTTTCGCTTCATTAGGAATGGATCGATGCTATGTGGCGTCGACTATTAGATTTTGGCTACTTACACTAATTTGACCATCGCTTTTGTATGCAGGAGTGATGCCCGGCAAGGGCGCCAAACGCTGAGTGAGGCTTGATGATAGGTGTGTTTTGACTTCACGGAAATTTAACTACCTTGGTAGTATATATCTTATGGATTACTGTTGTCTTTGTGAGAATATGAGTCCTGATGTGAATGGTGACACTCATAAGTTATGGAATAGGAATACCAATCACCGCTCGCGATGAACTTCACGATGCCTGGTGTTGGGGGGGAAGACCCTATAGGGATGGATCCACAGGTAATATTGACCAACTCCTTCACTCAGAATGCTATGTTCTAAGTCATAGAAGTTCTTCATCGTAGACTACGCAGGAATTGGTTATTGACATTTCAATGTAGCCAGAAGAAGGGCCGGCTTCATTTGCGGCGCTCATTTCAGCTCTTGTTCCGACGTCGGTGAGTGCCCTTACCCCAGACTTGTGGTTTCATCCACTCATGAGAATAAAGACTACGGGGCTGATGCTCCTTGGAGTATTCATCCTGGTCAGACGAAGATTTCACATTCTATACGCGCCTCGCTCCATTTTGGGAACCGTTGAGGAGAGGTGAGAGCTGTTTATTGATTGCCATGAATGAAATGGATCTACCTAATACAACATAGAGATCGAACCCCTTTACCAAGCAAAGGATTTCTCAATTGGCTGATTGCCACGCGCGAATTCCCCGATGAGTTTCTACTACAGCACGAGTCGCTGGATGCATATCTTTACCTCCGCTTTTTGCGCATGATAATTTTCATTTGCGTTGTTGGATGCGTTCTCACATGGCCGATTTTGATGCCCGTGAATTTCACCGGGGGCGGATCATCCACCGAGCTCGATAGGCTCAGCATAAGTAACATCGAGAAGACCGACTATTTGTACGCCCATGCGATGATGGCGTGCATATTTCTAGGTTTCGTCATGATCGCCATCGCTAGAGAACGGGCTTGGCTTATAAACCTCCGTCGCGCCTGGACGCTTTCAACGCCGAATGCTAAGCGTCTCTCCTCGAGGACAGTGCTCTTTCTCTCAGCTCCCAGAGATGCCTTAGAACAGAAAAATATGAATCGTTACTTTGGTGAGAGCGCTGTACGAATCTGGCCTGCTACTAAACTAGGAAAATTACCAAGGTTGATTTCAGAGCAGGAGGCTTTGACGAAACAACTTGAGTCTGAAGAGGCGACCCTTATTTTGAAGGCTAACTCATGGTGGGCTCGTAGAAGAATCGATGGGGTTGACTTGAAAAAGATAAGTCTTTACGACCTTATGGATATTACGAAGACTGTGATGCGCCTACGGTCCACGCCTATTCCTTCTCTTGAGTCTGTACTTGCTTTTGAATCTCCTTTCGGTGAGGAGGTGGATACAGTAAAGCCGCTTCGTGGACAGATACGGGAGAAAGGCGAACTCATTGAAAAGATGAGAAGGACTCACGAACTCGAAAACCTTAATGGGCCAGCAGCTGTCTTTGTTGAGTTCAAGACACAAGCCGAAGCACAGTGGGCTTATCAACATATTGAGTCACCAGACTCTTGGACCTTGACGCCAAGGCACATCGGTGTGAAGCCAAGTGAGGTTGTATGGGATAATCTTGCTCTCTCGCCCATTTATCGAATTGTCAAGCAAGGTATCGCTCTTTCCATCGTCGCCTCAACTATTGTAGCTTGGTCAATTCCCAGTGGACTAGTTGGTCTTGTATCGAACATCGGTTACCTTGCGGATCACTATAAGTGGCTGTGGTTCCTCAAGGAGCTGCCTGATACAGTCACTGGACTCCTCTCCGGCCTCCTTGCGCCAATTCTGACCAGTGCTCTGACCAAGGACATGCCAGCCATGTACCGAAGTGAGTTTCTGGAGTAAACGGTGACCTTGTTGTGAGTGACTAACTCGTGTTAGACGTTTTCGAGTCAGCTGGCGGGCCGATCCAGACAGTAAACGAGTTGAGAGTCCAGAGGTGGTTCTATATCTTCCAAGTGACGCAGGTACATGTCATATCTGACACCGAATACAGTGATTAGGTTGACTAATATTGGGATAGGTCTTCTTACTTACAGCAGTGTTTTCCGGTGCGGCGGCGATGACTTCAGAACAGGCTGCCCAAATTCGAAACCCCAAATATATCGTGGAATTGTTAGCAAGCCAGCTTCCAAAGTCCTCTACCTATTACCTTACCTACTTCGTAGTTCAAGGAATCACATCTGCTGCCAATAATCTTCTGGACTACTCCAAGCTGCTCGACCATCTGTCTTTTGAAATTTGGAAAGATGAGACGCCACGTCAGAAGTTTAATCGATATACCACTATGAAAGGGATAGATTGGGGTCAAGTATACCCAAAGGTAAACAAACTCCAAGCAATTCTGTTGGGCAGTGACGTACTAACACGGTAGTAGTTCGCTAACTTTGCTATCATTGGTAAGACCCTCACGGCGTTTAACGGCGATGTAAAGAGAGAGAGAAGACTTGGACTTACACCGTTTAGCTGTCGCTTACTCGTGTATTGCCCCGCTTGTCCTGGGTTTTGCCGCCGCAGGATTGTCGTTATATTACATGTCTTACCGATATAACCTTTTCTATGTGATGCAACTGAAGATCGATACAAAAGGTCAGGCCTACACGGCCGCACTTCAACATCTACTGACGGGCGTATATATTGCCGAGCTAGTTCTCATCGGATTCTTCAGCCTAAGGGCAGCCAAGGGGCCTATGACAATAGCAGGATTGTTGTTTGTGGTCACGATTCTGTACCATGTGGTAACAAACAGGTACATGTCACCACTAGAGAAAGCTCTGCCTACCGAGTTGAACTCGCCAGCAGAGAAAATTGACGAAACGACACCGCTTCTTTCTCGCGTGGAGGAGGGGCAAGATTCTAATGCTCACCAGGAGGGACAGTCAGCACATGCCCCGTCGCCTGTTGCAGAAGTGTCCAAGCTGATGGCGTGGTTTCTCAATTCCCGTGTGTTTGATTTCTCTAAATACATGAGACCCGGGTTGCTGCACGTAAATGACTACAATATTGAGGAACGGGAGGTCCCAGAATACACAAAAGAAGATCTGGAACGCGCATATTTGCACCCGGCCCTGACATCGCGGACGCCGATGGTGTGGATGGCGCGTGACAAGATGGGCGCAAGCCAAGTTGCAGTTCGAGATATGGAAGAGTGTGGGTTAAAGGCGAGCGACGAAGGCGCTTGGCTTGATGAAAGAAGAAGAGTCCAATTCAATGAGCAGGATTTCGAGAAGCTGCCCGTGTGGAAGCCAGTAGTGAAGTATTGAGCCCGGGGGGTAGCTTGAAATCCGAAAGAAGGATAGTTGCTGTTAAATGCATTAGTAACTATTGCCGTTAAAAGCAATCCTCAAAACTGGATCATGCCTATTCCGTATCTACATATGTCACAATATAGAATGTATTACATAATGTGCCAATCATATCAAAGTGGATAATCCAGGCTCTAGAATTCACCTGATTGGCTATAGGAGAAGGTACCTAGGTAGGTACATTGATAGGTAAGTGGATACCTAACTTCGACGAAGTACCTCAGGTACCTACTCCTACCCGGTCCGTGACTTTACAATGTATTCTGTACCTATTCCGCACTTCGTACCAACTGAACTGAAAACAGAGCCGTTCCAGGTTGAAAGTCGATGTGTGAAAGAAATCGGGCATCTTTTCTCTGCACCACAAACTACCTTCTTGATTCCTGTTTCCACCCCCATTTGAATACATGCCTGCATGAATCATCTTGTTTATCATTTGCGACGCGCCGACTCTTCTAGGTCCCCCCCCGAATTCCATTCACCGTCAATCAGGCTGTCCGACCAACAACGCGACAACGCAACGCAACGCAACGCAACAACAATACCGCGACAATCCGCGCCGGAACCAGAATCGATACTCTATTCGCCAGTCGCTATCCTTCCCTAGCCTCTATCAGCCCCAGATAGATTACAGATGCTCATGAGGTTTCAGCTACTCTCATCTTGATCTGAAAACATGGCGGCTGCGGGTGTAGACGTGGGCTACCTCGCTACCCATTTGGGTATGCCCGAGACGAACATATCGGTTGCCGTCTCCGATCCTACCGTTGATCTAGTTCATACCATCTTGGCTGCTGTGGCATCCAAGGCTCACGAATTCGATACCTTATTTACCCAGAAACTTCAGTTGGAGGTTGAGCTAGAGACATCTGTTCGCAGCGCTGAAGCACAGCGTGATGCTAGCAACGAGACTGCCAAGAAAGCCCTCAAGGACGTGGAAGCCATTCGTCAGAAGCTCAACCAAGAAGGTAATCCTAGATTCAAAACTATAATATACCAGGCTCATGGTCGCTCACATTCCAACAGAAACTAGGCGACAAACGCTCGAAAATGAAATGCAATCGCTCCAGTCGTCTACTTCCACCTCGCAATCAGATATCGACAGCCTGCGCTCGCGAATAGCATCCCTAGAGACCTCGAACCGCGAGTCCCTGGCAATCATCGATACGAAGAACACGACAAATGAAACTCTTTCCCAGGAATTGCAAGCTCAACACCAAAAGAACCTCAAGCTTAGCCAGGAGGCCACGGCACTTCATCAAGCGGTGCAGAACGCCAATGCCTTAGCGAGCTCAGCAAAGATACGAGAGCAGGGCCTTCAGCGGCAACTAGATGCAGCCAAGCGTGACGTCGAATGGACGGACAAAGAGTTGAAGACAAAAGCTACGGAGGCTCTAAATTACAGAAAAGAGAAGGGCGCGCGGATTGCCGAGCTACAGCGCCAAAATGACGATGCTGTATCCAGTATCGAGTCGCTAAAGCGCAGCGAACAACAACTTCGACAACGTCTTCAGGAAGCTCAGACGAAGGCGGACGATGCTCTCGCCAAGGTCCAGCAGTTAGAGGAAGCCGCTGCCCGTCGGGAAGAAGACTTCCAGCAGCAGGTAGATCGGCTCCAACGTCTGCATGAGTTGACCGAACAACAGAATACAACCCAAAGGAATCGAATGCAGGCTATGGAGGAACGAGATGCCCACGTGAAGCGGGAATGTGAAGAGAAGGTTCTACGAATCAGTAAAGAACTTGCTTGCCTCAACACAGACAAGGAAGAGCTGGTTCGATCCAACGAGTCTTTACAGGCTGAGATCGGTCGCCTCGAGGCCATAGTCGCTGAAGGTCCAAGAGGTTCACCTGGACCTACTCCCCAAACACCTCGAGCCTTCGGTGGATCAATAAACCGGCCTAGCTCGCCATTTGCGACGCCTGGATCGATGCGCAAGTCCATATCTGCTACCCAAGCTCTAGACGAGTACTACAAAGTAAAAGGACAGCTCAATGTTGAAAAACAGCGCAGCAACAATCTGGCCAAAGACCTTGAGGATGTGCTTGAACAACTTCAAGCCAAGGCACCAGAGCTTGAGGAATTGTATGCAGAAAACGAGCGTCTGCAGTCCGAAATCAAGAACATGTCGCATCTCTCTGATGAGAGTTTCCGTGAACGAGATACTGCTAAGAAGGCAGCGAGAAAAGCCGAAAGCGCTGCTTCTCAAGCCCAGGCTGAAATAGCTATCTTACGGAATCAACTAAGAGACCTTGGCGCTCAAATTCAAATGCTTTTGTTCAATATGCATTGTCGCGAGAAGGGTCTTGATGAGTTGTCAATCGAGGAGACCTTGCATTTGCAACAGCTGGAAAGAGGTCAGATTGAAGGCAGTGCAGACGACATTAGCAGTGTCATTCTTCAGCGTTTGGTTGCGTTCAAAGATATTCAGGAACTTCAGGAAAAGAACGAAAAGCTCCTTCAAGTTACACATGAACTTGGTCAGAGAATGGAGAGCGAAGAGGCAATTGCTGCCAAGAACCAGGCTGTTGAAGATCACCAGGAGCGCATCCGACTTCAACAAGAGCTGGATGTTTTTAGAGATACCTTGAGAGGCTTCCAGATCAAAACGGAGAGTATCACCAAAGAACGTGATATGTTCCGCCGTATAGTCGAGTCACGGGTGTCGGGAGACGAATTGGCTTCTGCACTAGGACATCCCTCTCACGACGGCGTGTTGGCTAGCATTGAGCAAAACTCCACTATGAATGAGGACAACTCTAATTATGCCACCCTCCTTGAGGAGATTCGGCGAGAATTTGACGAATACCGCAAGGAACAAACAACAGATCGAAAGACACTAAAGGAGCAAATCGAGAAACTTTCAGCTGAACGAAACAAGCTGCAAACTGAAGTGTCTAGGTTAACCAGCCAGCTCTCACTTGCATCCGAACGATATAGCATGCTCAAGTCGAACTATACTGCACTCGAGAACGAAAACCAGGAACTACAGAGGCGGGCACAGGCCTTATCCGAATCCGCAGCGAAACAAGATATCAGAACTCAAAATGTGGCAGAGGAGCTCGTCGAAGCTGGCGCTATGGTAGAAAGTTTGCGTAGTGAAAATGCGAACCTCAGGGCCGAGAAGAACCTTTGGCAGGATATTCAGGATCGTCTGAGCCGGGACAACGAAAATCTCGTGCAGGAGAAATCGCGCCTGAACGGTTTGCTTGCCACATACCAAACTCTTCAAAACGAGCGAGAACTTGGCGATGCCGAGATAAAGCGTCGTCTTCAAGCTAGTATTGATACTCTCGAGGGTGAATTGAATGCCACGAAGCGGAAGCTCAATGAAGAGGTCGACGATGCGAAAAAAGCACAGCTGCGAAAAGAATTCGATGCTCAGCAGTCACAAAAGCGAATTGATGAGCTCACTACGAATCTGGGTCAAATCCGAGAAGAGTTGGTGGCAGTGAAGACAAGTAGAGATCATTTACAGAGTAGAGTTGATGAATTAACAATCCAGCTGCACAGCGCCGAGGAACGAGCAGAGCGACTTCAACCTAGACCAACTCCACGAACGGTATCCACATTCGATGAGAATGCCACTCAGCGTGACAATGATGAGCGCATCCAAGATCTGATCCATGAGGCAACTGACCTGAAACGAGATTTAGAAATGGCTAAATCTCAACTAGAGAATGCCCAAGGGCAAGTTGAAAGATATAGAGAGCTCAGTCAAACTTCTGAGGAGGAGCTGGAAAGGTTGAATTATGCGCAGGAGCAGTACACTCAAGAGATGGAGAGTGCATTATCGGCCAAAGATACGACGATCAAGGAGCTTGAGCAACGAGTGGAAGACCTGTCTTCCGAGTTGAGTAGATCAAACAACGAGCTATCTGCCCTGCGTGACTCTCAAGCTGATGTTGCTCGTCGTTTTGAAGAAGAGAAGATCATCCTTGAAGAGGAAGTGAAGCGACTGAAGGATGAAGAAGAGCAGTACAGATCATCTTCTCAGTTCCATCAACAGGACCTCCGAGCGCAGGCCGAAATCGCGGCCAGTGCGCAGCAAGCATACGAGAACGAGGTTATGAAGCATGGAGAAACCGCTAAGGCACTATCCCATATTCGAAATGAGCATAATGAGCTCAAAACTTTGGTGGCAAAGCGCAAGGCCGAAGCGGAATCTGCCAAGGCTACTCTGATGCAGAGCGAGAGTTCTTGGGATGAGCGTCGACAAAAGTTTGAGCAGGAGATTTCAGAGATTCGTAACCGTTGGGACGATGCCAACGCACAGAACAAAATATTGCATCAGCAGCTCGACAATGTGACAGCACAAATCTCAGCGCTTCAGGAAAGTCGCAGTGCAGGCAACGAATCGCTCGAGACTATATCGGCACAACCAAGTAGCTCAGATGCCGACAAATACCGAGAGCTAAGCAATTATCTTCGACGAGAGAAGGATATTCTAGAAGTCCAGTTTGAACTTAAGGTACAAGATGCCAAGAGATTGCAGCAACAGCTCGATTATGTTCAGTCACAGCTGGATGAGGCCAGGCTCAAACTTGATCAGGAGCGTCGTGCTCATAGTGACGAGGATCGAAACACCATGGCTCATAAGGATCTCATGAGCAAGTTGGAAGAGCTTAACCTTTTCCGTGAAAGTAGTGCCGCTTTGCGAGCTGAAGCTCGTCAGGCCCAGGCCCAGTTGACAGAGAAACAGGCTAGAGTCGCTGAGCTCGAGTCTAAAATCCAACCCCTTGAAGCCCAAATCGAAGACCTTCACAGCCAACAACACTTTAAAGAAGCCGAAATGAAGCAACTCCAGGAGGATCGTGACCGCTGGCAAAAGCGCACAGAGGATATTCTCTCAAAACACGGCCGAACAGACCCAGCGGAAATCGAAGAATTGAGGCAAAAGGTGGCTACCCTCGAAAACGAGCGCAATACGTTGCAAGAAGCCGAGAATCCTATCCGAGAGAAAATTCTGGAGTTGGAGAAATCAATTGAGACAAAAGAAGCCGATTGGGCCGTGACACGAGAAAAGCTGGTAAATTCTGCCAAGGAGCGTTCTCGAGCCCTCACCACGGCTAAGAATCAAGTCATCGCCGAGAAAGAACAAATACAGAAGAACTTTGAACAAGTCACGGCAGAGCTCGCCAGTGCGAAGGAGGAAATGGATATGTTCAAAAAGGCGAAATTGGAGCTAGAGGAGCAGGTATTGGAGTTCAAGCGACAGGTGGCTTCATTACAGGCTGATGCACAGAATGATGCCACTCCCGCTGTACTGTCACAGTCGCCTGATGCTCAAGCTGCTTTGTCCGAACTCCAAAACCAGCTCACTACAACACGCTCGGAACTCGAGACTATCTCGTCTCAAAAAGCCAACATTGAAAAAGAACTCGAACGCACGCGCGATCAGCTTAATTCTGCCATTGCAGAAAAAGAATTAGCTGTTTCCGAAACCCGCACACAAATTATCAATGGCGACTCCGCGATGGAGAATAATGGGGAGGCTCCCAATAATGGCTCTATAGAGAATGCTGCAGCCCAATTCCTGTCAGATGATGAACGCAAAAAGCTGGAGGAGCAGATCACTGCCTCTGAAGCCCTGGCTGCGGAATGGGAAGCCAAGGCCAAGGGACTTGAGCAGAACCAGGATACTATTGTTAAACACCGAAGCGATAAGATGAAGGAAGCACTCAATAAACGTCTAAGTGAATTCAAAACTTCGATGGAGAACGAACGGGCTCAATTACAGCAAGACAAGGAGAAATTGGAGGCTGACTTCAGATTACGCATGGAGCAAGAGCGAAAAACTTGGGAAGCCCAACATGCCGGTGGACAGGGAGAAACCGAGGTTCCCAGCACGCCTCTACAACCAACGCCACAGGCACCAGCGGTCACACCCGGCGCCCCAATACCGGATTTCAACAGTCTAGGTGATCAAGAAATACGTGAACTGGTATCTAAGAATGCTACTGTTCGAAGTATTGTCCAGAATAATATTAAGAGCAAGCTTGCGGCAGAAGCGAAAAAAGTGAGAGAGGAGTTCGAGGTAGCTGCAAAGGTAGAATGGGAGCAGAAACTAGCCCAGGCGAAGGAAGCAGCCACTCAACTCGTCACGTCTAAGATGAATCTCAAGCTGAACATGACGGAGAACCGAGCTCGAATGGCCAATGCCAAGATAGAGGTGGTAGAAACCGCGGCAAAAGAAACGCCCCTGCGCCCTGTTAAAGAAGTTTGGGAAATAGCCAAGGCTGCAAGACCACCGCCAGTATCTAAGCAGGCTGCGACACCTTCGGCTGGACCGGCTACATCATCTACAACAGCTGCATCAGTTGCATCACCTATTCCCGTGGGATCTACTCCTGCGAAGCGTATGTTTTCCGTCGCAAATTCAAGTGAAATCGAGTTTCAGGCTAACAAGAAATGACACAGCACCGACAACCCAATCTACGCCGTCCGGAACGTCTCCAACTCCCCAAGAAGCGAATATTACGCCATCTAGGACCATTCCACCCAAGCCTGCGCTCCCTAATCCTTTCCAGCCAATTAACAATCCATTTGCCCCCTCCCAACCGAGCCAGCTCCCGCAGAATCCGTTCGCTCAAATGAGCCCGGCCACACAGTCACCATTCCAACAACCAGTATCCTCAGCTATCCCCGAGCCGACACAATTACCCGTATCACAAATGCCTAAAGCATCCAATCTCCCTGTTCCGGGAGGAGCGCGAAAGGCAAGCGGCTCACATATACCGCGCGGCGGCGCACGTGGCGGAGGGCCTCAGCGTTCGCGCGGCGGTGGCCATCAAGGACGATTAAGTATGAACCCATCAGCCGATAATTTCCAACCAGGTGCAAAACGGCCCAGAGGTGACTCGGAAGTTGGTAACGGTACAAAACGAGCACGAGGCGGTGGCGCCACCGGTTCTCAGTAGTATTGGTGAAAGAGAGTAGTGTCAAGCCCGAAAAAGCAGCTCATATTAATATGTGCGTTAAACTTGCATCTGTACATTAAGGGGGGAAAACGGTGATCTTTTGATTCAAGGGGGAAGGGCAAAACCTGGAGAAAAAAACTACATAGTGGCGCGAGAAACCGAGGAGCTATGACTAATTTATAAGTATGGTGAACAAAGCCCCCTTCGCATCTCCCGTGGCGTTCTGGTCAAGAAGTTTACGCTATCAGCTGTAAATTCTTTCCTTTAATATGTGAGCCATGTTACATGTAAATTCAAGCTTTTCCTGCAATGTGTGGCCGTGCGTAAATCTGGTAAGACAATATGTTCGACAGCAAAGGTTTTCGGCACAGTAGTTGTTTTTGCAAACTCGTTTCTCGTAGTTCTTGTGTAGAGTGGATGATGTGATGGATAGGACACATTGGCCGGCGTCTCCTATTACGTCTGCGTTTCGGCCCTTTAATCCCACCACTTTCCAAGGAAGCCCCGGTTATCGCTGGTGTCACGGGTGGTTTTGAAGAATATCTGGAAATTGTCAGCCTGTTAGAGCCAAATTTCATATAGGTAGGTCACTGATAGCATACCTTGATCTTTTTCTGGGCCGGCCCCTCTTTAGCAGTCTCATTGCTCACCTCATCCGCCTCCTTTCCGGCTTTTTCAAGGGCATCGCGATGCTATGGCGTCGTCAGCATAGAAAGCGCGTGGCTGTCGATGGGGTTTTGACATACAACGGTATTAAGAGTATCGGGAAAAGAGGGAATGGCGGTGGTGTGAGCGACCAGTTTCTCGAGACTGGCCGCAATTCTCTCCAGAGCAATGACACGGCGTTCTTCACGGCTAGCTCCTGTCTCGGCGTCAAGGGACTCACCCTTCTTTACTGGCAGACCGCCAGATGTTCTTTTTCGGGAAGTTGCCAATGGCAGATCTTTGCTGTCGTCTTCGGCGAATAGAGAGTTCCTGGCGGACTCGGCGTCTTTTTGCGTATTTAGGAGAACTTTGACTGTATTCTGTGCGCTTTTGATAGCCTTTGAGGCATGTTAGCGTAGTCGAGAGGTTTATATAGGTCAGGATGACTTACGCCTGACGAGACTGCGTCAGAAGTGAGCATCCAGGCAAGCTCGATGCCACGGGAACGGAGAGCCCCGGTGGGCTGCGATTATATTAGCTGAGCAAGTTCACGAGTAATCATGAACTTACGGCAGTGCATGGTTTTGCACTATCTTTGCAACCGGCACACCCGGTGCTTGCAGCTGTTCGATGTTAAGACGCCGCTTGCTTGAACAACACAATAGGACTAGTGACTCACTGTCGGTGGCAAGACAGGCGGGCTTAGGCTCGCCTGTTTTCCAGTTGGCCATAGCGGTTAGGCACTGGCGGCATGGGATCGCTTGCTTGCTAATGTTTGTTAGCACTGGCATATCGAAGTGAGAGGCTCGGTACATACACGTCAATCATGATGAGTTTAGGCGACAACTCAGATTCTATTTTGGGGAAACGAGATCTTGGCGGTAAAATAGTAGTGAGTGACTAGGATGTCAGAACCAGTAACGGTGGTGATATTGGTGGCGAGATGGCTACGTCAACGAGATTCACTTGTTTGCGCATGATGTTGAAGGAGAGAAATAGGGGAAGGTTCACGCATCCTGCGATCTCGGCTTAAGAGTAGCTCTCCGAGTCTCCCCCGGGACAGTTGCGCCAGGCATTGTTTATTTTAGAAGGCACGACTTCTCTTTTCCTCTCTTTTCGGAAGGCTCATTACTATCGCCGTCTCTTTCCTCACCTCCTTCCCCGACTCGCCGGCAGAAACCGGATCATCGTCGATACTCAGGGCACGTGATTGCTGTTTGTTTGTAGACTTTCTGTGTGAGTCTTTGCCTGTGAACAAACATTGGCCTGTATGTCGAATAATAATGAGAATACTAATAATAATAATAATAATACCACACACTGGAACATGGGCTTTCTAAAGTGATCGATGTGAAATGAAATTACGAGAAGTGCGCTCTTCCGTTGTTTCGCGAATCGAAGCCCGCCGTAATAGGAAACGAGTCATATTACGACTAGGTTATATCAAGATAATACAAACATGATGGTATTGCTCGAGATGGCTTAAGTGCGTACAAAGGTAACTTTGTGGATTGATGGCGTACTGGGGTAATTACTATTAGAGATCACATACGGACGTATGTCTAGGCGCTTAGGATATATATATATAGATATAGGTACATCCCGTCCAACCGCGGCAAAGAAGGTCGATGAGATCAAATTGACTCCCAAGCCGAAGTTTGAAAACCAAGCTACGTCCCTAGTGCCCGCATATACTTCCCTGTAGTACGTAGACAAGGTCACTAGAGAGAAAGTCAACACATCCCGTCGACACATCCTACGGTACCTATCCAGTGCTAGATAGAATGAATTACTAAACAAGTATAAGTAGGCCAGGGCCAATACCCCGTGAATTCGAAGAACAACGTGGGGGCGCGGCACGGACGACGAGCACCGTTAGTCACCTTGGTACGGATCTATGTACCTAAGGTATACGAATCTCGAATGCCAACTCCGGAATTGGTACAAACGAAGCCTCAATTATTCCGTCCAGCACTAGGTAGCATAGGGATACCTCCGGTCTAGATATCTACTTACGAAGAAAAGGCTCACGGACAACAACTCCGTTTTAGGTCTCTTTCCTAATTCGGACGAAGATGAGACGACGTGAAAGTGATAATTCACGGAACATTCTCCTCCGGAAACCGTTGCGGAATCTACACTACACTAGAGGACACCGGCCGTAGGTTCGGGCCGGCCTCTTGACGACATGGATGTGGATAGTACCTACATGTAGGAAAGGTTGTTACGATGATATAGCGTAATAGGTACGGATCCGCAGGTACATAGAGGAGACCATTGCAGTTCACCTTTACCCGGCGGTGCAATGGAAGTGATCTACCGTAGAATCCTGAAACAAAGTCGGCAAGTCGGGATGTAGCAATGTCAACCAGTCATGCATAATATATCACGCCGTAAAATGGGCACAAAAAACAGATAAACTGTCCATGTTCCCAATTTACAATCCCGAGCGTAAACTCACCGCGCCTGAAATCCCAGAGTCCAGACAATGAGATTCCTCACAGTAATATCGCAACTTCTAGCCGCCGCAACCCCAATCCAAGCCGCCTATGAATGGCAAAACGTCAAGATCGGCGGCGGCGGCGGCTTCGTATCCGGCATCGTCTTGCACCCCAACACAAAGGGCGTCGCTTATGCCCGCACAGACATCGGGGGCTTATACCGGCTCAACAGCGACGATTCTTGGACGCCTGTGACGGATAGTGTTGCCGACAACACGAATTGGGGAAAATGGGGTGTCGACGCCATAGCTCTCGATCCGCAAGATGAGAACAAGGTTTTCGCGGCGGTCGGCGCGTATACGAATAACTGGTTCGTATCACCGTGACCACAAATTAGAATATGTGAGCCGAACTAATTCATTACAGGGATCCCAATAACGGCTCCATAATCCGCAGCAGCGATAAGGGCGCAACATGGTCATCAACATCCCTACCCTTCAAAGTCGGCGGTAACATGCCCGGCCGCGGTATGGGCGAGCGTCTAGCCGTTGATCCCGCAAACTCAGACATCATCTACTTTGGGGCGCGGAGCGAGAACGGGCTGTGGAGGAGCACGGATGGTGGGGAGACGTTCGCTAAGGTCTCCAGCTTCACGGCGAAGGGATCCTTTGCTCCTGACCCAAGCGATACTACCGGGCTCAATAATGATCCGCAGGGCCTCGCGTTCGTGACTTTTGATTCTACGAGCGACACTACGGATGGCGCGACGTCGAGGATCTTCGTCGGTACCGCAGACAATACCACGGCAAGCGTTTGGGTGACAGAAGACGCTGGAGCCACGGTAAGGCTCGTTTTGTGACGTTGAGGGACAAAGAGGGCTAACAGACTACAGTGGAACGCCGTCGAAAACCAGCCCGGGACCTACTTCCCACACAAATGCGTGCTGCAGCCGGCCGAGAAGGCCTTGTATCTCACTTACAGTGATGGGACGGGACCGTATGATGGCACTCTAGGAGCCGTCTATCGATACGACATAGAGGCTAGCACATGGACGGATATCACGCCTGTGTCTGGAAGTGATCTCTACTTTGGCTTCGGCGGCATAGGCGTCGACATGCTCAACCCGGGGACCATTGTCGTCGCCAGCTTAAACTCCTGGTGGCCAGACGCGCAAATCTTCCGATCGACGGACAGTGGAGCAACCTGGTCCTCGCTCTGGGAGTGGGCGAGCTATCCGGACATGAACCTTTATTACAGCCAGTCGGTGAGTCTTCAAGCGCAGAATGAGAGCGGAGATGGAGAATTGACCAGCGTGAATAAAAGGTTATGAAAGCGCCGTGGATCAAGACCGGGTTCTTGGACACGGATACGAAGGATCTCGGCTGGATGATCGAGACTCTCGTCATCGACCCTCTCGATAGCGACCATTGGCTCTACTCCACGGGCCTCACAGTCTTCGGCGGCCATGACCTTACTAAATGGGATACGGCGCAGTACGTACTTTTCAATCCTCCCATATCCTCATTTTCGCCAGATGCGTTCTGCTCCGCGCACTGCACATCGTCCTGCATACCCCTGAACCCCTGAATTGCAACTTGCAAGCGGCACCAGATTTTAACAACCGACTCTTAAAGCAACGTTTCAATCGAGGTCCTAGCAGACGGGATTGAGGAATTTGCCGTCTTAGATCTCGCCTCCGCACCAGGTGGAAGCGAGCTCCTTGCAGCCGTGGGCGATGACAGCGGCTTCACCTTCGCCTCGTCCAGCGAGCTAGAGACATCGCCGCAGAGTCCATGGATGAACCCTATGTTCTCATCATCGGCAAGCGTAGACTACGCTGGTACTTCCGTCAAGAACATCATCCGCGCAGGCAACACACCCGGCACGCAACAGGTCGCAGCGTCCGACGACGGCGGCGTGACTTGGTATGCGTACTCGGGCGCCGACACGAGCATGTCTGGCGGAACAATTGCGTACTCGGCGGACGCAGATACGATCGTATGGTCGACGTCTGCAAACGGCGTGCAGCGGTCGCAATTTTCGAGTCAGTTCTCCACAGTCTCCTCCCTGCCCGCAGCGGCGGTGATCGCATCCGATAAGCAGAACAACACCGTCTTCTACGGTGGGTACGATTCGACTTTCTACGTGAGCACTGACACTGGCGCAACTTTCGCGGTTGCCGGGGCCCTGGGCGACGCCAGCACGGTCAACGACATCGTAGCGCATCCAAAGACTGCCGGTGAGGTCTGGGTCTCGACTGATATTGGCATCTTCCGCTCGACGAACTACGGTGCAGCTTTCACCCGTGTCTCGTCAGCTCTCACAAGCACACATCAGATTGCACTCGGTCTAGGCTCAGGAGACACATGGAACATATATGCCTTCGGCACCGGGTCGGCCGGTGCTCGGCTGTACGGGAGTGGGGACGCCGGTGCGACGTGGACTGATATTCAAGGCGACAACCAAGGCTTCGGATCGATTGACAGCTGTAAGCTCGCCGGTAGCGCCAATACGGCTGGACAGGTTTTCGTTGGGACAAATGGTCGCGGTGTCTTGTATGGTTCGGGTACTCTATGATTAGATGATGGCGCCCACTCACATGCGACGCGGAAGTGATTTCCATTATCAATTTTTGTTAATCCCTACATTGCTCTGCCCGAACCTGACGAAAACACGTACATAGATTTAGGCAAGCTCATTCTAAAAGATGGGGTTACCTGCAACTGGGATAAAAGTTAGTGACTTGGTTGATAAGTAGCTACCTATGTAAATGAAATAACTCATGCCCCATTGAGATTCGCCTCGGTGTGTATAACACATCCCACGATGAGTGGTTCATTGCAGATCACGGGCGAGTAACCTATTCAATGAACATCATATTCCTATCAGCATCGATGAATCCCACTTGTCGGGTTGAATTGACGTGCGATAGTTGCCAAAGATGCTTTGATGCAATCCCCGCATTCAGTTCGTCCACATCTTGGAGATCTGAAAGTTCGAAGCCGTTCCTTTAAAGTTTGTCCACAGCTGACGATTTCTTGGAGAGTAGGGAAACAGGGCAGGGTGCCCCTGAGTTCCTGACCTCTGCCGCTGTTTGCGACCGCACCAAGTCTGAAAGTGACAACCAACCAGAAGTCTACCAAATGGTCGTCCCTCCGATCATCAGATGTTAGTTCAGCCTATGCATGGCTGAGTATGTGAGTGCCGCTATTTCAGTCACCCCGAAGATCTGGATGGTGCGTCACCCAAAACTCACCATCTCATATGGGGCGTGTCCACCCTGGCCACCTACAGCGCGGCTATAAGACCAAGCACGCCGGCAGCGACAGCAGCTGCAGTACCAAGAAAGCCCGTCTCATCCGTCGCACTCGGCGCGTCAGTGGGCGCAGTCTCAGACGGATTGGAAGTACCGGAAATAGCCATGCTGTCGCTGCCTTTGCCTTCGGTACCTGTAGGGGTCGCGCTCGCCGACGAGATCTGCGCTATGACCTGGCGACACGTCTCATATGCCTCGACGGTACTTATTAGGGCGCCGACCTGCGGACACTTCGAAACGATGCTCGCGACGCGGGCCGAGTATCGGTGATACCACGAGTACCAGGTGGGCAGGAATGAGGTAAAGGTATCGCCGACTGGGCCTGTGACGGAGAAGTCGCACACATGCTCCAAGTCGCGCGTCGATTGCGATAGGACCTGTTTGATAGCATCCTGTTTTAGGAGGACTGCGGGAATCTTGGGCAGGGCCGTGATCAATGGTAGGGCGCCCGGGACACAGGCTCGGAGGTCGAGAGTGTTGGCTATGTCGAATAAAACGCCGAGGAGGTTCGGGGTGGTCTCGCGCACTGTGGCTTGCTGGGTCGTCTTGGTGGGTGTGGAATCTGGAAAGGTGCCGGGCTCGGGCGCTGTGTTGGCGCTGACAAGGATCCAAGGACCCAAGGGGACGAGGAGCGCGGTAAAGGTGGGGATCAAGCGCATGATACCGGCAGCTAGGACAGCCCTCTTCGCAAGCGGTCGCCGAGCTAATTGAAGAAAGAGAGACACTACGGACTACGTATAGGTAAAATAGGTAGGTATGTATTCGTACTGTAGGTATTGTTGCTATTCCCAGGTTGCCTGGCGATCAGCAAGCCTTGCATCAATGGTTACGGCATCGCATCAGGCCAGTCGCCGCGATGATAAGTACTAAGGATTACTAGTAGTACTGTGTAGGAATGAAATGTACGTACGTGCCTAGATCCGTATAGGTAGTCCGTATGTCCGTAGTCCGTAGGTATTGTACAAGCACTTTGTGAACGGGCTCAGCCGGCTCGGACCCGTCACGGTTGCTGCAGCTGTCTGTGGTTAGCGGCCTCTTTCCTAGTGGATACTACCGACCCGCTATTCTTTATGGTCGTGTCCAGTAATACGTAGGGTAAAGTCTACCTAGGTACCTACCTAAGTACGTCCGTAGGTACGGATCCGTACACAGGTAGGTATCTGCATGCCTAGACCAAAACCAAATGACATCATCTAGCGGCATTTACATCACTGCGCCACACACACCAGCCACACACATCCGACCAACAACTTAACTTCAATCGCGACAGCATACCTATATCAAAAACTACCGACATGCCCAGGTAACAACGTATTTGAGATTTGCTGTACTTTGTCGGTATCGGTCAAATGTTAGAAAATTATATGGCAGCTGGCGCAGTGCTTTTGGCCCTGCAAACTTTTTGTCTCCGCAACACTCCGCATCCGTCGCCCAGCCTCCTTGTGCGAGGCAAACCATTCGTTCAGGTTAGTTGTACTACTGTGACAGTTAAATTCATGTATGCTAGATGTATTACGCCATACTCTGCTTCTCAGATCAATTGATGGCCCAGAAGCCATGTGGTACCCGAGAAACTTGCCACGGTCTAGCTTCCGACCGATTCACCCTTTGTGATGAAGAAACCTGTAGTGCGGAGGAACCAGGATCATTGATTGTGCTATCTAGGCTCGAGTAACAAGTGCTAATCAAAGAACCTACGTTCCTATGACATGATCCTGACCTTGTCCCCAGCGAAGACAACGATGCACATGGACAACAAAAAATGCCTATCTTTTGCAATGCCGCCGGGCAGAACTTGCTGCCTCTTTTTGTATCGTTGTCTGAAGCCCGACTGAAAAGACTTGCAAACGTGTTCATTCAGCTAGCCTCACTTGACGAGCACAGGACTGCCTGTCTTGATGTGATTTTCTCAAGTCCATCAAGTATATCGATCGATCGAAATCTTGAAGCAAAGTTAGTCTTCATAGTACTTTGTCTGCTAACAGTCAGCTCGCTTGGGCGACC
Organism: Xylaria nigripes; assembly: GCA_022984845.1. Lineage (NCBI taxonomy): Eukaryota > Fungi > Ascomycota > Sordariomycetes > Xylariales > Xylariaceae > Xylaria > Xylaria nigripes. The sequence continues at coordinate 69,541 of JAJJKC010000046.1, read as the reverse complement.
ACGAAAATGTAGAGCGCACGATATGGAGAGCGAGACGACGCCGTTCACCTTCAACCTTCATGGCCCGAGTCGTTTTCTAGAAAGGGGTTGCTATCCAGGCCATCAAGGAGGTAGCCTCCAGAGCCATCTCGACCGGCTGCAATCTCGGCTTCTCTGTCCCAGTCAGCTTTTCTCTCCAGCCATCGGCCCCCGAGGTACAACCGAATGCACGGGTGTTCCGGCTTAAGCTGTTTGGACTCGAACGGCACAAGCTTAGCGTTATTGTGGTCGATCGCGCTCACCGTACATCCACAGGCCAGGCCGGGGATTCCTCTCTGTCGAATGAAGTCTTGAGACATGACCTCCCAGCGACGATGCTTCTCAGAAAAGCTAGCATTTATGGCCATGGAACGAGCCTGGGTGATGTGCTGTAATTCCGAATCAATTGTAAGTCTGAACTGGTGAGGAGGGCATTGCTCGCACAGTCCGTGGGCGTACCCGATGTCTCGAAAGTACCAGATGCGGCTCTTTGGGAGAAATAAACTGACGCTGAGGGTATGAATAGGTGCATCGCCAAAGCGCTCATAGTAGAATCCACCGGTTCGGTCGAGATACTCGAAGTAAGCCCTATGCTCCTCACTACGGAAGAAATCGAGTGACCCAACTTCAAAGTTGGAGTAGAATTGGCAATTATTGTACTGAAGGTGATCGAGATCTTTTTCTTCTTTGTCGAGCGATGGGGACGTATTTTGAACACCGTCTCCTCCGAGAGGGTCTTGGAGTAACCATCCATAATCGGCATCTTCATGAATTATATCGCGGTTGTTCTTGATAAAAGTCTTTGTTCTGTCCCACAAGGAAGGGAAAGAGCGAGCATCATCGAGAATGGCCATGTTAAACCCGTACGCCATGTTGTTGTCGCGCATGAAGCGGAAGACGTCATAGTTGATGTTGCAACTGAAGTCGACCTAGACAATTACTGTTAACTCTGGAACTAATTCTAGCACTGATAGAAGAGCTTACGCCAGGCTCGACCCGCCAGAAGAATTCATAGCCTGCGAGGCGTTTCTCTAGGGCAAACAAGCCAGCATTCCATCGGCACATGTGATGATAGCTTTGAAGCCATGCTTTACCAACACCAATACTTCCCATGAATTGGCGACCGACGTCAAATCGAGTAGTGTCAATCCAGGAGGGGACACTCCAATGCTCTTCAGGAATGATTTCGAAGAAGCACTTGGAGTTGGTTGCATTGGAAACTGCCAAGATAAACTCCTCACTGAAGTCCTCATCGTTGAAGAAGACCCAATCATATTGATGCGTCGAACGGTTATTGAAGCGAGCCTCAAGCTGAACCATGCTATACACCATTTCTTCAACCTCGGAGTTACGGACGAGAGCGATAAAGGAGGCTTTGGGTCGAGTCTCCATGAGTGACAGCTTGTATTGCTCAGGAATCTCATCAATGTTGGAGATGGTGTTGTGGCGGAGCCATTGTAGGGGGTTGGGTTGCGCCAAGTCGTCCACATCAGAGGCATACGCAATTGGTGGTAGATACATGTCAATAGCAGCTCCTTCTTTGGCGATACGGTTGGCATGATCTTTACGGATCATCCAGGCGCTACCGAAGAGGACAAAGACTAGGCACAGCAGAACGAGGAACTTGCGAAGAGAGAATGGCCTGCCATCAAGTCCGGTACCATTAATAAAAGTAAAATTGGGGAGAAGGGCAAAGGGAAGTTGAGAAGAAGTATGAGTACTGAATGTGGGAATGAGTCGGAGAAAGAATGAAAGATTAAAATACTCACCGAACGCGGCGTATAAGGAAAGCCCATCCATGGCGTTGCTGCTTATCATGAGATTCATCGAGCAACGAAGTGGTACTTGCCAGTTTGGTAGAATCGTTCTCAGAAGTGGCAAGGGCCAAAGCATTTGCACCAAGACTCTCGTTGCTTGAGGTCGACCAAGTGGAAGCATGACCGCGGCCCCCGTTAGATCGGTGAGCAACCCGCGCTCCCGATCCAGCGGCAGCACTTGCGGTACTACCTGGGTGGCGATTATAGGCAACAGGCATGGTTGCTGGAATTGATGCACTACGCTTGATCATAGTTAGTGCATGAACGTGGAAAATCCAACGAAAGAAGAAGTCAAAAGAAGACGAATAGAGAGAGATAGAGAGAGATAGAGAGAGATAGAGAGAGATAGAGAGAAAAAGAGAGAGAAAGAGAGAGAAAGAGAGAGAGAGGAGACGCAAGGAGATAGCGAGTATAAAGGGATGAAGTTAGGTAGTTTGGGATATACAGAAAGCAGGACTGATTTTCTTACACAGGTAACAGGTAGGTTTCGATCGGCAATGATGTTCGTGCGTTGGCTGCAAACCAAGGTCGTGTCGAAGATAGATGGAGACCTTTAGAAGAATCCAAGGGGAAAAATGAAGGAGAGTGCAAAAAGGGATGCTTAAAACGAAAAGAATGGACAGATTCTACGAATAGAACCCAGAGGGCGTGGCATGTGTTAATGGTTGGCGTGGTTGGTGTGCAGAGCTGAGGATTTGTTAAGCCGATAGAAGTATTGTATGTACTGAGTTGGGTCTGGGTAGGTCTGAGTGGAGTGGGAAAAAGAAGAATTCAAGTCGTAGGTAAGTAGGTCGTAGTAAGTAACAGGTACAAATAGAAAATAGGTGTGAGGTCGGGTGGGAGAAGGAGAGAGAGAGAGAGAGGGAGAGAGAGGGAGACGGTGGCCACCAGAATTGGATTTTAATAGAAGAGGTAATAGAGCGTTGGGTACTTCGGGGAAGGAAGTGGTAGGCAGGCAGGTCGCTTAGCCGGTTGGCAGGTATAGCCCGGGCACGTGGAATCCGTTTCAGAATCACCGGTAACACTCTTGTGAATCCCCAGAAGGAAGTCGGGACCTACGTAACTGACAGTAAAGGCTTGAAGTTTTTGAGAGAAGGCACGAAGGGGGCAAGCCATGACAGCAAACACAACTTCCTACTGCTGATAAGAAACAGCCGCACGATAAAACCCTATCACACAGGACAAACGTGACATCCCTTTCACCACCGAAAAGTCATCCTTTTACTTTGCTCTTTCCTTCATTCATTCATTTTCCATCTTGCATCTTGCATCTTGCATCTTCCATCTTCCATCTTGCATCTTCCATTTATTTCTACTTGCATGCCTACTTCTGCTTCCTCTTATTCTTCCTCTTCGTCGCCCTCACCCTCACCCTCACCCTCACCTTCATCTTCTCTCATGCTCCCTTCGCCATCATGCTTATTACCTATCTGGTTATATGCGAAGCCCATATCCAACAACCGCTTCATTATCAGGCAGGCAACTGTGCAGCGATATGTATCACAGTCTTCGAGAAACAGCACTCACCGCTAGAACCTCATTTGAAGTTACATCGGTATAACAATTAAGAAAATTCCTCCTTTACTTCGATAGTACGACGTCAATTACCCAGGACTATTTTGCTGTCTGTGTATTAATAGATAAGTATATCATCAAACAGACACCCGCTGGATTGCAATGGAGGTAGCAACCCCAATCGTGCAATCGTAAAGCTAGAACTTTCGCTTATAATACATCGGTCGACAATAAAGCTTCTCCATCACGTAAACCCTATTGATATCATTGTGATGATTGTGATGATTGTGATAATTGTAATAATTGCGATAGCACAATCGATGCCATTATGGATGATGCCCATTCTGCTCAAAACGCCGAAACTACCTACCATGACCCCGGAATCCTATACAAAAATTTTCCTTTCTTCCATCATGTTTCTTCGACGACCATGGCATCGTCACCAGCAACATCGTCTTCTAGCGTGAGGTCCAGCACACGCGCATACTGCACTGTGAGTCGCTGCAGTTCCCGAAATTTCCCTGTGTAATGTTGTGAGTATCCACCGTTTCCATTGATTTGGAGTCTCATGACAAACATACCTAGAATCATTACCACCCCTTTGAGCAGCTCTGTTTTGTGCCACCCGCAAATATCGCTTTCTTTGCTGTTCCATCCCTGGCCCTTATCGTCTCCTTCACCCATCTTATCTTGTAACACACCACCCAGTAGGCTGTTCAGTAACTCCTCTACTTTGCCTCGGTGGCCCTCCGCCCCTATACGCTTAGCGTACATCAGTAGATAAAGCCGGAACTCTTCTTTGGACCCTAGTTGAAGTGCCCCGGCAATGCGATTCTCCAGATGAGCAATACTCACACTGGATTCAAACGCTTCAAACCCGTCCTTTGACAGCAAAGTCTTGATGAGCCTCTGCAACGTGTACGCTCGCCCCTTCAGAAGGAATTCATTGGTCGTATGCCTCTCCAAAAAGGGGATGATACCAGCTGAAACTATATTCTCGTCGCTCTTGCCATCCTTGGGTGTTGAAGAACCTACGGCCGTGGTCTGCAGTGAGCCAACAGAGGAGTCGTTACTGTTCCAGTATTGGCTTCCCACAGCCCACCAAGACTCGGACAGACGCTGCCAGGTGTGCATTGAAGAGGAATAATAGTAGCCATCACCATTGGTCAGCGTTACGATAATATGTCCATTTGAGTTTAGGTGCGCCGATGTAACGCCTGGTGCTGGCATAGCAACGTGGGGGTGGAGCGAACTGGTGGCAATCTCCAAGATAGGTCCAAGGGAGACAGGCGGATGAGGTGAAGAGAGAGTATTCATATTCCAAACATAGCACATTCCCACTGCCGTAATACATAGTAGCCACCAGCCACGACACTCAAGAATGACGGGCTGAGCCTCAAGTACCATAGCATTGATCAAACGACGGCCTGCTGGGGTCCACGTATGTACACTGCCGTCTTCACAAGCGGCAGCCCAGAACTTTTTGCTGCCTGTGACTAGGAGGACAGCTCTGGGAATGTAATCTTGCCATAGCAATACACCACGTTTCGTCGCTGTGATATGAGACGGGTCACGGAGAGATATGGGATTTCGAGCCTCTAAGATAATATTCTCGGGGATTTTTGACGCTTCTTCCAATGTGGTGTGGTCGAGAAGAACGCCACGCTCCAGAGGGCGGAGAATGTGCGATCTCACTTTAGGTACCGCAAGTCGAACTTGCGAGATAGCAATTGCAGGGTTAAGCACAGCCGGTCGAAGAAATTCCGGAGTAGGGTCCAGTCCATGCCTCGGTGGTTCAAGTGCCGCATTTTCCAGACCATCCGCACCATTCCGTTGAACCAGCCTAGGCCCAGCGGCAGGCCTCTTCGCAGGGTGTTCTTCGTCATCCTCTCCTTCTGTCGCGATAGCTTTGCGTTTATTGCCTAGAAGCATCGCGGCCAAGCCACCTTCCGGAAGTCCATCGTAGGGTTTAGACAGATCTAAGATAGTTTGCGGGTTGTCGTTTTGCGTTTTGGACGAGCTAGATCCCACCAGTTGCGTCTGAGGCAGTGAAGACTGGCCAGTACCGGATGACGAGATCAACATCGGTGCAACTCTTTTTTTCCCGTCTTTTGTAAACGTGACTCGTGATTTCAACACATTTATCCGTTGGGCCGCTTTATCTGCGGCTTCTTGAGCATCTCCGGCTTGATCTTTTTCTCTCTCCGGCTCCGGCTCTGGTTGCCCATTCGTAGATGATGGCCCAGTAGGTGTGGCAGTACCTGCCTTTACGCCGTTTGCAGCAGATGTCGGATTGTGAGGAAGAGGATGAAAATCGCCCATGAGTGCGCCCATCCTAGATTCCGCCCCCTTCCTCTCTACCTCTTTGCTATGATTTTCCAGCTGAAAGCCGTCAACATCTTCTGCGATACCCATTGCCTTGCGAGAAGCACCATACTTGGAGAGTGCTTTGTCGGTCTCTTCAAGATTTGCAACCCATCCCAACTCACCAGTCACGAACTTTACAGTCACAATGCTTCCATCAAGACTGGCAGCGAATAAAGTTTGTCCGTCGGGGGTCCAAGCTAGATCAGATATGGATTTGGAAGCCAAATCTTGTACGATAACTACAGGCCTCGATACATTCGTGTTCCAGATGCTTAGTGTTTTGTCTTGGCCGGCAGAGGCTATAACTGTCACAAGCGCACCACCTGCCGGTTGGCCATTTGCACTGCTGTTCTCGGCAGGCTTTTTTGTGTGAAACAATCGCGGAGAGAACATGCAGACTTCAGTAGGGCCTTCATGTCCAATAAGATTGATCTCGCTATCCCATCTCGATCGTTCGATGATAGCAACAGAACTAACAGGACCGTTCACTGCATTGGCGGCCGCGATGTGATTACCGTCTGGTGACCAAGAACACCGCCTGAAATAGGTTGTCAGCGGAGAAGATTTGAAAGGCGCACTAATGGTCGTCTCGAGCTGAAAGTTATTAACCATATCGTGCTGAGTAGCATTAGGTGCTGGAGAAGTGAACCGGAATATTTTTATGGAACGGTCGTCGCTTGCAGTGGCGAAGAATTTGTTGGCCGGGTCAAAAGTAATGCCCTTGACATGACTTTGATGCAGAGACAGGATCTTGAGTTTTTCAAACGTATGTCCTGACCAAACAACCACCTTGGAGTCGAGACCAACGGACACCAAGATGGAGCCATCGTGAGACCACGCCAAGTCCTGGATATCATTATCATGCCCTATCAGCCGCTTAGTTGTCTTCCAATTTTCGACCGGAGCTGGGCCACTCGTGCCGAAAGGCGCAACAGGCGGTGGGCCGCTTTCTAGTTGATAAATACATATGATCTTGTCGTCGGCTCCGGAAGCAAGGTATCGACCGTTTGGGGAGAAGCGCACCGAGTGAATGGTGCCCAGATGATGGCTCATGTGACATAACTGACGCGGGCCATTATAAGAAGGCTCTTCAGCGTTGTAAATAGCTTCGGTCGACCAGATGCGAACGTGCCCATCTTTTTGCTCTCAGAGTCAGAGGATAGTCATACACGGCCAACTCAGGGGATGTGCAACATACCACCACCAGCAGTTGCGAGGCGCTTCCCATCAGGAGATACGTGACAACTATACACCTCGAAGTCCTTCTGTTCGCCTATGGACGAGGTTAGCTAGGTCGACTCAGTCTTTTCTAGCTACGGAAACAAGTCGATACCTTTATGGCTCAGCCACGAGGGCCTAATGATGCGCATGGTGACTTGACGTGTATTGTATGAGTTCGCATGTCGCCATAAAAAGAGAAATTACAAGGGTTGGGACTGGCAACAGTGTACCACAGAAATTGGATGGTGCCGTGAATTGACACGAAGACGGGAACGAAGAGGTCTCCAGTCAGCTGAAATTACAGGCGCAATCCGCTTCAGACGTCAGTCGCGCGACGCGGCCGAGTAGTTAAGCGGGTCTCGATTCTCAAAAAAAAAGAAGGCTAAAGATCAACTTAGGGTTACGTAATATAAGTCCAGGTTTTAGTTACAGTATACAGGCACGGTAAAATACTTATCTCGTACTGTACATTCCGTACCTACCTAGGTTAGGTACCTTAGTATTACTACCTTAGGTACCTACCTACCTAGGTACTCATTGTCACGCTCATGAGAAAAGATGCCTGGATAATCGACTTCTTTCGAATGCCTATCGCATTAGTGTAGGTAATGATACCTAACTACTAGTACCTACTGTATCCCGTACTTAGAGGTAGATAAGTACGCTAGGTAAGTATCAATACCTTTAGTTGGTAGGTTAGGTAGGAGTAATGTATGGGATTAAGGTACCTTAGGTACCATAGCGGGAAAATGTGTTTCTAAAGAACGATTCTTTGAAGTAACATGCATTGCTTTTACACCTATTTAGTTACAATCATTGCCAATTGAAGAATCATTCTTTAAAAATTATTTTCAATTGTCTATACACCTCGCAACTGCCACATTTTTGCATCTTATATGATATATTATAGGAAGGAATAACCTCATTGAATCGTTTATACTTAAGAAAAACTTTACGCTTCTTTATTTTTTCCTCAACATCTCCTCTACACACACACACACAAACACACACAAACACACGACCACATTACTCATGATGGCGATACATGCCGATTATATAATATGTACTATATTTAGATAGTATATAGGTATATAGGAAGATAGATAGATAGGTAGGTAGATAAATAGGTAGATAGATGGATAGGTAGGTAGGTAGATAGGTGGGTAGGTAGATAGGTAGGTAGATAGGTAGGTAGGTAGGTAGGTAGGTAGGTAGATAGATAGATAGATAGATAGTTAGTTAGATAGGTACTTAGATAGTTAGATAGGTAGATAGAGGGTAGAGGTGAGGGTGGGGGTGGGGGTGGAGATGGGGGGGGAGGAGGAGGGGGGGAGGAGGAAGGGGGGAGGAGGAGGGGGGAATAGGAGTAAAAATCGGAATATGAGTGGGGTATATTAGGTGGGTAACAAAGAACCTGTGACGGGGGTCATAAATAACTGAAGTGCCGTAGCGATAGAGTCAATTGAAGTTCGGATACGAACTGAAGATGTCGGCTATGATAGTGCGATACAGCAACTAATGTCTTTGATGAGGCCCGGAACAGTAGTTCAATTCAGCCTATAATTGATTATGGTCGCAAGAGTCGCTATGGTTCTAATGCTTCCTTCCCGTCCTCTTTCCGGGAACGTCTCCGTCTTATATCTTCCTCCGTCGCGACCTGCAATAATCTGCCAGCGCCCTCCGGTACTCTCTATAGGCTTCAATAGCCCTCCAACTCTCTGTAATAGTGTTCTGCCGTGTGCGGTTATCTTCCCGTAGGGTCGGTTGTTGCTAAAAGCCACTGTGGTTCGGTGTCGTCAGGTTTCTTGGTTTTCCTTTCGTCACTTCCCCATCTACCCACCGACCCCACTTGGGTTAGGAACACGGTCCGGAGTTCTCCCGCTCGCTAAGGTCGTTTCCGAGATATTATTAGTATGTGGAAACTTTCAAAAGGACTCACGGGAGCTGTTCCGAGAGGAGTTCTCAGGAGGTTAAGGGTCTGGACTTAGCTGTAATGACTTCATTGTTTCAGTCGGACCACCTTGGTCCTTCCTGAAGCCAATGATAACTCTTCTGCGACGTGTCTTGGGTATCTGACTGCGTCGATCTATCACCCGGACTGTCGTATGACTTCGGGGACCATCATCTTGGTCGCCGATGAGCTGATCTATTCGTATTCGCTGATATGGGATTGGTTTAGAATGTATTACTGTTGAGTAGTAAGACATCGCATCGTCCCATCAAGGCCACGACGGCTACGACGGCATGAGTCGACGTGTCCAACAAGACAGGGGAACCTGGTGAACAGACGTCCCGAAGCCCGAGTGCCTCCTGACGTGTGCTTGTCAGCCTTCACACTCAACAAGGACAATATGTGGGAGATGTCGGGCTTCAGGACGTAGTAAGAGGACACGTCAACATGTCGGATGCGTCGGAAGGTAGCCGCCGCGACAATGGGATGATGTGATATCGGGTTCTGTAAAATCTCTTTGAGTCAGCTGGTTAATCTTATTGGCGACTAGACTGCCGATCAGATAAGGCATCAGACGCCGAAGGCTGTAGCTGTAAGCCAATAGCTTCGTATTCGGTCCGTTCCTATGATAAGTCTTAGTAGAAGCGGGTCAACGGACTTATCCGTATGACAGAACCATTCTTTTTTAGAGAACCGTTGTTCTCAAACTAACGTTAGTTTGTGAAAAAATGGTTGTTATACAGAACACTGGTTCTCTAAAAAAGAACGGTTCTCTGGGGACCCGATTCGTCACTATGGTACGTAAGGTGAAGACGATTCCATTGTACACTATGTCCGCAGGAGATTGCTTATTACGCTCATCCCTGCAAATAGTGTAAAGTCAAGAAGTGCTTCTATTGGTCAGGCTATTCATCGGACAGAAGTAACACTCCACATACCTAGGAGGCAAGTATTTCAGTAGGTAGATATTCTATACCGTTATGCCATTACTCCCATTATAAGAATCTGCCTTACAACATTACCTAAGCTGGAAACGAGTCAATATTGCGTTCCCAATAAATTTCCATGACTACAGGTGCATACTAAAGTAGTGTACGTACGTAGCTACCTAGTGTATGGTACTCTCTTATCATGTACGTACGTACGGACGTACGTATCCATGGATCCGTAATCCAGTAGGTAACAGGTAATAAATATTATGTACAGATCCGTACGTAGTATGTAAGCAAAAAGGCCTTATTCCTATAAAAGAAGTGGACATAGTACCTAAGTACATATGTTACCTCTTCTACTAGGTAGTATGGTACAGAATACTTATGTTCAAATCCTGTTCAGATACTTCCAGTTGTAATTGATCTGATGTATTCCTATAATATTAACGTATCTATACTTTGCATACTTTGTACTTACTTACCGAGGTACTATCCTTAAAGACGTGTAGGCGCGGTACGGACGTAGGTAATCTTAGGTACACTACAGATCCGTACCTATGTATGTATGCATTCACCAGCCGTCACCAATTGGACCGGCTGGCTGGGTGCCCCCACATCAATGCTCTTGAGAATTAGGTAAGGACGTACCTACCTAAATTGGTAGGTAGTGTACCTAGAATTGGGTAGATTTACCGATCCGTACCTACCTTGGTATTTGCCGTTCCAAAAATATCCTTCTAGCGAGAATAAGCTTTAATGCATACCCATCATCCCCGTCTTCAGCTTCTTCCAACTTCATCTCGTTCCACCAACATTCTATGACCACAGCCAGTTCTAACTCTCGCCAGCTGCGGCCAGGCAGATTATACAATCCTTACCTTATGATCCGAGCTGATTGAGCCATCGTCTGGGACGCCTGTCCCTGTCCAACATTGATTTAATCTTTGTTTTTCTCCCCATAGGCTCGCCGGTATTCGCTGTATCGCCATGGGTATTTGCGCCTCATGCCTTGGTCGTCGACGAAGCGACTTTATTGATGAGGTACACATAGAATTTATCGTGTCGGCCGTTCTTCATGCTAATAGCTTGAGCCTTATAGGATGATGTTTCCCGTCTGCTCTTCGACGACCCAAATAATATCCAGTACGGCAGCTTTGCCGAACACAATCTGAATGCTCAAGCCGACCCCCTTGAGTCTCAACGTGAAGTCGAAGCCCTGCAAAGAGTCGTCGCGCGGACCTCGAAGTTTGTGAACCGCATATTACTTTGCCAGCGTATCTGGGATACTGACACCTTTCTCAGCAATCTAGTTGATGTTTTCGACATCGCCCCCCAGGAGTCGCAAAGAACACATCCTGTTTTATTCTTTGGACATGACGCTCGCCTCGCACGGTACGAGAGTATACTTTCAAAACTGTCTTCGGATGACGCACCGACGACCGTAGATGGTAATCATAGGACTGTTGAGTGGTTATTAAGCGAACAAGACAACGCCGATCTACCGGGGCAAAATATGACAATCAAAGAGGGCTCGGCCGGGCCTTTAGTTGGCACTTTTGCCGATGTGGCCGCTGCCGTTGCATGAAGTTACGATTGATGAATGTTGAAGTCACAAGGAACTTCAAGATTTGGGGCCAATTTTTGGAAGGTCCCGGATTCAAAAATACGTATCGCGACGTCCATCGTCAGTTTTCTTTTCGGTGCTTATCGAGACAACTTGAGCACCAATTCAAAGGTATCGCACTTAGTCCGTGGGGAATGGGAGTTTCTTCTATTCCCAAGGAGTCAACCATGTCAGCTCACGGATTGTTTAGTCCTGTCCACCTCTATCCTCTCAATGGAGAGCAGACAACAATGCTATTTGTAAACTGACCCGATGAAGTGCTGCTTGTCTGTGGGGTTGCAGGCGGGCATCAATTGATCTCGTTCCTCCAGTATCTGGGTAGGAATCATTTCTCTGGCGCACCGTTTTGAACTCGGCGTTGAAGACGTCTCATACATGGGTGTAGTTATTGGAAGATCAATCATTGAGTCATCAGAGACAATTTACAACGGCATGTGCTGGATTAATAACATCGATGTATACTAGGTACATCGTATATGATACCGCAGCTCTGACTTCAGGTCACCTGGATGGCCCACCTGATTCGGCCATGCATGAGTTCATATGCACATATGTCATCCTACAGATAAAGGCCATATACATACCTACAACATAGTACTTGTACCTACATCAGGTATATAGACGGCAGAGACGGCAACAGTAGCAACGATAACATGATGAATGACCAACCTGTTTGTTCTTAGCTTGCTTAAGACTACATTGGCCTCGCTGCGCATCCCCACTTGAGATATGCACTTTCAACATCGTCATGCACTTCCAATGCAAACTTTCACTGCAGTCATACCCTCAAGTCTTGCGGCCTATTTTTAGGCGAGAACCAATTTCGTACAATGTCGGTAGTGGACAGGGCCAGCGGAGATAAAACCAGTATACGTGCAGGAATGGGCCGTTCCATATAAAAGTACTGTACATACGGCATTAGCATTACTGCTATCTGTCTCCTCTTGGCTAGCCTTCAACCATTGCGGTAGATATGAGATTATCCTCATCAATTTTGCTCCTTTGTGAACCGCTACTAGTCACCTGGATTCAGACCCGCCCCCCACTCACTCCCACAATTCTTGTCACGATGATGAGTACTGTACTGTATTAACCAAGTACCGCGCTTCCCCGGTCTCCTCCTGTCTTGATCTCGCACAGCTTGCCTATACAATGGGTCTGGCTATCGCACATAGGTAGGTAGGTATCATTGGACCTGCCTGCCAGCTATCCGAGTATGTCTCCATTTTCCGTACAGGCACCAGGTTCTAACCGAAATACCCTCAGGTAGGTGTCCGGTCGTTTATTGTCGTCAACTCAGCGGTGCCCAATCCGACACACAGTTTTGTCCGATAACCCTAAAAGCCAATTTGTGTTCAATACCGCCCAGGGATTGAAAAAAAAAATAGTTCAATAGCAAGAAACAAAAAAGAAAGCAAAAAGATAGTGAAAAAAAGTAATAATAATAAAAAAGACACAATTCACCGCTTTCCTATCGTGGGACCTCGAGCGCCTCATAAACCCATCTTTGAAATCCGAAAAATAAAATCCTTTGACCCAGCTTTTGTCGACAGAAGAAATAATTACCCGCCTCTTCGTAAGCTCATCGGCCTAAGCCAACCTGTAGCTGCGAGGGGATGTGGTGTTGAAGGTACGTTTTCCTTGCGAGTCGCCCCCCATTCTCTATTCTTCTCTTCCCGGTCCTTCTCCCCCATCGGGCTCGGCGAGTCTTATACGGTAGCCCATGCTCGCGTCTGGTGCTGCCGGGTCATGCTCTCGATAGCCTGACGGACCTCGCAAATATCCCTCTCGGCCTTCTCTATCGATGCCGTACGGTTTGTCTCCATAGACCATCGTAAAATATCGCTTCTAAGTTTGTTGTACTTGCGTTGCTTTTTTTCGATATCCTTGCACAGCTTGCAATTGTCGGGCTCTCGAATCGTGTTATAGACGAATTTGAGCCCGCACGTCTCGCCCGTCCGGTATTCCTTGTTGCACTGCTCCCGGAAATGTCCCCACCTCCAGAACCCGCAATTCCAACGTGTTTGGTCAAAGAAGCACATTATTCCTTTTGTATTCGGAGGGTGTGGGCACTGCGGTGCCGAGGCCGGAGAAGCGAACTGTGGCAACACGGGGCCACACAAGCTGAACGGAGAGAGCGGAGAACTGAAAAGGCTTGAAAGTTGAAAGGGTGGCGCGTAATTTATGGTCTGGTTCTGTAGGGAGTAATTGAGAGACAAGGAGAGTACAGGCGATCGTGACAATCGATACTCTAATAAGTACACGATTGGGATCGGGGTGGTAACCAAGGCCCACTCGGTCCTCAATGCGTTCGTCAATTGCCGGTTGACGAAGTGAATGTACAAGTATAAGGCTTCTCGGCTTAGAAGCGCGTCTAGCTAGCGTCGATGACAACGAACTGTCACACAACGAGAGAAACGGTGACAATCGCAAAGGTGGTATATTATATGACTTTGATCGTCTTTGGGAATATCTACTAAGATCTCTTCGGGACTTCCGCGACATCTCGAGATCATCAGGGATACTTATATAGTAGCCTTGCTCTCCCTCGAGCAAACTGCACCGACACCCTGGTGAGCACCAATGTTCTCAGACCAGCACAGATGGCCACCAAAGAGTTGTCTATGACAACTCAGGCTTTCTACTGATTGAGGTTGCATGGCCACCTCGCGTCTTCCCTCTTTAGGAACCCTTATTCGAGCACTGTACGAATGCCACGTTTGCTACGGTTAAACTTATGCCGGTTTCCCCACCGGGGTACGGACGGCTTCTTTTACAGAGCCCGTGACGTCGACCGTTTTTTCTTCCACCTAATGTTCAAGGGGATGATCTGGTTCAAGAGAAAATCCAGGAGGGCAACGCTGTTTCTTCGCCTTCCGTACCTCCCCCATTGGCTCAATTCATATAATGGCAGTCCCACGACAAAGAGGGACCCTCGCAAACTCGGACGTCCCATGCATGGGGGAGAGGGAACGTCTCAGTCTCGACGAACAAAAGGGACCCAGTATCGAGACATAATTTTTTTTCTTCCTCTACCTATCTACGAAGTACCTACGGTCTCCTATCCCGTTCCACACAGCTCTCGGTCGCTTGCCGCATGCAGCCAGGGTGGATGGGCCTACCTGCTGGACCCGATATGCAGGCCACACCGGCCCACCACGGATAGATACTAACCTTTGCCGTTTCGGGCAACATACTCTTCGATACAGGCATGTCCTGGCGATCACTGGAACGAAAATCAATGTTTATACCCTTGTAAGAACTAAGAACGAGTGACCCGAAGCCTTCCTTGGGATGCTTGGCGACGGAGCCAGTCCACGGGGATAGCAGAGTGAATCGATCCGCTTGGCTAGTAGATATCGACGTTGTCTCCGAACTGATACGTAATTGCCATAGATGGAGATTAGTTGTATATTTCCAAGTCAAGTGATGCGTGGACTATAACGTCAGACAGAACGTGAAACTCTATGCTTCGAGATTCAAGGTGTTCCGCAAGATAGGGGGCAATTGCCCGCCTGAGGGTTCTCAAGCCTGCTGTCTACGCAGTCGGAAATAACCAATATGATGAGTCCCCTATCAGCTGCCCATGCAAACTGGCATTGTAGCACTACATATCCTCAATGTGGTCGTGTTAAGTGCTAGGTCCAGTCATTCTTGGAGATAGTGCGTCCTTCCGGTACCGGCATTTGGAGACCCTTGGACTAAGGAATTGCGTGGACATCTTGGATGTGGTTTGAGTGTTCCTTCGTAGATAGCCAATGACAAGATGGTGGAGGATGAGGAAAGGCAAGTGTTTCCGGTGTGTTTCATGCTCAGTGATGAATGGCACGAATAGCCCGGGCAGGCTGACTATGCGAAGAAAGCACCAGATCACATGAGGGCCAGCAAGGCTCTGTGCTGTTATACACTTCAGAGGTAGTTATTATTAGTTAAACTCATTTTCAACGTCTGAGTGTCTCTGAACATCCGTCTTCAAGCTGCCATGAACAGCTAGCCACGTTGGCAGAGATATTGTTAGAGCATAACCCGCAGCCAACAATAGAACCATGACTTGCGGTTCGAGCACTTTGAATCCTTCTATAGAGCCGGCAGCGAAAATCCGGCGGCCTGTCCTGCATGACGACTGCACGAGCTGGTCCACAACACATACTCACTGCTCAAGGGATGATGACAGACGGGACTAAGGTGCGACTGTTGGCATTAATTTGATGGACAACGGGCTTTGTCATCGTTATTCATCACACCATGGCGAAGGTCCTAGAGGCCAGGCATCCCGGGGGGGGAGGGAGGGCAAGGGGTCATCACCGGGTCTCTACTGACAGTTTGAACATCTCGCGCTTGTATCAAAACCTCTCTGCCAGTCCGATAAATAATATACATTACGAGGCGGCCCATGGAGCTTCACCCAAGGTGGTTGGACCCGCGGTGTATTCGCAACGTGGCAATGTACTTATGGCCGTGTTTCGGCCCACCGCCACGAGCTCAACGTTAGTTCACGGAACCCGGACGTTGGCGAGGATATTTTGACACTCGGTTATGTTATTTTTTCTGCCCCCGTCAGTTGAGCAGTTGGCTACCAACTGGGCCGCAGCTTTGCTCCTCGTCTGAGCGCTGTCCACGGAGCCAAGAAAGTCACGAAGCGACAAAATCAGGACAAGTCACAGGAAACAACCCCGTATCCGACTTACAAATAGACGACTTTAAAATCCGTTAGGATCCCCAGCGCAAATGTGCCAACGTATATCTCCTCCAACCCCCCCCCCTCCCAGGGAGTTGGAGAGACGGATCTATTTGAAGTCACGGCGAGTTGAGATTCTTCGAAAGTCTAGGTGGCCCATGTTTCCTGCTGGTTAGAATGACATCAGGCGTTACATTGCAACTACCCTCTCCTATTCTTCGGATAAGTATTCTTGCATGAAAAACGTGTAACTTATCAGGAATTCGTGCGGGTTCCACTGTAAGGAATGCATATTAGGAGGTATAGTTATGCATAGTGACTGCGGTTCGACGTATGCTGCGTCACAGCCGGGTGTATCTTGGCTTCAAATACTTCTCTTCTCGTTGAAGAAAAGGGTCCAGGGTCGAGTGCCATTCTCCCTGGGACTCATCCCTAAAGAATGGTTCCGTGGTGGGGTAGCATACCACTCTATGTACATGTTGATCAACCTGAAGTCGCGTCAAAACAACCCTGGCTGAGCGTGGATAGGGCTTCCGCTGCAAACCATAGGCAAGTAGCTGCTAGGGAAGTCTGACTACCTACCTGCTATGTACAAGATTCTCGGCCCGTTCCGCTACACTTATACTCCATCCTGCATACTGGCTAATAACCGTGGGTCCTGTTCATGAGGGGGGGGTTCCATCCGCAGCAGTCCTCAAGAATCTAAGGAATACTACCAGCTTCGTTCCAACATATTCGCTAGTCTGGGTCAGGCACCATGTCGAAAAATTTGTAGGTCCTAGCCACATCACGAATGATCATGTGTTATCAACAACATGCGTAGCCTACGCACTTAAGCTGGAGACGCTAAAGTACTGTTCCTTCGATATAACCCAATGATATCACCTCCCTATTCCTATTATGTGCTAAAGCTTAGTGGAGAATACACTGGAGAACACACAACAATCCAGTTTCAGGTCCTTGTCGGCATGCAAATGACCTCGCGAGCTGGCAATGTCAAGTTACCTACCCAAGTAGGTACCTAGGTAGGTAAGGGTTCGACCGGCAGATCACGTTTGTTCTAAGCCGCAATAGTAACAAGCAGGCGTGTTCATTGGTTGGGGGACCATCATGGGACTGTCAACTGACTTACCATGGGTCTGACCCGTTCCGAGGCCACCGTCGCGCATGCAGATATTGCGCATCACCGTTAGGTGGACGGCCGACGAAAAGCTATAGCCAAGTATCTAGCGGGGTCCTGGCGATCTGACGCACAGGCTGACACTACATCGAGATCTATATAGCACAGAGCTCTCTAAGCTGCCGTGTAACGCCGATAGTCTGTGTCTAACTGCCCAGGGCCAGAATCGATTTGTTTGATCAAGGGGGGCCTACAACTGCAAGCCACAATAAGCCCTGCAAGCCTTTTTTTTTTTTCACATTTTCTCACCGTCTTTCTCTGGAACCCGAGCTGGGGAGGGGTTCGGGCTTGTAAGCATCTAATGACAGGCTTTTCGACGTGCACGTGACCGCGCGAGTTGGACAAATTGATGCGTTGGCAGGGGTGGCAGGGGCTTTTGTGTATTCCGTAGTGTAGCTCTGAATCTCGATGCCTCAAGGGGTGGCGATTGGCACAACATTCCATACGTTGAGCTGATCGAAAGAGCGCTTTCTCCCCGTATTACGTTGTGATTAGCCGTTTGTTGACCGGGGTCACATTTTCTGTAATGGTCGATTCGACCCAAGCTTCAGTAACTATACTGCATTATCACAGCTTGGCGACCCGCTAGTATGTATCAAAGTAATCAGGTAGCATCCTAATATTTAGCCTTATGTGGTCGGATATCCGCTTCGGCGAAAGCAAATGTGGCGCCGGACAGCCTTGTTACAGGTTGGACGCCTTGCACATACGTGCAACCGCACCGACATTCAAATTCGGCTGTCACACAGCCTGGCGCACTGAAGCCTGAGATGGGAATTGACCAGTAAGCAGTAAGGCGAAACTGGGAGCCGGATGTGCGAGTCATTGGGCACTAATCGTGGGTTGGAAACACAAGAAAGCATGCTCGTACGCTTGTACTCGGCGGCCAGAACCACGGCCAGGGGCGCGGGGTATCCCGGCCAAAAGACGCGGCCACCGGTCAACATATGGGAGGTCAAGCACCGTGGCTTATAGTAAGGTCTCTCTCCGGTTATCGAGCACTACATACAACGCTTGTTCACCTCCTACTCTCGTGCGCGCACAGTCCTACGTGGACATGGGGATCTCGATCGATAGCACAAGGTGACATTGATAAAAAGTTCTCATCCGGCAACTTCTACGGATCCCTCAAGGACCCCGGGAGAAGGTCATGATTATGAGGGCCCATGGTACCGTGATACTTTGCTGAACTCCCTGCGCATAGTTATGTATGTACATAATGAGCTGGGCGGGATGGATATGTAGGCCGTGGCCGAGCTGCTGTGCAGATTTTATGGGACCCGAAGGATGGTGCTGACATACAGCAAACTCACATAGACTAGGTATATTCCCACGTTTTGGTCCCTGTCAGGCACATTCAACGTGCGACAAGCGGGTCTGACCTCGAGTCTCTAGCGTGATGTAGATGTAGTGTAAAAGGAGGGTGTGATGAGATTACCACTACATACCTGATTTCGAGGGCGGGAGGTTGCTTATATGCATCCCCTTTAACGGACCGGATGGGGTGGTGTGAGATAGGAGGAGGAAGAACGGGCATTGATTGAGTGACTACCTAGGTACCTAGTGATGACTATATGGATGAGATTGGGCCAAGGCTAAATCCATAGGTACGCAACTTTGGTATGAGATTAGACCAGGTTTGATATAGGTAGGTGTTGTAGGTAGATAGATTCAAGGCTGCATTTCTTTGATTAACCCAGGTAAGTATTGGCGATTATAAAACGAAGTACGGACGTACGTACGGAATAAATAGAGAACGATTACCTACTCGTGCCATTGGGGCATGGCACGAGAACCTATCTATTGATGAGATAATAGATAAGAACATCGGGCGTTCTCACCCATCATGCCCGATAAAGCCCAACAGTCCCAGATAGGTAGGTATTGTACGTACGTACGTCCGTACCTAAGTAAGGTATGAACTTGGGTTACGTCAGTACTTACCTAATCTTCTTGAAAATAGTGGATCTATGAATCTACACAAGTACTGAGGTACCTAGGTACTTCTTAACCTATAAGTATGTAGGTACGTACTACTAGCTAGTGTGGGGCCATTTCCAGAAATTGACTCTATTGGTCCGGCTGTTCTTCGGACCGTATCACTCCAGAGTGATCCAGGATTTTCACTACCTACCTACCTACCTTAGATACCTAACCTACCTAGGTAGGTAGCTAAGGTTAGGTATGTAGTTAAGGTAGTTAGTCAGTAACTAGGGTACGGACGTACCTATAAGTACCTAGGTAGGTAAACGAAACAACGCAGGAGTCAGGACGCCATCATTTCCCCATCTTTTCGACAACCCAAAACAAGATCGTGGCATTATTAGGCATTGCAGATCTGAGCTTATTTGTACTTATAGGCTTCCCCGAGAACGCCTCTCTTGGCTGCCCCTCGGCTCGGCTCGTCTACACTACGAATTCCTAGATAAGTAGCAGTCGGTCGCACCGTTGAATCACCATTTACCTACGGATCCGTATCTACGGAATTGCTACCTACCTTGGTTATTTGACCAGGTTAGTGTGACATGCCTTTTGGCTGCTGCCTTGATGGCACATCTTACCTTGTCCTGCCCACATAATATCACCAAAGTGATTCGACCAACCATTGCTTTCGGCTGGTACGGAAGCCTAATCTGGGACAAGTGATTCACATCTCAAGGTCGCCTCATTTCACCTCGACTCCTACATGCAAGGTGCAATCTTATACCTATTGAAACTTATTCGCCGATAAATAACGCCTAGATACATAGAAACCTGCCGTATTTGTACATTCGACACCCTAACAGACGAGGCCTGCTTACTATTGACTTGCAAAATTTCCTTTGGGCCTGCCACCAAGCTGTCTACACCTTTCCTCGCCTCAATCCGCCTCGCCATCCTGCAGCCTCTTGAGCACCGCGTGTTAACACTCGATCAGACAACCGAGCCTGGCCCATGTAGGTGCGGCTTGTCAAGGCAGCCTTATGATCTGACCTTAAACTGCAGCCATGATGGAGGCGCTCGCTCCTCAACTTGCCTTGTCACCTCTTACCGGACGCCGCATTGTCACCTCGCCCCAGAGCGACCGTGGTGGGCTGGTCCCGGAAACGGCTATCACCACAATTGATGCCCAATCAACCACAACAGATGTGGCTGGCAGTCGCGAAACGTCCGAGTTACAGAGTCCGGAAAGTCCACATGGCATCCCCAGTCACATCTTAGCGAATTTGATTAATGTGGGAACCGCTCCAGCCGAGCCCCATACTGTAGACCATGGATTTGCCTCACCAACAGACCACAACTGTGCGCGGACACCGCAGTGGAGCGGGGGAAACGTTTCGCACGCTGTTACCATGAATCCACCAGTGCTGCCACTGTTGCGCTTGTCGGGGCGCGACGTAATCAGCTTAGAGTGTCTTCCGAATGAGATATTGATGCAGATTCTGGGGTTTCTGGACATAAGCGATCTTCTCGCTACATCAAGGGTAAGTCGTGTGACTACCTAATTTCTCTGTGGTCGACCCATCGGAAGTAATGCAGATCCCCGAGTCGGTTGATTACCTACTGGGACCTCATCATCCCCTCAACCAATTTGCCTACTGTTCGTCTAATGTGCCCCGGCTCCAGCGTTCAATCGACACGAAGACTCGCTTTACTCTCACGTTCTGGTTGAGCTTACAAGCATAGCCTCAATCACTTTGGTCTTATATTCACCCGCAGACAAATCCCGCAGAATTATCCCGACGGATTATGATATCCCGTTTAGAACCGTGTACTGTGGGGCTAATATGGTCATCTAGATCAATCACCATTTCCGCACTCTGTCTCTGGCTCCGATTTTGCACAGGTATCGGCTACAGCGTGCCCGAGTTGTACTCCCTCCGTTGTTAAATTCACCGTCGCGACCTACATTAGCGGACCTAATTGCCCGGCACATCTTCCTCACGCACACTACACAGATCTCGCGACGTCTTGCCAGGAATCTCGTTGCCATCCGCCTATCTCGCCGCTTACCTCTACGACCCTCCGCCGAGACCCTCGTCCAACGTGGCGTGTTACCTCCCGAGTGTGTTTCCAGTTGTGGTCACGCGCCCATTGCCCCTGCTCTCGTAGCCAAGAGACGCGCAGTTGAAAAAGAAAAACTCAAGGACGGGCTTCGTCGTTGGGTCGGGGGTGTCTGGCGGGGCGAGGTCGAGGAGCGTAGCGAGTGGGTGAAGAAGTGGGAGGAGCGTGCCGGTATCGGGAGAGTGTGGCGACTCCGTCGCTTCTGGGAACGAGTTGCGCAGGGAAATGCCTAGACCATCAAGATACGGTAAGCGAGGAGATCCCGTGACTCGAAGTTGGGCCAACAAACGTGTAAACGAAACCTATCTCCATTCTTTATCTTTTTTTTTTCTTTCATTCCTTTTTCTTCACTACGGGCGGAGCCTTGTTTTTTTTTGTCGATGTCTGCATTGCAGTTGCTGAATAACTGATGCATAGACGCTGCGACTGTTGATGTGTTCAATGAGACTTGGTCAACGAATCGATGTGTACGAAGCCTATTGGGAAATTTCCACGGCGTTAAACGAGCGGGTGAAGGAGGGGGGTTGTCTTAGGTACTTTACGTATTCGTATTGGCAAATTGTATCAATCCATTCCATCTATCTATCTGTCTAACCGTACGTACTTCATATGAGATGTAGTGCACGTTTCCGCATCCGATGCTAGCCAACATCGCGTTGTACACGTTGATCCCGATACCACACAGCGCTCCCTCGCTTCCGGGATCCGCTGCTTGCTTCTGTCGACATGGCCTGTATCCCGTGATCATCTCAACGCGTCTCGATAATGAGGGAGACAGGGAGGGAGGGGGGAGACAGACACGCTGTTTCTCATACCCATGCCACCCAATCACACGCAGCGAATTAGGATGGGAGGGAGGTGGTATGATTACGCAGTGAAGCGCGTGGCTATATATAGCGAAACCACGAAATGTACCGTTGCATTTTCGAATTCCCGACCCCGACATCTACATTACGAAACAAGCCGATAGACACTCCCCTGTTCGCAATTCACTTCCGACGCATTTGAAGAATCTGTACGGAATATGTGAATGTGTACATGTGTATATGCGTATACATGTATGTACTTAATATATGTACACTATTATTATACTTCCTATGTTCGGTATGCATACTATACAGTTTCACGCGCCGGATGAAGGTCTGTCGGCTATTGCAGATGTAGATGAGCCGGGTAGGTAGGTAGGTTTATTTCGCTTCTCCCTTGTTTTTGGGCGCGGATTCTGTGTTGCAGCATTCATTTATCGGGAGATCGGCGCGTTGAATGGGTGAGAAGTATGTCTAAGTGTCGGGACGCGTATCTTCTCTTTGAATGCATGTAGCCTGTCCTGATCCCTTCTGTAGTAGATCTCAAGTCGGCCTGGATAGTGCGTCCGTTTCCCGGCGAAATCATCGCCAGATAGTGTCAGGCTATTCATATATGGGATAAGGAGGTAAGAATTTTCAGCTACGCCTTTCTACGGCCGAAACCGAAAGCCGTCCCACTCATCTTCTTCGTAATCGTCGTCATCGTCATCTTCATCTGTTCCATCGCCTGCATTAGAGGGTATATTCTCCTTTTCTACGGCACTATTGGCATTTGCTTTCAGCGCCGCTTCACCTCCGGTATTCATTGAGCTGCCACGGCGCAGTTCTTCCCGGCGCTCCTTGAGTCTGCGTACGCGGCCCTCGAGTTCTTCCATCTCCTCGAACTCGTTCTCGAGCGTACGCGTCGCTTCCTCGCGCTGGTCTGCGATCTCGGCCTCCGCGGCTTGTTTTCGTCGCTCGATCTCTTCTTCCTGCGATTTTGCGGCAACCTGCGCGGTCGTCATGGCCGGAGCTGAGATAATCGAATCTGCGTAAAGGTGACTCGAGCCGCTAGCTGTGGGTGCGAGGGGCGCTTGTGCTACGCTATCAAGGGCCGACATCTCTGCTTCAAAGGCGGCCCATTCGGCCTCGTCGACGTCGCCTGATGAGGTTTGTGGGGCAGTGGTGGTATTCTGGGTCGAAGGCGCATGCACAGTGTTTCGAGTCGACGCAGGGGTTATATCGGTAGATTTCGGCGCAGATTTTGATGCTTGTTGCTGTGATACTGCTGATGCTGATGTGCCCGATATTGAACCAGCGTCTGAACCGACTAAAGGAGAGCGACCGATCGACGCCACCTTTGGTGTCGACACGGCCGAATTAGAACCCGGGAGAGGTGTAGCAGGCCGGGAGGGTATGGCGATCTCAACTCCCTGTGAGAGCGTCCCGGAAGGTCTGCGTGTGTGCGTGATTCTGTCGTTATCCTTAGCGCCTTCTGTGCCATTCCCCAAGCCATGGGTGACGATCTCGAGCTTGCTACGCTTCGTACGTATGGTGTCGGGATCCTGATCAGCGTCTAACATGGGCTCGTCGGCATTTTCGCTTCGTTTCCGCTTATGAGTGCTTTCGTCGAAGGGCTGGGCGGGGAGATTATGCTGCTGCTGCTGCTGCTGCTGTTGCAAGGCCTGTAGTCTTTGTCGGTGGCTCTGGCTACGAGTGTGCATATCCCACAAAGACTCTGTCTTTACGGCATCTTGACAAAGCTTACAGAACAATTTACCAGCGTCTGAGTAGGTGGCAAGGGGGTGTTTGATGCGATTCTCGGCGCGGTGGGCGCGTAACAAGGCACGGGCGTCCATTGGGGTTGTATGAGACTTTGAACTGTATGATAGGGCGCTTTGTTGGAGGAGTGTTAGACAGATTGATTGTTTACACTTAGTTTCGAAGTGGGAAGTGGTGGTTGTTTTTATTATTGTTGTTGTTGTTGTTCTACTTCTTGTTCTTGTTCTTGTTTATTGTGAACGTCAAGTCGGGAGCCAAGCGAACTAGGAACCTATAGGTAGGTACCTAGGTAGGTACCTAGGTATTCGTAGATCATTTATTTCTGCGGGCGACGGGATAGGTACCTAAAGTACTACATGTAGGTAGGTAGGTTAGGTAGGTCTAGGTAGGTACCTAAGGTACCCAGTACTGACATACCGCTAAACAGTCTCCCTCTTCACGACTACCTAGGTACCTGGTACCTAGGTAGAGGTACATAGCCGGCACCAAGAAATACTTATATCTTAGGTACCTTAGGTAAGTCCGTACCTGGTACGTAGGTACTTGTACTTTCCAGCGCCAGCTCCACTCCGAGAAATACGGAGCTTGCTTTGAGAAAACGCCGGCAAATTCCCTCTTACCTACGGAGTACATACCTAGCCTATTAGGTATGCTAGGTAGTAGGTAATCCGTACTCCAGGGATCTTCGGGCCCTCCCTTCCTCTCCACATCCCCCACGACGCCACCGTCGGGATCATGGCATTTTTAATTACATAGAAAAATACCTGCGACGAAGATTGACTGTCCAAAGTAATAAGGGCGAGTCCGCGCGGCGCCTATCTCTGACCAGCAGTACGAAAGTACCATCGTCTCATTCCTTGTCTCTACGCTTTCCTGCCGCATCATGGACGAAGAACAACAGCAGCAGCAACAACAACAACAGCAACAACAGCAACAACAGGCTGCCTCCACCTGGCCGCCTCCGCCGCGCTTCTGGAAGGACTTTACACCAGAAAACATCACGCGTTTCTACATTCTTCAGAAGGAAACCGCCGAGCGTTTAGGTGTACAAGACCCAAGAAAGGTCCGCCTCGATGACCTACCCCGCGATTTACGAAATCTACAGCCTCCACCCGAGCCTGAGGATGGAGAATGGCGAGTGTTTGGTGACAGATACAGGTTGCAAGATGAGCTTCCGCACCTCGAGGATGGAGAGATTCGCCGGTTATTTCCAGCGCCCGAGGAGAGAGATCGAGATGGGAAACACTTCGATCGCGCCACCATCCTAAAGCGATTGTCCAAGTCTCTACTGCTGAACTTTCTCGAACTCACAGGTCTTTTAGCTACTAGCCCTGAGCAGGTATGTCTGTCCTACCATAAGCTTTTTTGAAATAACATTCGGTGGCTTTTTTCATTAGTCGATCTCTTGCTTAACGTGGAATTACAGGCTGAGGAGAAGATCACCGACCTGCGAGACCTCTTCATTAACTTCCACCATCTCATCAACGAGTACCGGCCACATCAAGCCCGCGAATCCCTCATATCTATGATGCAGTCGCAACTAGACCGGACACGAGCAGAGACAAACGCCATTCGCGATGCGAAAGACAAGGCTGAGCGTGTGCTTGAGGGACTGGGTAGTTTGACGATCGAGGACCCAGCTGGCGGCATCGCACTGGAGAAACCCGATCCTTATGGTCTAGACGCCGATGCTTGGGCACTGGTGCTGGAGTAGCGTGCCGAAGAAGAGAAGAAACAAAATCCAGGGTAGGCCGATCTAGGAGAATATCTAAGGCGTTGATGGCATGCAAGACGGCTGGTTTGTCTGTCTATCTGTAACTTGGCGTTTTGGCGTGGAAGATATGGGATGGTATGTATCACCTCCAGATGGGGGCGGGCAGGGTCAAGCATTTCGAGCTGAAACGTGCATAGCCTTGCAAATGGCGCTCGAATACCTACAAGCAATGTTGATTTTTGATTGGCATGTGTATGCTCGAGTATTTAACATCGAGACTCGCTATAGCCACTAGTACCGTAAGTACCAACACCGTTAGTTGTGCCTGTTGATTGACGAGGAGATCTATGGCCCTAAGAATCAATATATATGCTGTGTTGGTACTTACTAGTGGTTATAGTGAGCCTCGATATTGAAGTCTCTAGGTCTCTAGCCTACGGCCCACCAAACGTTCTTTTCCTAGAGGACATGTTTTCGGTCTAGATTCTGGCCAGACTTTCTCAATCACTTTCATTTCACTCGAGATGAGAGTAATTTTGAGCAGGAGTCCCACGGGAGCTCGACTGTAGGCCGGTTCGGCCTCTGTTCGGGGCAGCGCTTCCAACAAGAGACATTATTCAACATGAAAACCCAATTATGGCCAATTGGCCCTCGACCGAATCGCGTTTCTTTCTGCTTCATTGGTGAGACAGCAGAGGATAGAAGGGAAGAGTTGACTTCTGGAAAGTTGAGCTACCTATGCAGGTACTACCTACTGTATTGTGAAGGCAAGCTCTGGGTTCCAACGGCGTTGTCAGCATTGAGCTTACCTACTTACCTATTCTTTAGTTGCATCTCATTTTATGAAGTTTGAGGTTAAAACTACCGATTATCGAAGATTTATTGGACGCGATCTTTTCCTCTTTGTATAAGTGGACTCCGCCGAGCCTTACTACTACCTACCTACCTAGGTATAAGTAGTATCTACGGATCCGTATGTCTAAGTAAAAGCTTCAAACCGCTTGGCCAATATTGACTTAGGTACGGGCGTAGTATCACACTATGCACCATACCTAGGTAGTACCTAGACCGGAATTGGTGCCGGTAACGTTTTCCCGTATATACCTAACTGTTCAAATGGACTGTGCGGGAAGATCATCCCCTGGGGTTTGAAACCCCCGGAAAACGGCCATCCAACTTATCCTAGGTAGGTTATTCGTACCTACCTACCTCTGATGCAAAGCGCATCTTGCCGCGTAATAAATGAGAGAAAAGCTTCGCCTATTTACAATGTCTTGGTCGATCTATTACTAGGATGCCATGATTGCCTTAGGTACCCAGTTTATCCCGAAGCTCCGGGTTGCTGCATATTGAGGGAGAAAGGGATCTGAGAAAGCTGGGAACTGCTTGCCAGATCCGACGAGAAACGCACTGACTGCATCAACGACAGTAGGTAGCCTCCTTTTCCATCTCGAGCTAAGTGGTGTAGTGTACGTCCGTAGGTACCGACACTTGCCTACCTTATACACATAATACCAACCGCAATACACTTCTTGTTGCGACTTAGTCAGGTTTAGACGGATTCCCTGCCTTGACCTGGAGCCAATTACCTACCCTTGATATCGTCACACATGGTGAGTTCTGCATTATTATCGGCTATCTCACGATGGTTGGTAGGCCAGAACCATGAAATGCTGGTAAGACAGAATTAGCCTCATCGCGTACCAGGGGCTCCATCAAACCTGTTTTGAACCGGGCCTCTCTCCTGGGTGCGTCTCATACATATATACTGCAGTCTATAATCCGGCTTCATCAGTCAGCTTACTTTTTTATTTTTATCACATAGTCTCTCGTTCATTACACTCGTTATATGCCTGTAATTTTGAAGAAAAGACGTTGAAATCATCTAAGTGCACGCTGTTTGCAAGGCCAATCGTTATTTTCTCATTGATTCATTCACTCATTCATTTCACCTTGACTACATATACCTAATAAACAAAACACACACAATCTCTGCCACCATGACATCCTATCTTTCACAGATCACGTTACCAACAAAATCATTCCAAATCGCTATTTTATTACTCGGTGCTGCCATATTGCTGCACGCAGTGACCCTCATCCCTCCATCTCCTCTCATCTACCTCGTTCGAGCGGACATCGCCAGCAACAAATCAGATCTCGTGACCTCCACAGCCTGGTTCAGCACCGTGGGTCACTGCATAGCAGACGCCAACAAAGTTGTCTTGTAAGTACATCCATCCATTCATCCGCAACCTCAAAAGGCATCAAACTAACCTGGCTCAGAAGCTCAATAAAACCGGGCAGCCAATGCTCATACACCACCCAAGGGTACGACGCAACAAGCATCCTAGAGAAACTAGGAACAACACTGGACTCAACACCCGACATATCCCTCCTCCTCACCAAACCGCTCGCAACCCTTACCCTCTCCGCCATGACCCTCGGCCTCCTCGCCATCATAGCCTACCAACTTATATGGCTCTGCCACGTGCGGCGACAGCACCCGCACTGGGGCATGTACCTCTTATCAACAGGCAGTACGATCGCCTCCTTCCTCATCACCATCATCGCCTTCGTGTACGAGTACGGCTTCGCCTCCTACATCGGCTCCGGCGAGGCCGCGACGAGCTACGGGCTCGCGGCGTACGCGGCCGCCGGGGCGCTCTTACTTGAGTTATCAGCGAGCTCCGTGGCGTTTTACTCGTGCATTGGCGGAAAGTACCTGTGCGAGGAGGACGAAGAGGGATTGTATGAGCCCCTGCTTAGTGAGAAATGCCCTCTATGAAATGTGTGTGTTACGGCTACTATGGCAGGAGAATATAGAGATAGAGAAGAGATATATTTATAGACTTAGCGGGCGACCGCATATTTTGAATAAACGCATTGATCTTTGGTCGTGCGGGTTTATTACAGCTCATTACTTTTATATAAGTTCACAAGTGGGGTTGAGTGCCATTTTGGAATTGTTAGTGAAGACTAGGATAACTACATAAAGGCGTCTCATACTGTGAAGTAGAGAGATGGATTTCTTCCAGGGTGTCAAACGGTTTAGTCAAAATCACAGCGATAATGGCCTCAGTTGTTCTCGTGGCAAACACGGGATGGATTCAATCTACACATTTGCTTGCACAGCGGTCTAGATACGTATAGATCAAGGAGGGCTTCCGTAAAGGGAATATGATATAGCTGCCACCTATATCAAAGACCCTTTTTTTATCGTTAGAATAGGAGTGCTGTCGTTACCGCCCTCGACGTGCAATTACCTTGCTATCGAGTCTTTACTGCAATGCCAGCACTGTATGAAGGAACGTAGAATTGAAGTTCTTCAATTTAGATTCTCAGGGTATAAAATTTCTGCCCGTATCTTTTTTTCATCCCTTCCCTCCCCGCCACCACCCCCGCCCAACTTATTCGGCACAGTAATTACAGAACCGATATATCCAGGCCCTCAACCTTACCAAGAAAGTCACCATTAGCCCCTTTGAGGAGCTCATCGATATCCACAAGGCCATTGGCGATATATTTCTCACTCACGCCGGTATTGACACGCCTTGAGAGCAGATCTCGGAGCTCTGCACGCATACCGCCCAGCTCAGCTTTTGTCATAGCCTTCGCTTCTTGCTGCTTCTTCTTGCGGCCGCCACCGCGTCCGCCCCAGTTCCCAGCCTGTTCCAACTCGTCACTGTCGTACTCCACGCCGAGCTCCTCAGCCGCGTTGCGCATCCACTCGTCGTCCTTATTGCCTTTCTCCTTAGCTAAGGCCGCATCTGCGATCTTCTTCGCTAATGTGAGGCGTGGCTTTAAGCGACTGACTAGTTTGCGATCCATGTCCAGCGTTTGTACGAACATGTTCTTTCTTGATACTTTTCTTTCCGAATGTATCTTGGCTATGAGACGTCTCGTCGGGACCACTTCTTCGGGGGCACAGAGTAAGACGCTGAGACCTGTTTTGGCTGCGCGTGCTGTGCGGCCTGACCGATGCACATACGCGGCCGCATCGCGGGGCACGTGATAGTGTACTACTAGATCAACGTTTGGTATATCGAGACCACGAGCTGCAACGTCTGTGGCAATTAAAATAGAGGACTGGCCAGCAGGCGTGCTGGTGAACCGCTCGATAGATCGCAGGCGCGCTTTCTGCGCCATCTGTGAATGTAGTGACTGCGAAGTCAAATTCAGATTTTGTAGCATGGGTGAGATTCGTCGGGCCGCGCTGATTGAGTTGGTAAACACAAGTGTGCGCACATTTGGATATAAAAGTAGTAGCGCATAAAGATATAAATCCTGGGACGTATTAGCGAGGACGAATTGAGCAATGAGCTATTGAAAGGGGGTTGCCTACCTTCTCCATTGCTCCACACTCCACCAAACCCTCCTTCAGACCCTCGGCCATTTGTGATACCGGATTTACGTCGATAAACTTCGGTTTCTCTTCACGGAAATTTAATTTCTTAAGAAGGTACTCCATCGAGTCCTCTTGGTTCATCAGATTGAACTTCCCCTTCCCGGCGAGTTTCTGTTGGAGACCCTTATGGAAGGTTGCTGAGAAAACGAGGGTTTGCCGAAACGAGAGTGTTGTATCTTCTTCACCCTCATCTTTTTCTGATCGATCGAGGGCGTTCAAAATTTCCTCAGCCTCCTTGAAATGACCCTCTGACAAAAGTCTGTCCGCTTCATCTACAACTAGGTAGCTTATTCCTTTGAACAAGTTCATGACTTCGGCGCTCGAGCTTAGAACCTCCCACAACCGACCAGGTGTTCCGATAACAATGTCAGCTTTTGCCAACTGACGCTGCTGCTTTTGGACGGAAAGCCCCCCAGTGATGGAGCATATGTATGGCGCATCGGCCAAACCATTACAGAGGTTTTTGATGTGATTGGTGAGTTGGTGAGCGAGTTCTCTAGTAGGAGAGAGAATCAACGCCAGAGGCGTTTTTGTTCCTTTGGTCTCCGTCTCACTGCTCTTTTCCTCTACTAGTTCTAGCCATTTCTCGACAATAGGAATCCCGAACGCCAGGGTCTTGCCGGAACCAGTGGAAGCTTTTCCCACTACATCATGGCCGGCCATAATATGTGGTATCGATGCGGCTTGAATCGCGGTCGGCTTGGAGAATTTCAACTTAGCCAGTGAGGACATGATGCCAGCAGAAAGGTCTAGTTTTGCCCACTCTGATAGGTCGATGCCATCCTGAAGCTCGTCCACGTTGTCCAACCCAGCAAACACGTTTGTCTCCAACTCGTCGTCCTCTTTTGCGCTCGCTTTTTGGCTCTGCTTTTTTTGTTTCTTTGGCTCCTGTTTCGGCTGCTTAGGTGCGGTTACTGTTTTGGCGGCAGTTTCTGCAGGCTTGGCTTTCGCGGGTTCTTGAGACGGAATAGGATAGTCCTGAGCTGGGGTGGATGTGTCGTTATCGTCACCGAATCCTTCAAATTCATCGTCCTCTATATTGTTGTCCTCACTGACTTTGTTGGTTTCATCAGTCTCATCTTCGGTTGAAATGGCTGCTCTCTTGCAGCTGTTAGAACAGACGCGACAAAAACACGATTTGGTGTAAAACATACAAATTCAACAATGTTGTTACTATCTCGGATGACTTCAACACCGTCGACTTCTTCTAATCCATAGAAACCCTCTGCATCATTGAACATATCCGGTAGCTTCGCCTTACTCCATAGCAGCGAATTGATACCGACAGATCGTTTGTTTCTCGTCTTAGACTTGCGAGGAGCGGACAAAGTCTTCGTTCTTTTCGCTGGTGATGAGGCACCAGTCGCAAGCTTTCTCTTCTTTACCCGGTCCATTTTTTTAGCAACGCGAATATCGCGTGGTGGAAATTGGTTCAATATTACTCTGGAAATATATGATTGTACAATTATGCGAAAGTCTTGAGATCTGGAATGTTTAAAAATTCAGGCCGCGCCAGTGAACTTTTACCGGTCGATCAAGGTTGGATACTTAGGTACTTATGACCCCACTAAAGCCCCACTATCATCAAGTCAACTCCACTAATTTGCGCAATTTGATTCGTTGTTTTATAAAATATACAGTACATCCGTACGTGCTTTGATTGTCAATGCGCACTGTACGACATGCCCACACTTCATTGATTACCTAATGGATGTGTGTATCCACCTCTCCAGGATTCTCTCTGCCTCTCTCTTATCAACTCACTTATGTGCTACCGCAATACCGTATCCTGAGAGTAAAGATGGGGAAATCATCAAAAGACAAACGGGATGCCTATTATAGGCTTGCAAAAGAGCAAGGTTGGCGCGCAAGAAGTGCCTTCAAACTATTGCAACTGGATGAAGGTTGTTGTGCCCTTCCCACCAAATCAAAAGTCAACTGGACTTGTGTAGTTGATTCAAAAATGTTTTGTGAGCTTGACTGACTGATAACATAGAATTTGACCTCTTCTCAAATGTGACCCGCGTGGTTGATCTGTGTGCTGCACCCGGCAGTTGGTCACAAGTGCTGTCCAGGGTCTTGATCAAGGGTGAGAAATTCGGTCGGACAGCCTGGGAAGACCGAGAGGCCAAGTTTCGCCGGCAAATGCTTGGTGTTTTCGGCCCAGTGAAGACTCCGGTTGTGTCGCCAGTAAATGAGGTTAGAACCGGGAACGAAGAGTTGAAACCGCGAGAAAATGTCAAGATTGTCGCGATTGACCTGCAGCCCATTAGCCCTCTACCTGGCATTGTCACACTCAGAGCCGATATCACCCATCCTGCGACAGTGCCGTTGCTTTTAAAAGCCCTGGATCCCGACTATGATGCAAAGACAATGTCACAAAATGCCGCTCATCCTGTCGACCTTGTTCTCAGTGACGGTGCTCCCGATGTCACTGGCTTGCACGACCTAGATATCTATGTGCAGTCTCAGCTTCTCTTTGCAGCGCTCAACCTGGCCCTTTGCGTTCTCAAGCCAGGTGGTAAATTCGTTGCTAAAATATTTCGGGGGAAAAATGTCGATGTGTTGTATGCCCAGCTAAAGATCTTCTTTGAGCAAGTTCATATAGCAAAGCCTAGGTCCTCACGGGCCAGCAGTGTCGAAGCATTTATAGTGTGTTTGAACTTCCAGCCTCCGAGAGGATTTTCCGCTAGTCTCGAGGAACCTTTAGGTGTTGGTTTCCGATTAAGTAAGATGGCTGAGCAAAAGTCAAGGGATCTCCCTCTCACTGCACGCACTTTGATGCAGAATCCGGAAACAGGGGCTTGGGATAGTGATCCTGAATACGTTAAAGTCACCGACGAATACAACGTTATTGAAGTTGAGCTAGAAGATCAACGTCAACATAGAGAAGCAGATATCGGATGGATCGCGCCGTTCATTGCATGTGGCGATCTGTCTGCGTTTGACTCTGATGCTTCATACCGACTACCACCCGATCATGTATCTCTCGATCCTATACAACCACCCACAGCGCCACCATACAAACGTGCACTAGAGCTGCGGCGAGCCCATGGAGGTGCATATGGGAAAACTGGCCCAAAGAATTGAGGCTCCCGGTGGACAGTGATCTATCTGCTCCGTGGATTCAGGGTACCCCGCCCTTTAGTCGATTCTAGAAATATGCCCTGGCTCTCCTACTCCTTTCAGTCTTTCGTGCTGGGAGTTTTCTTTTATAGATCCATCAATAGAGCATCAAGCGGCGAAGATGCGGTCTAAATTGAGCGACTTCATCCAGACATTCCCCAGACATTCCATTTTCATCACCCAAGTCCCCTGCCCTATTATTTGGGTATCACGTATCGGTGGGGCGTGAAAATGCATTGTTGATAAAAATCTTACATGAGCTTGATTTGCCTTGGACCGTTCTGGACCTGAAGGTGAATCGTGAGCTTAGTATGCAACGTCTAGGTGAAGGTCTGTGAAAAGTTTGATATACTCGCTGCTTATGAGATGGTCTGAGGGTGCTCGGTATAATCTAAACAATTACAGGCTAGTACGTAGAGCCTTCAACAAACATCTCTCGGAAACGGCCTTGCCCCCCTCATAAGCTCCGAGCTCATTGCGTAACTGACAGCATCGAGGTTCCCCTCTGTCGAGACGAGAAACTTGCTGCAGTACCAATCCTTTGTTTCAAGTCCAAGGACTACCATTCACAAATTCAAAACAAGGATATTGTTTTTCGCAGCCTTTTCAGAGCGGCTTGAAATGTCAGCACGTAGCGCTTCTCGGACATACAATCAAATTAGTTGGCCTGCGAACCGAGATACTTGTGACCTGGTGATTGATGCAGCCCACGCATCTCGATACTTACTAGATAGCTTCTTTGCTCTCTAGATATGTCAACCAGAATGTTTCGATCTCGGTCAGTCAGGCAACTCATGAAGCCGGAAACTCGTACAAGACTACTGGCGGTAAGTAGCGGCACCGAGAAGAATTGAAACATCGATTGCTCGAGAGTCATTGCGGCCCTTAACAAACACCCATATACTCACTGCACCGATGTCTTTTTACTGTTATCATCGTAATTACCCACGCCATTCAGAGTATGGAACCATATTATAGCCTTATTCTGTAATCATGCTTTTAAGATGACACCACCCTAGAATTATCGTCCCCGCCTCCTGCGTTCCTGTAACCATATCTTCACGATATTCTCAACTTCCACAGCAACTCGTTAATACAGTGTCCTTCCTCACTTAAAGACCACACAAATCTTGCCGGAATAGCCATGGCCATAAGATCGATTTTCAACTTGTCTTGCGACTCAGTTTCGATTGCTTGACTGAAAAGCGCTGAGTCATCTATTCATAGGTGCATTAAATCCTGGCAGACTCGTCGACAACGCCTCGTCACAGAGGCGTATCCAGCATTTGCTGGAGATTCTCTTCAAGTTTATTCAATATAGACTCGGTGGTCATAGCCATTACATACCAAGTTTGAGTCTCCGAATCATCATAGGTCGCCAGTTCACAGTCCTTATCTCGCAGGAGATCCCCGTACCATCGGGCAGTGTAGTCCCAGTCGTCCAGCTTTTTGAATCTGTCGTCATTGCGGTCATCCCCTCCGTGACTGGCCTTCCAGAGTTGGATCGAGCCCCGGTGAAGATTGGTCTTGGTACGGAACTCGTCGAGTCGCACGAGGAGTAATCTGAGCCTCTCGGTCACACTCTTGCGAGTGAATGGCTCTAGTGATGCCATTTTGTCTGTTGGTGGAAGAGTATATTGCTGTTTATATCGTCGCTGGGCTTGATTGTGATGAATGATGATGGTGGATGTGAATCGTGCTTTCGGTAAAGAGTTTACAGCCTTATTAATAATACGCGGACCATCGTATGAGATGCGGGTTTCCGTATCACTTGAATATGATCCCATGACATCCGAAGATTACCTGGCAATTGAGAATGGCTTTCGGACATGTTGTACGATTGTTACTGGTCCACCCTCCTATAAAAAGACCCGTATTAAGTACCTTTGCTGTATGGGCCTCGATAGAGACACGAGCACTTCTACTGCACATCTTGCATAACAAAACTTCCGTATATCATTATAGGTACTTATCAGGTTCAGGTTGGTACTCACTAGTGGCTATGTATGTCGAGTCTCGACGTCAGGTTCTCTAGCCTTCGAACCAGAGGTCATGCGAAAGAGACGTATCAGGTAATATGAGAAACGCACCATTTCGACAAGAAGATCATTTCGCGTGAACTTGGCCAATAAGAGAGAAGTTGATCAGAGCAATAGAAGCGAGCAATACACAGACTCGTTACACCACTTTCGATAACTGCTACGTTGGACCATCTCGCTCGTCGTCATCTCGTCCTTTCGGGTGTGATGGAGGCAGGTACGCCAGGAAGGGACACAGAAACAACGTCTCCAGCTAAGTAGATGGTTTCTGACCTGTGGTTGCGATGCTGATGGTGTATATATTGTAGGTCGTGTGTCCTGACACGTATGAATTAGCATAGCCTCATAATTCATGATGAAGTATTCCGTATATACTATTTACGTGGAATATGGCGTCCCGTCGTACTAGTCACTAGTGGAGGGTATTACGGTTAATAGATTTTGATTCTCCGAACGCGACAAAAGATCATCTGGGTTCCGGACGCCACAGTCCGCTTCGCATCTACCGTGTCCGGTTTATGCATAAAGTGATACCTATCCTCATCGGTCTGCCTATAGGTAGCTCAAATATACAGTCTCTCCTCCCATGCACTTTGTAGGCTGTTGTGAACTCAGTTTCTGTACGTCCGTAGCTAGGACATAATAATCTGGTGTAAAGGCTCATCAACACAATATGATGATCACCGAGTTTCGTATATATTCAGGGGCGTTCAACTACCTACGCATTAGCAGCTGACATCAGGGGCACAAAATATTACATAACACATGCCCACGTCATGATGAGTAATCGCCCCAAACCCTTATAAAACTCCCCTTCGACCGTCCTACGTTACGGAGATTAATACGTAGATTAGTTTCGCATCTTTCCAAAAAATCACTCTATCACTCAGTAAGCCGAACAAATCCATTTTGGATGCCTTTGCTCCAATACAACAGCATCGGATCCTAAAAGAAATAGAAAAACTAAGCAGACTGAAGCATCAAATCACTAACGGTCTCACAGATTCGAGCCCAAGCGAACGGGTGTTCATCAAGACAAGAGAAAGAATACCACCCATAAAAAGCTAAGAGAACAGGGAAAAATGGCCTACGAGTCCCGCACTTCTTTCACGAACCGTAATGGCCCCGGCAGCGCCGCGTCCTCAGTACTCGACAGCATCGTTAAGCCGGCCGATGGGAAGACGCGGTGCGTTGACTGCGGCGACTTCGAGTGTTGCTGCATTCCGATCCCCTGCACCATCTTGTAAACGCGCATTACGTATTACTACAGAGCTTGAGCTCAGATGGTAAGTCTCAACAGGAATGCGAGGTGTAAATTAGCTCTGATGAGGCTAACGCAGTCAAGGTAACGCGATGGGATCGTTCCCGCTTTCTCGAGCAGTTTGTCGTGCTACGAAACCTTGTTTGTCCTGAAAGACGAGGAGACTGATCGCATATGTACATGATCTCGTAGCGGAGGCTATAGACAGAATAGATTCACTTCAAGCCAACTTGGTACTCGGGCAGCAACGTCGGGCAGATTCGATATTCATTTCTCTAGGAACAACCTTGAGTACATACGGCAACTCAACCGAGCCAAAATAAACCCGAATCGCCTTCTAGGTAGCTCTGTACATGTAGATAGGCCTCGATCCTCCACTATTGATCCATACATACAAGGTGATGATGCGCTAAATACAGTACAGTACTCGTACAATGGCCCGAAGATAAAATCATACCAAAGCTATTGCTCTTCAAGAAATACTCATCTCAAAAGCCAAAAAAATCCAACCCTTCTCATCAGAAAAAGGGGGTCACATAAGCCAGCTGACTCAGCACTTCCATCCGCAGCTCTTTTGTGGGTATATACAGCACAGCAACGATCCAAAATTAACTCTACCTGATCTAACCGTCGTCTCATACCTAATCCAAAATGCAAACAAAAACAAAACAAATTCTCATCAGCTTAAAAATTATGATTCTGACCAGGATGCCGCTCATGCAACTGGACCTGCACAGCCGGAACCGCCTGCTCCGCGGCGTCAAAGTCATGCGCCGTTGTCTTGACGGGAGAGTCCTCGCTCATCTTCATGATCTCGTCCTTGCGCGCGACGGCTGGCCACCGAATATTCTCTGCCTTAGCAGCGGCCTCCGCCTCGGCAAGCCACGCGTTCCACTGCGGCGTGCCAGGCGCTGCGCCGCTGCGCCGGACCCAGGCCGTGCGCTTCGTCTCGCGAATTGCGTACCACAGCGTGCGCGTGAAACTTTTGGAACCCTCGCGCGGATCGCTGTGTTCCGTGACCTCGTGGGCACCCTGGGACTCGAGCGGCGTGACGTCCTTGATCTCGTAGCGGCTGAGGTCCCAGAAATAGCGCTGCGGCAGCAGGCTAAGTGTCCAGTAGAGGCCGTTCAGCACGATGTAGCTGCTGCCGATGAAGAGCTGCGAGTGCCACTTGCAGTTGCCGAGCAAGATGACGGAGACCATAAGTAGGAAGGTGCCGAGCCCCATGAGCAGCCGGTACGCTTGGCCCTCGATGTAGTACTCGCATTCCTCCGTGCCCGAGTATAGCTCGCGAGCTACGTCTTCGGTGCACTTGACTAGCATGAAGGCGCCTTCGCGCGTCCGGATTATGACGTCGCCGGCCGGCACCTTGTTTGTGTTTTTGCGGTTCATGAGGATTGGGCGCCACCAGGAGGCCCAGCCGACGATGGAGCTGGCGGCGCTGATCATGGAGATGGCGAGGATGGCTGTGCCGTCCTTCTCGGAGGCCGCGAAGCCGATAATGGCGAAGGTGAGGAGCGTGGAGACGACGGCTAGAATGTGGAGGGGCGAGTAGAGGGTCGCGGGAATGGCAGGCCGATCTTTAAAGCCGGCGAGGGTTGAGTTGGCAACGAAATCTTGGAATTTCTCCTTCTTGGTTGGCCGCCGTGTGGCTCCCGCGGCGGAAGACGATGAGGGATTGGGACCGGCCTCGATATCAGAGATGGAAATGCTGAGACCGGTGGTCCGTCCCTGTACATTTCCAGATTTGTCATTTGCGGTATCCGGAGGCGGACCCCGGACGGATTGGGTCGTGGGGAGCGTTGGCCCTGTTCTCCAAGCGCGAAACCTCTCCAGAAGCGAGGCATTCCTGGCCGTAGCAGGTTGCCGGACGTCTATGTTCCCGGCAACATTGGAATTTTTATGTTTGATCTCGAGGACCTTGAACGCAAAGGGTTGCAGCTCGTCAAGCGGATGGACAATGTTAGCGAAGAAGCCGACTGTGTCGAGCACGACGCCGCTGTAGACACCGATCATTCGCGCGTTGGTCTCGGGAAGACGCTGAGGCCGGGAGGGCTTAAGTAAGGCCTGCGGGGCAGGGATGATGCGCGGTAGCAGGCAGAACATGCTCGCTGTGATGGTCTGCGAATGCTCGGCAATGGAAGACTCGCCTATGACTGCCAGCAGAGTGACAACGTCGAGGCGCCAGCCCCGGGGACC
The DNA here is from genome assembly GCA_022984845.1 of Xylaria nigripes. Lineage (NCBI taxonomy): Eukaryota > Fungi > Ascomycota > Sordariomycetes > Xylariales > Xylariaceae > Xylaria > Xylaria nigripes. Next base: position 30,880 of record JAJJKC010000046.1, on the reverse strand, counting down.
CTGATCATTTGGCCCGTCGGATGCGAACCAATCTGCCATTGTTTCGTATCGAGGAATTGGAAGGTTGAAGGCTAAAGATGTATTATTGCGGGGCCGTGAGGGAGGTTCTGTCTTTGTGGTTGTAGTCGTGTCGGATAAATCGAGGGTGGGCGAACAGGTTAAGACGATATATTCAAATATAAACAACTGTCTATATATCCAAGAAAAAGAAAAAGCAAAACGAGACGTCCAAGGAAGACAGCCAGAGAGAAGAAGGGAGGGAGAGAAGCCGTTATAGAATCACGAGCATGATCAACGTATGTCGCGTGCCTCTGCCTCTCAACTCGAAGTTTCAATCGATCAAGCGTCGGCTAGCTAGCTAGATATAGGTATGTAAGCACTTCACTTCACCTCACCTTTCTCGCTACCTACACTACCTACTTAAGTGAAGTGTACGTAGATATACCAGGTAGGTATCCTTCCTAAGCGCGCAGCAAAAAGACGCACCCCGTTAATTTCCCTAAGCCTGTATGTATATTACAAGTCAGGAACTCATAACACGCCCGTATACTACTACGGACCAAATTCCACAACAAAAACAAGAACCAACATCTCTTTTTTCTCTTTATCAGCGTATTTGTTCATAAGCCGCCAGGATTTGTCGGATCCCTGCGGATCTACATGGCGACTTGCCTGGATTCGTCTAGTGTATCCCGGGATATGCAATGTAACGACTAGGTAGGTACCTAACTGGCATTTTCGTCTTTTTTTGCTTGGCTTCTTTTTTTTGGCAGTGTACGGACTACCAAACACGAAGTACCTACATAGTGTACCTAGTAGGTAGGTAGGTAGTAGGTATGTAAGTACGGAATAGGTAGGTACTTCGCTTCGTATGGTTGATTGGTTAAGGAATTGATTTGTGCTGTGCGTGTGCGTGTCTGGAGTTTAGCAGCAAGGTAGCGAATTACATGCTGACTATGAAGTCAATTACCTACAGTACTTACCAGCAAGAACCGATTCATAAGAAGAGAGGAGAGTTTTAAGAGTTGCATTTGTAAGTGCGCTCACAATTGGCCCGATTACTTAGGTAGGTAGATACTTATACAGTACGGATCTATTCAACTGGCGGTCCAAGTTGTTACTGTACAATACCTACTACTGTAAACGATCGCTCCACTGAGGCGGCTCGGCTCAGACATTGCCCATTTTCATTTTACGTGTACCTACGGATTACCTACACTTATTATGCCTGCTTATGCCTGCCTACTTACACTAGGTAGGTTGGTAGGTGGGCAGCACAGAAATTTGAATTGGCGAAGAGGACAACAAACACTACTACATACACCTCATCAGCATATGTATTTTTTTTTGTTTTGGTTTCACCGCCACCTTGCTTGGCCACCGTCATGAAGTGTCCCATTCAGGTGAAGATAAACACATCATTCGTATCTCGTACAATTGTAGTCTGCCTAGCATGGTCTCCTGTTGGCGTACACTAGGTACGTAGATGATGTGGCAGAGAAAAGAGTGAGAGTGAGAGAGACGAAGATGAGATGAATGAGAGATAAGAAAATCTGATGATGGCAATGTAACGTTATAACCAACAAGCCTTCTATATTAGGTAGTGTGTACGTACTTCGTATAATTGTGTAGTGTAGGCATAGGCCCCCCCCAGTCGAAAAGCCCCCAATTGCGCCGTGTGTTGATTAGGTATTACCTCTATCCCCTTCTAACAACACAACACAGAATACCTACCTACCGAGGTAGGTAGTAGTCCATATCGGGGTCCATATCGGGTAGGTATCCAGAGCCCCAAATCATCGTCGTCCCTGACGGCGATTTGCCAGACCTTTCCCCACCGTCCACACGATCAGCGCATCCTGAGAAACATACCTACCCCTACCATGGTACCTACCTAGGCAGGGTGAAGATCACCTCGCGAAAAATAACAAGTATCTACCTAGGTAATCCGTACGTCCGTACACTAGGTACTTCCTACCCACTTCCTTTTTGTGTTTCTCGACCACGCTTCCCGACCTGACCTACCTACCTCCTAACGCGTTCGAATGGCATCGGCCTTTTGCTTCATCGAGTCTACCCGAACAGAGTGCGGACCCGCACTCGGAGCCTCGATGATGTCACTAATGAATTCTTCCCATCGTTTCTCCCACTCAGCCACTGCTCTTTTGCGCTCGTCCTGGCTCAAACAGGCGTGTTCTATGCTCCACCTCGCGAGCTGCTTCCACCCGTATAGATTGATCTTTTCATTGCCTACCATGGCTTCGTAAAAGTCGTGTGAGAGTGTAGACCTAGGTCCATGTTAGACTGACGGGGTACGAAAATGAGAAACTTAATTGGGGGAGTCTTACATGAAAAGAGTACCGTTGTCGCTGCTCAAGGCACAGTGCATGTTCTCTTCGAGCAGTCGGTACATGCTGTGCTGATCCATGCGCGCTGCTAATCCCAACACCATGTTGGAAATCGGGCAGGCCTCCACACACACGTTTTTCTTCCTCATTTCTCTGAGCACATTCATTTTGGTGGGTAAGGCGTAGCCATGCCCGATTCGCTTAGAGTCGAACTCAAGTGCTGTTTCCAGATTGCCCTCGAGGTCATCTGGTGTCTCGCCGCAATGGAATAAGAAAGGGATCTTGAGGTTCTCTTTCTCGCAACGCTTCCTGAAATTCTTGAACTCGGCGCTGAAGTGTCTCAAAGGAAAGGGCTTGGCAAAGGCTTCCTCACCTACCAAGTCAAAGCCCGCGATATATTGCGGCCATGTCTTTTTCATCTCGATGCACTCGTCCAGGGCCTTCGCAACGGCTTCTCGGTTGAAGGAGCGCGGCGTGCAATAGATGACCTTCATTCCACTGAAAGTCGGCCGATGCTCCGGGGTGTCGGCTATCTTCCCATCCTCTCCCATGTCGCCAACATCCTTCATGAATTTATCGTATTCCTTGACGATGAGCTTCATGGTACCGAAGTTGTCGATCTTGAATTCAGCCGTATCATTGAGGATCTGGTTAGTTTGCATAAAGTTCGGCCGAATCTCAGCATACTGCACGTTATCTTTGACGAATTCCTCGAGACACCGCCGCGTATACTGTCGGAAAGCAGTCTCATAATTGAACAGACCCTTCATCATCTTCGTGCGTCCATTAAATGCTCTCCATGCCCTAAAAGGCCATTTATTTAGCTTAACTCAGCACCGCGACGTCGGCGAGATTCCAACTTACTTGCGCGCGCTTTTGCGACTGAGCGTAAACTGGGTATCTAACATCTTCTCCCTGATTTCATTACGCCAGTCTCGTTCGCTTGAGCTAGGCTTCTGTGGGGTAGCTCCGGCCGGATTCGCAGGCGCAAGTTTTTCGTCCGTGTCCGATTCAGCTTCGAGATCGATACCATCAGCATCACTAAAGAATGAAGTCACTTCCTCTCTGTTGAACGTGAGTTTTCTGACAAGCCAGGTATCGCAGTTGCCCCATTCCGTCTCATTCCAACACTCTCGAAAGTATTGATAGCGCATCTCCTCGACGTGCTGCTTCTTGTCTCTTCTTCCATTCTTATAATCTGAGCGGAACATGTTCGGACCCAACTCGTCATACGCGCGGATTTTGTCGGCCTCGCTCGACAAGCTCTCGGCCTTCTCAACCTTCCTGCGCATTTCATCGGATCCGGCGTCCGCATGTATCTGCTTCCGAACCTCCTTGAGGTTACGCAGACTGAACTCCAGCTTACACTTCCTCAAATCGTCCCTCGTGAGAAGTTGGTGGTCACTCCAGACATACATGTTGACCATATCCTTAGCATAGCCGAGAAGCACTTCTGGCGGAAGCGTAGAGTTGAAGTGAAGATGTAAATGGGCGCCCTTGGGCATGATGCGCGCCACATGGAACAGCTGTGTCTTTTCGAGGAGATGCTGGGTATTGATGAAGTGATCGCCGGGTGAGAGGGACTGTTCCTTATAGACGGCTTCATCATCCCGTCTCATGCCCGCGATGACTCTGTTGGCCTCCGCTTCTCTCCGATTCCCGCGGGCATTTGCGCCGGCAACTATGACATCCTGAAACTGAAACTTGAACGCCATGATGGACTTATCTCGTCGCCGCGAGGCACGGTGGTTTGGCAGATGAGCACGATTGGTACCAACGTGCCTGTCCGCAAAGTCTTGCAATGAGTGTATCATGTGAGAATTAGGGAATTGAGAGTCATTAAAAGCTCCATGCTCGTCGGACCCGGCACCTTTATCAATACTGCAAACGGTTCCCATGAGATCACTTAGGGTGGATCCCCACCAGGCAAGAACAAAGAGAGACCAAAGTGTATTTGCTGCTTGAGTCGCTGACAGCGAGCGGAGGAATAAACAATGCCCGGGAATGATGATGGCCCTGATGGGTCACGTTCATCACTGTTGGCAGGCTTCGAGCATGACCTACATATATTTTGGCGGCTGGGTTAGTTGCTCGATTGGATACATGTACACGCAGGGAGACGGGAACACACATCATTCACCAGTCTGGAAGTTGGGTCATGGGGGAAATCAAAGAACGAACAGGCATTAGAATTTGTTTACCTGCGAATTGATGTATATATTACATAGATAGAGAAGTATCCGGTGGTATCTGGGTCGTCTGAAGTGACATGAGTGAGCAAGAATACATAAGGTACAGTATCTACAGGCACTAGGCTTGATATCACATGGTAAGCTGTATGTTTGTAGCTGGGCTGATTTGCCTTGCTTGCTGAATCTGGAGACAAATTCCAATGGCTGACTGAACCCCACCTTACATAATTGCGCGCGACCAATTGGGTCCTGAGCTGTTTGTGGCGGTGTCGGACGCTATCTGTGTGGCTAAAATGGCATAGGGACGCTAACCTGTAAGCTAACGCATCTACTAGTTACCGGTAGGATGGGCCAGCCTATGAGCGTTTGTGGCACAATCCACTTTCTGCCTTTAGCTTCGCTGCTTGGTGCCTTACCACGTACGGATCCGTCACTACGTCCGTAGGTGGGTAGGTACCTAAGTACAAATGGATCCGTATTGCATTAGCCACGTTAGTGACTAACCTAAGTTAGGTACCTTAGGGAGTATGTACGGACGTACCTATAAGTAGGTAGTGACCCAGATAGGTACCTAAGGTATCATACAGTAGTAGCCCTGCATAGCATACAGTACTTATCTCGATCTTCCAAAGAAGCAATTGACTATTCTGCTTTGAAATACGATGTCATCGTACACGTGTAAGTCAGATCTGGAATGATATCGAGATCTTTGGTTTTCGTAAATGCGCTGTGGCCAGCCGAGTTACCTACTGACTTAGGTTTAGCCTTTTACCGTAATTGACGTGTGCGCGGTGGAACAACAACCCAAGTTCTCCTCTCTAATATTATAGACTACCTACCTGGTACCGGTATGATGCACCGCGGACAGGTCATCATTGCCGAAAGCACGGGATGACTACACTACCTACTACCTAGGCAATCAATCTGTCTTCAACCTCAGTGTGGATCAAGGTTCCAGAACCTGTGGGCCATTATTCATCCTGTTCCTGTCTTTCGATGTTGGAGCTAGCAGCCTAGCAGCCTAGCATGCCAGCTTCATACCTGGCTATGCCCGATCCCACATAGGCAAGTAAGAGCTCACCTGATCATCATCCGGAGCTCTTCTATTTTGCGCTCATGACTCTACCTAACTAATTGAATGCAAGTACTGTGACATTCAGGAAGATAGGTAGGTAAAAGGTGAACAGTGCCTACTACACTCCACTGGTACTTACACTACCTACAGCTATCTAGTGTAGGTATACACCATGCTCCGTGATAAGTATTCATGTTCGCAGTCCCGGTGTACCATTTAAACGAGAACCAGTGGGCGTCAAGGCAAATAAAAAAGGAACTTTTCAGGGGGGGGGGGAGTATCTCAAGCTCATGATACAAAATATATATCGATTTTCTTCAAAGTGACCTGAGAGAAATGTGGGAAGAGAAGTCTGTCTGGACGATTCTCTGGTGAACTTCTATCTACTCCACGGCTACCTGGGCACATATCACTTACCAAACCTGGTATCATCACCTCTCACAGGAATGGCTGTGACACACAATGACAAGTCAGAAAAGCTGAGCAAACACGTTTTCAAAATAGACAAAGAGTTCAAACACTCACTTCTCTAGCTTGAGGTTCATAATAACCTTCAGTCTAAAGTAATGGACATTGAAGATATTTGCCAGCTTGGAACGATCGTCGCTTCTACCAGAAATATACAATGGAATCAAGCAGTCACAATGATCATGGTACGTTCTCCCCTAATCCCGTGCCCAAGAGTCAACAGAATCCTCACGATCCAAAGGCCTCCCCTATCCCCTGGACTCCACAATCCCTAGTCCGCCAAAGCGGGCAGAAAAGCAATGGCGCAGCGACATGACCCTACAGCTTCGCAATATCGGGAACGCAAAGAACCCACTCGCAGCCCTTGGCCACATAGACACGCTCCTTCTGATTGACGACTCCGACTCGATGCAGAAATGCTGGGACGAAGTCGGTGACCTTATCCGCATCCTCGCGCCCATCTGCATTGAGTACGACAGCGATGGCATCAACATCGAGTTCGTTAACCATCGCGCCAGCGGGTACTACCTGACGGGACGCAGTGGGTACTCGCATATCGGGCTGATGAAGGGCCGTCTGGACATGCACGACAACGTGGCGGGCATCTATCACAACGTGAAGCCGAAGGGAAAGTGCCGCATGGACAAGCGGCTTGGCTCGATTCTAGACCCATATATGACGGAGCTCGAGACGAGGCTTCGCCGCAGTGGCGGGAAGAAATTCATGCTGCCCCTCAATGTCATCGTCGTTTCGGACATGCAGTGGGATCCCGATGAGGACTGTTTCGCGGCCCTCACGCGCACGGCACGAGGTCTCGATATCCTCGGCGTTCCGCGCATGCAGGTTGGTGTGCAGTTGTTCCGTGTTGGCGATGCGGGCAGGGAGGTGAGTGAGGCGAATATACGGTTCATGGACGACGAGGTGTGGCGGGAGCGGGGCGTCAGAGACATAGTGGACACGACGACGTGGACGGGGAAACCGGGTGAGTTATCGGCTGATGGGATAGTGAAGGCTCTGCTGGGCGGGATACGGCGCTCGATTGATTTCATGGAGATATAAGCCCCCTATCCTAATTCCCCAGTATGGCTTAAAATCTCAACGAAAACGGGACTCGAAATATCAATGCAGACGTAATTAGAAATTAAACCCCAGGCTTCAATTCCGCTTTTCCTCTCCTTCTTTCTCGTTTCTTTGGAGAAGAGAGAGAGAGAAAGAGGGGGGGGGGGGGTCTTCTCTCTAAATTCGCTTCGCGACCGTGTAGAGAAGATGGCCCTTATTCCGCGCCATGATCCTCTCCAAAATAACCGCCAATCTCTTCGCCTCATGATCCGTACTCCCATCCTGTGCCAAATTAAGCGCATCAACAATGCAAAGCAGTCCCTTCTCGCAGGGCACGAAAGGGGGTAGGGCCTCTAAGATTCTCAGACCGGCCTCGATACCCAGCTGTCCGCCTTGCACCAGGGCGTCGAAGCTCTGCTTACACAGATCCGGCACACGATCAAATTCCTCCGGCACAAGCGTCGCGAAGTTGAAGATCAGCGAGCTCACGATCTGACATAGGATCATGTCAGGCGAGACGGTGCGGTCCTTGGGATACACGCGCAGCACGACAGCGCCGGGGCTCCGGACGCGCAGATAGGCGGCCCACTCGCAGCCGGCGGAGCCGGGACTCTCTATGTTATGACTTTTTGTGCTCAGGGTGTAAATGGTGGGTTTACTGCACAGCCAGTTGTCGAGAAGTCTCTTCTGGATCCCGCGCTGGTAGAGCTCGGCGGGAAATTGCTTGCCGTTCTCATAGCCCCGTGTCTCCTCCAGGGATTCGAAGTGGTCTACGCAGTTGAAGGCGGTGTCGAGGCGGAGTGTGAGCTTTTTTAGTTCTTTCTTCGTCAGCATGCGTGAGGAGGTGAAGACTTGCTTGAAGATGGCGGGGGTCGGCATTGTGGCGGTTTTTGCGTTTCTGCGCCTCTTGATTTGATGTGATGTGTTGGGACAGTCTGATGCCAGCGAATTTGGACTTGTTTTCTGTACGTTGCTAAAGATACAGGCTCCCATGGATAGCAGCGTATTTAAAACATGGATTGGTTTCATTGCCTTTGTTTGCTAATATCATAGGATATAGAAGGTCTGACTATGTTAAGGGTCAATGAACAAAGAAACACGAGGGAAACAAATGAAGTTGACTTCTGCTCATCAGTTGCGGAATTTACTTATGATAACGCAACACAAGGTGCAGTGAACGTAATTTGACTATGCTTGCTTTCGTTGTGCGCCGAAGGTTACAGGTGACAAGAGCGATTCGTAACGGCCCAACGGATAAAAAAAAATTCAAATCAGGCGCGCATCAACATATGCACAGATCGCTCTGCCTCGCAGGACTGGTGAGAACGGGTGCCGATCACCCGGCATCCCTGCATCGGCTCTCATCAACAAACACGGGACAAGCTCAAGCTGATGAATTACTGGCATGTATCATATGACCTACAAACCAGGGACCATATTGAATAATATGGGGCTGTGCTGGTGAGATCAGTTTATTACTATGGCTGTGTATACAGAACACTTACCTAGAAGGATTGCCATAAATTTTTGACGCAAGGGCTATTCAGGTTTTTGGAAGAAGGAGCATGAGCATACTAAATGCGGACAAAATCATGGGTTCACATACCGAGTTGAAGCTCGCAAGAACAGCCCCCTTTGATGGACGTTCTTTAGGTTGAATTCAAAAGTATATAAATATTGATTGTTTTACATGCCGGATGGGCAAATGCGCTACAGCAATCGAGTTGGCTAAGGCATGTGAAAACTTCTTCATCGCAGCATCACTACCCAATCCAGGTCTTCTTCGTCCACTGGTGAGCAAGCTTCTCCTTATTGCGGCGTTTCTCCCGATAAAGTAGCTGCGTCATTTCCTTATACAGATATGTATACGCACCATGATAGTTTATAGAGTGGTCGGAGTCAGTGTAAGAGCGCCATTGCATCTGAGAAGGCGGTACGCCCGCGCCAACGAGTAAGTCGAGCAGAGCGGCAGTATTCTGATAGTGAACATTGTCGTCGCCAATCCCGTGCATGATAGCAAATCCGCCGGGGATGTTCCTGAACCCTTCGACATTGCGAACCGCGGACTTCGCGTAGCCGTCTGGATTAAGCTGCGACGTTTTCATGTATCGTTCTGTATACATGCTGTCATAGAAACGCCAGTCACTAACGGGCGCTACGATGAGAGCAAACGAAAAAACACCCGAGTCCGCCTCTACTACCTTTGAAGAGAGGAACCCTCCAAATGACCATCCGAATATGCTGATATGGTTCACATCGATGAACTGATGGCGCGAGGCAAGTTCCTTTGCGGCCCAGATCTGGTCTGCGGCTTCGAACTCACCGAGGTGAGATGCCACAAGAGATCGGTAGGCCCGACCTTGATATCCGGAGCCTCGGTTGTCTACCGTGTAGGTGATGTATTCCAGTTCAGGGTCTGAGGTGATATAGGCATTCCAGTCAGGGGTGGCATAAAGCTTATTGACCTCCTGGGCGCCAGGTCCACCATAGGGGGTGAAGAGGACTGGGTAATACTTTTTAGGATTGAATCTGGGTGGAAGAACCTGTTTAACATCCATGGTATAACCATCAGGATGCTCCAGTTTGAAATATGTGGTATTGGGTAAGTTGTAATCTTGAAGTTTGTTCCAAAGGTCCTTGTTAGTAGTGACAGTGCGCAGTGGTTTTGCTGTATCGTTAGCTGCGTACAATTCCTGATACGGCACATCCGGGCCATCGTAGTTGAGAATATAGTAACCAGCTTCAGAAGAGAAAGAGGCGCTCCACGAAGCTGACACTGTATCGTCGACAAGTGGCGTCTTCTTCCCAGTGGAGTAGGACACGCTGTAAAGATGTCTTTCCGTACTGTCATGTTCTGTCGATGTGTAGTAAACCAATTCACGGGCCTTATCAACCTTGAGAATGCTTACAACCTCCCATTCTCCACTTGTCAGGGCCCTTAAACTAGTGCCATCGGCAGCATGGAGGTAGATATGTTGCCAGCCGGTCTCATCCGAGAGATCAACGTAGTAGGTTGTGCTAGACCCGTTGACTGGCCCAACATATTGTATAGCGATATTATTGTCAAGCCAACCATCAGTGCCATCCCGCTCTCGTACAACTTCCGTAGTGATGACATTCCCAATATTGACTCGTACGTGTTTCGACAAATCTTGCACACGGTTGAAAGCGGTATATATGAAACTATCGTGGCAGTCTGTGACCCATGCGATTTCCCCAATAATGAAATTGTCCGCGTCGAATGCGTCCAATGGAACGGCAATCTTATCGTTACCTCCGATGGTGAGGAGCGTCAAACTGACGGTCGGATTCTTGCTACCGACCTTAGGGTAGCGCAGCTCGAGGTTTTGAGGATAGACTGGCGCGATCTTCATGTCATTCATGAAGTAAGGAACCGTGAATGTCTTGACGCCGGTCTCGTTGAACGAGAGGTAAGCGAGATACTGACCATCAGGCGAAAACCATATAGCAGAGCGACTACTCAGTATCTCTTCCTCATAAACCCAATCGGGAACCCCATTAAACATATCGGGGGAGCCATCATAGGTGATCTGAGAAACGGTGCCGTCCACGCTTAAGAAAAGGTTGTTGCCACGCACGAATGCAATTGCGTCACCTACGGGGGCGAACTGGGCATATTGAATGTCACCAACTTGGTCGTCGATCAGCGGAGTAACCTCGCCAGACGCAAGATCTAGGACTGAATAGTCTGCAAAATATGAATGCCTATACTGCTTCGTGTAGTTGGTAGCAAAGAGCACTTTTGACAGATCGGAGCGAATCCAGAACTCATGCAGCCCACGTGGAATGGCATCTGCAGCGATAAATGTGGAAGATTCACCGGTAACAAAGTTTTCCAGTATCAGGCCACCATCATTACCTTGGAAGATCTTCGGAAGGTCAAAAGTCAGCGGATAGTTTCCCAATGGATTTCAGACTGTGTGGTCAAAGGGGCTCCGGCGTGAAGCAGGTGAAAGTGGAACCTGATCCTACCACGGTCGGTGCAAATCTTGTTGAGATAGCGGAGACTGTTCATATCTCAGCACAGACTTACATATTGGCCGTCTTCCCCGCCGGAGAGCCAGCTGACGGAAACGCTGCTGGCGCTGAAATTGTTGTTCACAAAAGTCTCAGTCCAACTCAAGAGTTTTGTGCCACTTCCAATGGGCTGGTGAGGCTGCCGTGGCGGCTCGATGGCCGATGCCGTTGATGTGAGAAATAGGATGGCCTCGATGAGACGAGACACATGAATTGACGGCCTCATGATCTACTTACGTAGACCGGCCGAAAATCAAGAATGAAGCCAGCACCAATTGTTGGAATAATATAGACCCTACGATATCTACAACACGGTAGGACAGGATAAGTTACATTCAGAAACATGAGAATGAGGAGAACCGAATGGTTAGGTAGGTATATGTATGCCTTCAGAAGCGTACTGCTGCCACTCCCTGGCAGCATGGGCTAGGCTATGGCCAATTACGTCCGTACTACCAGAGAATAGGAGCGAGAGTCCAAAGGGGAACCAACGGGGCCTCGGGAGGGGTCGCCAAGAGAGGCACACAGATGTCTCTGAAGCTACTGTACGTACGTAGGTACCTAGTTATCGCCTTCCTGTCTTGGATGTGCCACATAATTTGCCCGTCAACCCGACATCGGCCAAACGAGTCGGGCGTGTTGAGCAGTGAATACGGACTACCTACGGGCTATACGTACGTCCGTACGGATCCGTACTTAAGCCGAATTCCCTACTGTAGGTGGGTAGCCACCTAGGTAGCCCGCAACAACACTGATTCTCGGTATGCGGTCTTCGTCGAGCATCATGTGAAAAGAGAGCAGAAGACGAGTGCCAGCTGGTGGTTTGCAACTTAAGAACGAACTTGACACTCAGGCAGAGCAGAGTCCTTGTTATCACTCATTCACAGGCACCACTCGATAAGATGAAATGCCGAAATCGAAGAGAATCAAAAGTTCGAATGCCCGTCGGGAAAATGACCTCGCGCCAGGGTCTAACCCTAGTATACCTAGGTAACTTGGTGAAGAAGCAAGCTCCCATCAAAAACACTCGTCTGTGCTGCTTCTGGTTGCCGTGGTGCTAGGTAGGTAGATTATACGTCCGTACAATCTCCTGGTATGTCCGTAGGTACTCCCCCGCCTTGGTTGGTGGGGACGTAGTGTACTTAGTTACCTTAGGTACCTACGTAGGTACGGACGTACCTAAGTGAGACTGTTAGAGAGTTGAGATCTGATACCTACCTAGAGCTTAGGGCGCGCACGATGAAGAACCGGTGGGGTAATTAAACCATACCTATGTACAGATCCGTACGGACCGTACTACTAACCGATTTAGGTACATAAGCGTACCTACCTAAGTACCTAGGTACTTTAGGTAGGTAGGTAGTGTACCTGGAGCTTCGTTCCCGACCCACCTTGGGAGACCCTTTCGACCGGGAGCATACCTACCTAAGTACCGACGTACTTAGGTATACCTACCTACGCTACGCTACGGATCCGTACCGAGACTACCTAACCTTAGGTACGAAGTACATGATACGGGTCTTGGTGCAAAAGATTTTCTGAATGATTATCCGGGCACCCTCCGTACGAGTAGAGTACCTAAGGTAGGTAGTAAGTATACGGATTACGGACGTACTTATCTACAACTTGAGACTTTAGGAAATCCACATGTCGCGGGCCGTCATATCTATTACGGGCCGACAATCAACAGAGCCACAACGCAATATCTTAGGTACCTAGGCCACTACGTAGGTACTCTTCATTTGTTGTCTTCCTTTCTACACTAGTAATCATTTAGGTAGGTACCTATCTTGCGCCAAGGCTTCGGTGCAGGTCCTCGGCAAAACTCCTCCCGAGCTCAAAATCACACGATAGATACGGATCCGTATCAACACTTCTCTTAAGCCTTCAAGACTCCGGCATTGGCAAAGGTACCTGCAGCGCTCTTATGTACATCTGCCGGTGAACTGAATTCACGGGCAACCGGCAAATCACCATGTTTGATAGATCTTGGAATCACGTGCGTCAAATGGATCAAGAATGTCGATAAAACTCATGTCACGGCTCTCGAATTGCTTTGACGTTCCAAGCTTGCTGTTTTCAGCCTCACAATGGTATAAATAGCCTGTCTCCTTCCTGAGGATCAGAACAAGACCTTCATCTGCGCATCATTTCCTTCGGCAGTGAGCTGCACTGCAAAAACTTACGCATCTCATGTGCCCCACGCAAGATAGAAGTCATGGGTATCTATATCTAAGGAAGCTCCTCCTTGCCTGGCTGAATCGTACCGGTCTTGATCGCAGCAAGGTGTTAAGCGGGGTGGTACTTGTCGAGGAGGGGGTAGATCTCGATTCTCGAGAGCACCGGGGGTGTTACGCCAGTCGCGCATCAGCTTGCAGACGATCGTGAAGTACGACAAGATGTGAGCACCAGCACCACGAAGGCGGTGGTTTGCCTAGTCGCGGATCTCGGCAAATGTCGTGCCAGAGGCCTCCTGGTTTGGCCAGACGCCGTATCCGGCTTCCTGAAGAGAGAGGGCGCAGAAACCTGTGCCTGTTGGTGTGTTAAGAATCTATGTTCTCCTTTGCGATTTGGATGCTATGGGATGCGCATCATGGTCACTTATAGACTTCCGTAACGATACCGGCTATGATGGCCTGCGACTTGCCGGTGGCCTTCACGGCGGTGTTGTCCTAAGCATTGACTTGTATGAGCCTTTGTTTCGTTTTGGGCCCCAAGTAATTATTGCGCCCCGGAATGTGGTGGCGTCAGATTGGGATACATACCTGTGTCGGCAGAGCTACTGATGACCACAAAGGAAGGCTGAAGATCTTGCCAAGCTCAACATGGGCATACATCGCGTTTCGGTACGTGATGGCGCAAAAGTCCCGGCACTTGTTGAATAAGCCCTCTTACATGTCAAGAATGATGAGAACCTGTTAAAGAGTCAGAAAGCGGCCGAACAAGTACTCAACACTAGGGCTATCTACAAAATCATTCTTGTCGAGTCTTTCGTGCTTGAAAGCGGCGAGGGGATGGGGCTGGGGCGTGAACCATCTTGACGAAGCGGTGATAAATCAACGTGAGGAATCCCAAGTGTGATCAGCTTCAATGCGAGAAGAGACTGAATATCTACGAGCTTACTACATCCTGTTCATGGGACACCTCACGGCCATATTTGTATTGTCGTTCACAGTGTCTATGAACCGGAAGCAGCATTGCGCATCCTAGGTAATATTGATGAACAAGTCCGCTCCGCGCTCCATTTCATCCTAAAATACAGTTGGAAGTATGACATAGGCGGAGTCGTAGGTTATGACTCATAACGAACCTCCATCCCCAAGCATGTTATCATAACTCATCATCACGGTCTATCTCATCACAACCTGACCAAACCGACGTTTAATATACCCTCGATATTCCTCAGGTCGTCAAGCACCTCCCTTGTAACATCCCCATCAATACCAAGGATCATAAGCGCCTCGTCACCACCCTGTCCGACCTCCAAACAATTGACTGCATCAAGGCTGCCCTGTAACTCTTTCGAGTCCAACTTCCCAACCTGCATGAACCGAATATTGACCCCATGCCGTCCAAGCACTGAGCCAACCCCGCCAATCTTCCCGGGCTTGTCAAAATTGTTCAACATGAGCAGCGTGCCCTCGGGCGAAAAGCTGGCATTGAAGCGGTCCAGTCGTGAGATATAGATATCATTCCCTGAGACATAGCCCTCGATGATCTGACACGTACTCTCATCACCCGCTCCCCTCAACGTCACAAGACTAGCATATCCGGAACCTTTCTTCCCACTCCCGCCCTCGCTGTGTTCGTGTATCTCGCGAATGACAATGCCCTTCTCGCGCGCTACGGCCGCTGCATTGACGATGTTGACATGCCGGCCCCCGGTGTCCGAGAACGACGAAACGAGCCCCCTGATTAAAGCCGCGTACAGCGGGCGCGAGTTCGAAATGCTAGCCAGATCGCCACGATACAGAAGTTCAAAATGTCTCCCGCCAGTGCCGGCAGCAGTCGTGGAAGCGGAGGCAAAGCATTGCGTGTACAGCCCACCCATTCGCTCGATGAGCTTCGCATAGGGTTTTAAGGCGCTGTATTCCTCGGGGAGAATAAGAGGCGCGTTGACGGCCGAGGTCGGCAATTCGCCGCGCAGCACTGCTGCAACTTGCGTGCACACGTCGACGGCGACGTTTTCTTGCGCCTCAACTGTGCTGGCACCGATGTGTGGAGTCGCGACGACTTTTTCATGACGCAGTAGTTCCGATGCGGACGTGTCTTTTTCTGGAGGCTCCTTTGTGAAGACGTCTATGCCTGCTCCTGCGATGACGCCGTTATTCAAGGCGTCGAGGAGTGCTGCCTCGTTATAGACGCCGCCTCGTGCAACGTTGAGAACTCGCGCGGTGGGCTTCATGAGTGCAAACTCAGCTTTTCCGATGAGGTCGAGCGTTGATTTCAGGAGAGGCGTGTGGACTGTCAGAAAGTCAATTTCCGGGAGCATATCTGCCAAGCGCGGCACCATGCGCTCGACGCCTGTTTGCCGCGCGAGATCGGGATTTGCGTATGGATCGAAGGCTATGACTTTCATGCCGAGGCCGATGCACACTGTAATTGTAATCAGATAGCGTTCACCAGAATGCTCATAAGCAGCTGTGGTCTGAACATTCCCCATTTATTCTTCCTGTGTGGACAAACGCAAGTGGATACACGTGTTGAATGAATAATAGGGGGGAAAAGGAGGACTAAATTGAAGATAGAGACTTACTCCTAGCAACTTTCATGCCAACCTTCCCCAACCCCACAATGCCCAAAGTCTTGCGGCCAACCTCAACACCAACCAGCTTGCCTCTCTCCCAGCGTCCCTCTCTGCTGCCGCGACAAGCTCGTCCAATATGTCGTGCCGTAGCAAGAAGCAACGCAACGGTGTGCTCAGCCGCAGCAACAATGTTACCGGCGGGCGAGTTCACAACGATAACGCCACCAGCTGTCGCAGCCTCCACGTCGATGTTGTCGACTCCAACGCCCGCCCGTGCGACGACGCGTAGACGAGGTCCGGCAGCTTTGAAGACCTCTGCGGTGACCTTGGTCTCAGATCGTACTATCAGTGCGTCGACTCCGGAGATGAGGGTAAGAAGCTCTTGTGGCGTCACTCCTTTTGGACGGGAGTCTACTTCGAAATCCGCTGATAGCAGAGCCAGTCCGTCTGGTGAGACCTTTTCAGGTACCAGAATACGGGGCTTATGGGGAGCTTCGATGGCCATTGTGATATGTGCTATTTTATGAAGCTATAGTAGTCAATTACTAAGAGTTTTTTCAACAAAGTAAAAGTTCGTGTCTGTGGTAATGTGATGTATTGGGGAAACGAGACAGATGACAATCTTTACTTGCGATATCCAGCATCGGACCCCAAGCAGGCGATCTCCAAATGGGAAAGCTTGATGCAACTACTAACCGATGGTATTACAATAAATCTTGGGAAAGAGGAATAGAAACAGAAAAGCAGGCAGAGTCGTGAAAGTTTCTCTGATAAAAACATAATCTACAGGGAAGGAAGTTAAGTGCTCTCTCCCCTCAGAAAGTTAATAGACGAGAATCCGATCTACCGTACTTCGCTATTTTTTCCTGCCGCCTTCCACCACATACCTCGCTGCGTATCATCCATTCCTTGCGACACTCTGGACAGACTCTGCACGTCCCGGTGACGAGATTATGCACCCCGTACGGACCGTACAGCAGCTCCCGTCGGTTTGAAGTCGGCCGACTGTCAGGAAAAGTCAACATGACCTTGGCGCGCCGAATATATCATGCAGATCAGCGCTCTGTATGGAATAGAGCGCATATTGCGCCTATCAGTGGCGTCGAGACGACGTGAGCGCCAGCCAATAGGCAGAAATGGGCGATCAGCGTCGCATCCGCAATGCAGCGCAACATGAAAGCCACCATGGCCATGTGACATATCTACACATGCATGGATTTCTTTGATCGTACGAAGAAGAGGCACGTAGTGCATGCATTACACATTGGCCTGTAATCGTCGTCCGAGCTGGCTGCCTAAAGATCGGCGCCGTTTGATCTCGATGCCGTAAGGGACTGGATCGTGTTTCTTTCCGGTGTGAACACCAAAGATGCATGCAACACCAAGGGCGCACTGAAAGCACGGCGGGAAGTGAACGCAATATGGAAACAGTATGTATCTAGATGGTATCAAGCCCCCAATTGCCATATACGAGCCTGAATAGGAGAGTACAAGCCTTCCTGTACAGGGTAATGATGTGTGAAAACGAGGAAATCCCCGGTTTTTTTCGCCAACGATTTCAATACGTATTGTATTACGTCTGTGGGTGAGAAGTAAATATTTGCGGGTAACGCCACATAACGGCCAGCTACATACAACATAGGCAGTACCACATTCCCCTCAACCCCAACACCTATCATGGCCCGTCTCGATCAGATACACTGCAGGCAACAAAAAAACCGGACTTCCGAAAAGAAGTAGGAGTCAAGGGGACTGCACGAACCAATGATTTCTTTCAGTATTAAACATTGTCTCCTGATTTCATTGTTACGTGGACTGTATAGTATATGAACGTGTAAGCTGTAGGTAGCTCCAATATTAGATGCCATTCCCTGCGCATTCTTTTTATCCGACTTCAGCCGTACCTTCACGACAATGATGTATCAGTCCGCCTTAATCAAATCTTGCTTCGCATCTACTTGCAGTACACATATTAAGTCTAGATAGTAGGCATTCCACACACTTGACTATCTAGATATACCTATCCGCACTTCAATGTTCGTACCGGCACCATGAGTGTTTGGAAGCTAATGGAGTGATGCGACCTTCACCCTAAACTTCGGCACTACGAAGTACCTAACATAAGAAACACCACAGCCGCGGGGATAGGTATTCGACACTACGAAAGCCGACCTACTACTAGGTACTAGTACCGTAAGCTACCTTCGCGAATCACAAGGTGATTGGATAGGTATCATTCAGCGCCCTCCGGACGGAGCAGACCCATTACCGGGCCGGCCTGCCGAGAGCGGATCCGGATCTTTCCATACGCCTAGGCAGAAACCCCTGTTTCCGCAATGATAGGTACTACTCCGAAAAAAAAAAAACCGAACAGAACAGTCAGCACCAACGTCAAACCAAACAGCGAATTAGGTACACAGATTTCATATTGGGTATATTTGCGCAGCGAAGCTGGTTAAATAGCTACTCACTGACTAACTCACTCACTCACTCATTCAATCACTCATCAAAAACCAACCAACTCACTCCCCTGAAGAGTTGTTTGAAAACATACCTATACTTTTACCATCAAATCGACCGGACGGAGGGAGACAGAAAGCTACTTAGAAATTCTCCTCGCCAGCAAACTTCTCATTCTGTACAATCTCAACCCAATACCCATCAGGATCGAGCAAGAAAGCAACATTCTTCATTCGGCCATCTGTAAGCCTTTTCTTCCACGTCGCACCCATACTCTCAAAGCGTGCGCACGCCGCCTCCAGATTATCGACGGAAACGCCTGTAAAAGCCCGCACCCGTTAGCTGCGCCTTAAAATTCCCCTCCGAGCCCGGGGGGGGGGGATGTTTAAGAAAGGGAAAGGGAAAGGGAAGGCAAAAACTCACAAATATGTCCAAAGCCCTGCGGCGCATCATTGCCGTTATGGTATCTGAAATTCTCGTCCTTCTCGGTACCGTAGTTCCACGTCAATTCCAAAAGACCCTCCTTGTGCGCCGTGACCCCGTCCGCCGGCACGCCCTCTGCGCCCGCGTACCCGAGGAAATAAAGGTTGAAGCCGGCGGCGGACTGCTCGTATGTGCGGAACAGCTGCATGCCCAAGACATCCTGGTAGAATTTGAGTGACTTCTCGATGTCCTTGACGCGGATCATGGTGTGGTTCTATTGGGGGGTTGGGGTGGGAAGTTAGTCGTCGTTGTTACTGAATATCATCATGCGCTTTTCTCATCGGAGAGAGAAATGGAGAATGGAATTGGATGATACATGCCATGTGATAAGTGCCCGGATCAGTAGTAGCGCCCTGTTCCTCGGGATCCTCCGCACCCTTGGACCCAGTCCTCTGCGAGATGATCTCAACCCAGTACCCATCAGGATCAAGTGCAAAAGCAATATTCTTCATGCGACCGTCGGCGAGCTTCTTCTGGAACTTATAGCCTGCATCCTCGATGCGCTGACACGCGGCCTGGATGTAGTCGACGGAGATGCAGACGTGGCCGAAGCCGCGGTGCGGCTCCTTGTTGCCGTTGTTGACGCTGTAGCTGTCGTCGGACTCGGTGCCGTAGTTGTGCGTCAGCTCGATCACACCCTCGCGGTCGAAGGTGCCGTTGCCGTGCGATGTTGCTTTGGGCCCGTCGTAGGCGAGGAAGTACAGGTCGAACTTCGCTTCGGGGAACGAGAGTTTCTTGATCAGGTTCATGCCCAGGAATTCGTAGAATTTGACTGTCGGGACCATTCGTATTAGCACATTTCTTGCGGGGTATCTAATAGAGGAGACGGAGTGCATCACATACCCGACTCCTTGGGGTCCTTCACTCGAAGCCTACAATCGGCGCACTCCTGTGTTAGCCCATTGATTCTGGTCCGAGATCGCAAGAAATGATGGTGATAATTACATCGAATGGTTGAACTTGTAGTTCTGTGTCTTGGTGGTCGTCGCCATGGCTGCGAACGTTCTGCAAGCGTCTATATGAATGGGTCAATATAGCCAACCGGGGGAATCAAAAATTCAGATAAGTAGATAGAATATAGAAAATAACGAACAGTTGGATTGCGCCAAAGGTCGCTGTCGCAAAATGGAGGAATGTAGTCGAAGTCTGCACAGGGCCTGCAGAGTATACATGAAACCGGGGACAGCGCCTCAACCCAGGATAGGTCGAGTAGGTAAATATAAGACGTCAGGTCCGCCGTGTGCTAATGCTCGAAAAAAACATCTCTTGGTCACCAAGTTTCATTCAGCAGGTAGGTAGTAATAAAAACTCACGTTATCGCCGATCGGTATTAAGAAACCCCGCAACGAAAAGTACGGGATCCGTACCTATTACAGAATAGAATGCATCGTCATTTTTATTTAACCCCGCCTCGGCATGTTTTTGTTTAATAGATAGGTAGGTAGGTACAGCATCCCGAGTGTCATTGACAAGAACTCAATCAACTGTCCGAACAAGAGAGAAAACTAGGTAGCCCTACCTTGTTCCTCCCGAGACACAATTGCGCCCTGCCATATCTCTGGGACACGATGCTCCGGCCTTTTCCCTGACCAACCCGTGATCGTAGAGTCAAATCGTAACGTACTTTACAGAGAATATTTATGTACACTGAAAAAACGGTGGAATGTGGTTCACAGGCGGCCGGAGTTTGGAAACGGCAAATGCACTTGTTGCCTGTGGCCATCAGAACTGCCAATGGCGGCGCATGCGTCATATAATGTACACACACTTGCTTCTCTTCATGCGCTGAGATGACACAACACACATCATGAAGAGCTGAAAGCCCTCGTTAGTTTCTCGCCCAGGCTGTTTGCCATTTCGCCGTCAAAGTATCGACTTGGGGTCACGAAGAATGCGATCGCGATGATAACGTAGAGGCTCATCAGCTAGTTCACGCTGGTTAGCAGAAATCCGATCAACAGGTTGCACAGCATCATACCATGGCCCCCTCGAGGTAATTGGACTTTCCATCTTGAACCGTGTAGATGACGACCAGAACGGCTAAACCAAACGCAACGGTCTCGACTAATCTCTTGTTAGCACAATAAGCCAGTCAACTGTGTGAGATCACATACAGGTCTCGAAGTGTAGGTCCATGTCGCGGTCCATGATCCAGCCCAAAACGACCAGAAACGGTGTTACAAACAAGGCAATTTGGATGCTAGATCCAATGGCCACACCCATAGCCTGCATGTCGTATTAGCACGGGATGGTAAACGGCCTTCACAGCAGCACGTACCAGATCCATCTTATTCTTAACTGCGACCACCACCGCCGTGACGTGCTCCGCCGCATTACCCACGATGGGAATGAGAATGAGACCAATGAAACTGCGACTTATTCCACCACGTTCGACGAGAGAATCGATACTTTCGACCAAGTAATCGGCGCAAATTGATACGAGGACAGTCGTTACCACGAGGACGGCAGCGGCGGGCCACGGATTCATGGTCACCTCATGCTCGCTTTCCCCCTCTTCTCCCCCCTCTTCTTCCGCCTCTGCTCCTTCGACCCGATCAGGGCCAGCCTCTAAGCCGGTAGACTGGGCACCAAAAAGATTGTGATGGGTTCTCAGCTGGAACCAGAGATAGGCAACATAGATGACGAGGAGAATAATGGCTGTGCCACGCGAAAGCGAAAGCGTGATGTTATGTCCTTCTGATCCGTCATCGTGTCCTTTCCCTACAATCATAAACAACTAAGAGCAGATTAGTAGAGTCCTTGGCAAGAGTTACATCAGATCCCTCTTACGGCTCCGGGAAGGATGATGGAGGCAGCGGACAGTGTCATCAGGGAGGCCGTCGTCTGAGCCGTAATGGATGCGAATGATTGCTCCACGCCCTGGTTGTTAACGTCTCTCATGTTGACAATACCACCAATAAAAAAACACATTCCCATAACCAATAGTAAGTTCGAAAGAATAGACCCGATCATAGACGATTTGACAACCTCAATCTGACGGTCTCGTAGTGCGATGATACTGACCTACAAATGAACACTGTTAGTGCGTAGGCGCGGGAACGCCGGGATCTGGTGAACAACACACAATCAACTCGACCGCATTTCCAAAAGTGGCATTGAGAAGACCACCCATAGCTTCTCCTAGCTTCGCAGATATTTGTTCGGTGGCGAACGAAAGCACAGCGGCTAGCGGAATGATAGCGAAAAAATTGATGGCGAAAACCGCGATAGGGTCCCAATGCATCTTACCCGCGATAATGCCAACTGGGACCGCAAATAGAAGAATGTTGACCGGACCTAATGAATACGACTCAGTAAACTGTATTCAACTTCCCCCCCCTTTTCTCATGCCGATTGGAAAGGGGACGTACTGCTCAGAAGTGTCATCTTTGTGACATGCCAGCAATAGGCGGAATATCTGACGAGCATATTTTGGTTGTCGCAGCCCGGCGTATACCTCGAATTGAAGAAGAACTCCAAGGCCGGATGGTGGCTGTGCGTATCGTCGTTTCGGGTCAGAGAAGTGCCATTTCTCCCTACAAGAGGGGTGTACTCAGACGGTACCCCATTTCCCAGACGGTGATGCTCGTGGCCAGGCATACCCCAGGTAGCCTTGCGCAATTGTTTATGATTACTCGGTCCAACTATTTCGCGATTCATCGCGTCGCATTATTAGCAAATGATGCGTACAGAGCATAATTGGCATGATAATGCAAAAGGTATGGTAATAATGGCAGTGATCAGCTTCATACCAAGCGGATACCAAGGGAATAGGTATATATAGCAAAACTCAATGTTCACAGATCACAGAACAAAGAGTGTAAGTGGAGAGAGAGGCGGAGTGTAGTATGTAGGTAGATTCCTTGACGCCCGGATTAGGCGGAGGAGTGGAGTGGGAGATGGTTCAAGGTCGCAACGACATGTACAAGTAGGTATGATGGGACAGGGAACAATATGTTTGCTTTCTATGCGGACGGAGTGAAAGCCGAGGATTAGTCGTCATGTGAGGTTCAGTCAACTTACAGTAAAACCCCGGCATCTCTTTAGGTACAGGATAGCAACCTAAAGAGAGATGAAGTGCGCTTGCTTCGGTCGGGGGGGAGGGGAGGGGGGAAGGGGGGGGGGAAAGAGAAGGAGGGGAGGCAAATGATTAGTAGTTTAGGGTTTCTGGTAGGGGATGGAACAAGGTGTAAACTTTTGCGGTTTTACTGTCGATTGATGTGTAAGCCGAAAGTGAAAGATTGCGTGTCATGAATCGCGACGAAGGACTGGGGACCGGTTTAGCGTCGGTAGAGCGCAAAGTTGAGAGTGTTGGGTGAGGAAGACCCGACTGAGCAACTCTCATGTAGATATGATACTAATAAGTTGCTTGGAGACTTTGTACTTTTACATTCTTCCCTACTACATGCGTTACTAATAAGTAGGTACCTGGGTCTGACGTAGCATCAAAGAAATGAACAACTTGAAGTTCTCTTCTCATCTTTATACTCGTAGTCCGTCCGTACGGATCCGTAAATTGCAGTACTTCCCAGGTGGTTATTACCTACCTTAGTACCTACGTCCGTACCTTCTACATACAAATGGATCTATGCCTAAAATATTCCGTACGGACTACGGTACGAAATACTTAATTCAGGAACTCAATGTAGATAGATACCTCTGCCGAATATGTATTATAAATAAGGTGTGTAAGTACATACTTAGGTACCTTATTTATAGGCATTGCTGCATCTGCAGTGGGTACCTTAGGTAGGTAGGTACCTAGATAGGTACCTACGGTATGTCGTGCATGAGAAACCCACGTTCAAAGTTAGCCCGGCTACCTACAAGAAGCAGGCACTTACTAGCACCTAGCTGGAACACAGCTTCTAAGAGAGAGAGAGAGCGAGCTTTCGGCGCGAAAGAGGTTACGGTGTTCCGTACCGGTACGGACTAGGTAAACTATGCGGAATTGAATTGCCCAATCATAGACCAGTGAGGTATACACCTCCTCCGGCCCCGAGTTTGTTAGCGCGATACACAAAGCAGGGGTTGGCACTTGAACCCGTGGGCAGTTGCTGGCTGAGATGTCAAGAGAATGTTAGTGTACCAAATTTTGTAAAAGGGCTTGAAGCATCTGTCCTGGGCCTCTGGTCCGAACCCCTGCTTTGTGTATCGCGCTAACAAACTCGGGGCCGGAGGAGGTGTAGGTACCTAGCACTTCATGCAGTAGGTACCTAAGTGTACATACCGAGGTACATTCGGACTACGTACCTAGGTAGGTACCTAAGGTAGGTACTTGTACGTTTAGGAAGCCGTTAATTACTTGGTAGGTACAGATCCGTACGGACGTATACCTACCTTAGGTTGGTATTCCGTATGTCCGTACGGACTAGTACGTACCTGAGTACGGATTACCTTGGTACCTAAGACTACCTAGGTACCTATCGCGCAAGTCCATCCATGATGTACACCTGTAAGTACTTAAGAAGTGCACTTCCAATCTTTTAAACAGGCATGCAAATAGATTAAATCAAGGAAGCAAACCTACTACCTACTGTGCAATATCGTCCATGTTACCCTCAGAAGGTCCATTCCCATGTGAGGACAGCAGCACGCCGCGCCAAGCGTGGCGGAGTGCATGTACCTTGCACAAGAGGCCTCCAATTCACCCCACCTTTTAGTCTACCTACCTACCTACCTAAGTAGTATAGGTACCTATCGATAACGGAGCCGCGCCGTCTTAGTCATCGTCATCTCCTAGTCTCGGTTACGACTTTTTTTTTCCCTACGGAATAGGTACCTAGTAGGTAGAGGTACCGATGGCACCCTACGTGCTTTGTGCATAAGTGGGTGTCTGTTTACGTATACGTAGTTGAGTTTCTACACTGGTAGTACCTAGGTAGAAATAGGTACTGCCTATGTAATCTGTGGAGTTGGTCTCAATTCCCTCGAGGCGGGTCTGTGGTGGTGCCCCTTCAGTCAGTACACTAAGTACGGATCCGTACGGATCCGTAGTCCAGGTACTATTCAGCTTCGCGATGCACTGTTCTGCCGCTGATGTCATGGATAGGCACAGTACCTACTACTCTGAGTATTCCGTACTAGGTAAGTAGGTAGGTAGTTCGTACGGACGTACCTAAAGTAGTATTCCGTAACAGACTGTGATATATAGTCAGATCACGTGATATCACAAGCGATGCCTCCACGCTGCCATGCTCTTTACTTTTGCCTACGTTCTTTCTATGGAGGTAAGTAGTTTAGTGAGACTACCTTCTCAACCTCGAGGGCACTTTCAAAATTCCCTCTGAGGTTGATCATAAATCGCATGGCTAATTGGTGCCTACTGCTGGGCTCTCAATTGGTTCTTCTGGTGCTGCTCTGGCTAACTGCCTTGATTCGACCCATGATTCCAAACCCCGCCAGGTACGACGCCAAGTTCGCGGCTGCGAGCTTGTTGTCATATCATTCCCTGGAGCTTGTGTCTTTAAAGGATATTCAATCACTATGGGCCGGGTACGGTAACATTTACGAGGTGACAGCGAGAGCGACAAATGCTGACGCAGCTGCAAAAGTGCGCCAATCGTATGGTGATATCGCCATTTCTGGTCAGGATGGGAGGGATACATACGCGCTCATCCTCAAGATCATCTTGCCGCCTGAGACACCATCTGGGCCTGAGCTTGAGGGCCATCTGCGCAAGATGATTAGCTACCACGTCGAACAGAACTTCTACAGCATTGCGCCTCGGTTCGGAAGAGACTTGCCTATGGCCCGATGCCTTTCCACTACAATGGGGCTGTCAGGCTCTGATGTCCCCGACGTTACTGCGACTTTGATGACTGATCTTCGGCCTGCCTATCCCATCGCTGGAGAGAAGAGGGCAGTGCTCAATGAGATACAGGTACATGCTGCCTTGGCCTGGCTATCCAAGTTTCACCGGAGATCATGGGGCATATTACCTTTGCCATTGGATGACTTCTTGCTACCACCTCTCGAGGAAGAAGCGAGGGGATCGCGAGCTAAAGAGCCCGGGGCCCCAGTCTGGCTAAATGGAGGGTATACGTATCTCGCAACGAGGCGGAAAGAGTACGCCGCGCTTGCTAATGACTCGAGCTCCGAATGGTCGTCAGCGCTCTGTGGCCCACTAGCATCTGGGATTGCCTCCGTCGCGGAGATTGTAGCCCAATTTCTGACACCGCGCGGGCGTGATTTCGAATCGCTCATACACGGCGATGTGAAGTCGGAAAATCTCTTCACTACGCGGGATGGTTCCGAGGCCGCATTTTACGACTTCCAGTACGTAGGCCTTGGACTAGGTGTGTCTGATCTTGCAAAGCTCTTCACATGCTCCGTACCAGTGCACTTGCTTACAGACAGCACCCGGTTCGCTGAGCTGCGCATGGGCGAGGGCGAGAGGAGGCTCCTAGAGCGATATCGTAGGGGTATACTTAACGAGACCAACAAAACATACGACTGGGGAATCTTTATCCGGCATTGGGAAACGGCGCTCGTCGATTGGCTCAGGTTCCAGGCGTCGTGGGGATTCTGGGGAAACACAGCCTGGCTCGAAGCACGTGTTCGGTCGATATTGAAAGACGAAGGCTGGCGAGCTTGGCTTTACGAGCAGCACTTACTACTGGACCTAGAAGATCGGGCGAACTGATACATCATTAGACCTAGAACAAAATCTTAATACATAAAATAGAAGATGAAAAGATAAAAAATAACGTAGCGTGGCAAAGCCAAGCCAAGCAGTATCATGCATATCATGTGATTTCGAATTCGTCTCCAAAATGCAAAGCTCCAAATCCACCCCGCCGATCAATCAAATTTCACCACGTCACGCCCGACTTTTTTCGACAATAAAAGCGCGATCCCCTTTTTCTAAACTCCCTAGCGCATGAAACCTAAACGCCCCAAATAGAATTTGATCAACAACCGGTACCTAGCATAGGCATCCTAATTTTTCCACTCGTCCCGACCTAACCTGACAATATCACCCTGTTCCAAAACCCAGTATTTACTCGGTGCCTTGCCCTCCGCAGCTAACATCGCAGCTCGAACAGCAGCGCGCCCAACAACAACGCCCTCCTGACCGATACGATCCTGGAAGCCCAGGCCGACATAGCTCCCAATACCGCGGACAAGCGCCTCAGAAAAGGGGCCGCCGGCATGAGGGGTTTCGCGGGGGCCCATAAGGAAGCCGGGGCGAAGGATGATGGCCTGTGGGAAATCGAACGCCTTGATGGCGTCCTCTACGCCGACCTTCATTTTCGAGTAGGGAACCCTGCCGCTCACGAAGCCGCGCACGCCTGTTGATGAGATGAAGACGAAGGTCTCGACGCCAGCGTCGCGGGCTGCCTTGATGAGCTCGACGTTCACTGCACACATCAGTATCAGCGGCGCCTTATACTTATACGAACCCATCACTTAAGTTTATTTTAGGTAGGTACATACGGTCGTGATCAATTTTCCACTGGTTCTGGATGCCGCCGGCCTGGGCACGGGTCGTTCCTAGAGCGGAATACACCGTTTTCGGGAAGGGAGAGAGCGCAGCGAGTTGCGCGGCCCATTTTGTCGTGTCTGTTTCGATGGTTGCGCTGAGTTTGGGGGACCCTTCGGTCTTCGGGGCACGGCGGGAGATTGTGTGCACGGTTTTGCAGGCGTCGAGGTTGAGGAGCGTGGCGAGGATCTCGTGGCCTACGAGTCCTGTTGGACCGATGACTGCGGCGATGGACGTCATCCTGGGTATGCTCTGATCCATTCAATCGGTGTGCGTCCTGGTTACTTGAGTACCTAGGATGTTGGAGGCAAGCAAAATACTTACTTCCTGAGTATTTATTGCTAACTGCCTACTGATTACAAAGCAGGCATGGATAATTCTAGAGTGCGCCTAACTCTAAAAGTCTGAGGGAGGTCAGAGTGATTGATCGTAGTGAACGCACTGTACCGAAGTCTGTGGGCAGAGCGCAGGTTACTGCGTAGAATAGAAGCAATAAAATCCTGAAATATTGATGACCTGGCCTCCTAAGTGAAGGCGTTGGCGAAAGAGGGTGAGTAGATCGTGCTTTATAAACGTTCTTGGAGTTGAAGTGGGATCGTAGAACCCACTTACGGATAGGTAGATACCGGTATACCTAGGATGTTTACAGTGCATCCGCACGGTGCTCAACATATCAACGACTGTGCTGTTCCGTGACGGAGAACCTCTCCGGCCCCAAACCTCGGGATAAACCAATGCCTCGGGAAGCGGGACAGGTCCACTTTCCCACTCTTATACTATTATTATGGGGCTGTTTGGAGCAGTTAAAAAGGTCAAGCAAACGGGAGGTAGGCTAGCCTTTGTTTGTTTGTTTGTTTGTGTTGAATGAGCTTTGATACGATTGTTCTAAATAGGGGTGTCTCTACGTTCGTATGTATTCACCTACCCCCCTACATATCGGCCCTTGTCAAGTATCATATACGTACACGACCTAGTAATTCCGCTTGCACGTATAAGTACAGACAGACCTGTACCCGACAGTCGACATTCGACATGGAGGGAGCTGTCGGCTGTCGACAGTCGACAGTCGACTGTCGACAGGAATCTCATGTCGACTGTCGGTTGTTGAATCCAAAAGCGGTAAAAATGCCAAGACAAAAGTACCAATCGAGTTAGGGATGTAGTAGGTAAAATAGTTTTCCCAATGACTTTATGTTCGTTAGGTAGCATTCTAAGCCTCGCCGTCACCCCCAGTGTCACTATCGTTATTGCTGTCGCTGCCACTGCTGTCGTTGTCGCTGTCACTGTCGCTATCGATGTCTCTATCACTGTCATTGGTGTCGGTGTTGCTATCACTGTCCATATTACCGTCGCTATAGCTGTCATCGTCGCTACCACTACTGCTGCCACTGTTGCTATCACTGTCGCTATCGTTGTCGCTGTCGGTACCAACAACAAAATCACAATATGGATAACCATTCCGACATTCTCTCCTCAGTCCCTGACATTCTGCCGACTGAATTGCGCTCCTTTGCCGATTCTGAAGACAAACCACCAAACACGCAACCCCAATTTCTAATCAAACTGTGGTCTACAATATCAGAGGTGTGAAATCACGGTCATAAAAAGATTGTTAACAGAAAAGTCGCACACCATAGGAAAAATGCCATCTAGAGATGCAATACCTGCAATAAGGAGCTTTCCAACACAAATGCAGCCCAGTAACATCTTTGGCATACCCATGACATATCTACACATGGGTTTATAGATGTGGTAACTCCTACAACAAAACGCCGCCAAGTGGAGGTTCCAGGTTCAATTAAAGCCAGCTTTGCGAGAACACAGTCTATTTCAGCTTAGTTTCAGTTCCGACAGCAGAATTTACTTCTTTCTGACGTTATTGTCATACGGTTAACCCAATGACCCGCTTCTACTAAACATATCGCAGACTAGTTCCGATACAGACACGGCACAAGACCATACATCACCCAGCCCCCTATGGTCTGATCGGCATCTAACCGAACAGCTGACTGAAAAGATTTTACAGAGCCTGACATCATATCATTCTCTTGCCCCGGCGGCTACCCCCTACATCCCCGGCATGCTGACGTGTCCCCTTTACTTGGCCTGAACCCCGATATTAACCAAGCCCGATACGAGGTGCCCGGGTTTCAGGTCAGTTGAATAGGAAGGGGACCTTCTGTGACAAGGGCTTCTGTAGGAGGGATAGCGTACGACAGTGCGCGCGACGAGTGCGAAGACCTTAGTCTGACGGAACAGAACTTATCGGTCATGGGTGATTGTTTGATGCGCGAGTGTCAATTGTACGAGAGCGAAGAGCTTGGAATAATAATTCAATTCAGCTTATAATAGTTTATGGCCGCAAAGAGTCGTTTGGGTCCTCCGTCTTCTGTTAAACAACATCAGGAGGGACTACCCCTACTTAAACCTTTGCGCAAGTCCCCAGCGACTACGTCGAAACCGACAACGTCACAATTACACACGACGAGCTCGGGGTTTGAAGAACTCGTAGCTCGCCGCCTAGCGGCCGAGGCCTATTCGTATCCGTCTACAACATGTGGGAGGTATCACCGCGTTCTGGCATGGATTCTGACTTAGAGGCGTTCAGCCATTATCCAGCAGATGGTAGCGTCGCGGCACTGCCCGGTCGGACAGCCGCAAAAACCAATTATCTGAATCCTCGATTCTCAATCTCGAAGTCTTCGCCGTGACTCCCCTGCCTTCGGCGGGGCCCCGTCCGGCAAAGACTTTGAGATTTCTAATCTCGTATTCAGACAACCCACAAATGTGCGTGTTAGGGATTTGACCCTCACGCTAACGGCTCGAATACGAGGTGTGACGTCGCAGGCGTCTGCGACGCAATCCCCGAGGACCCGCTAAAGACCGTTAGCTACCGCGGAACGAGACATGGCCACGTATCCGTGTGACACCTTCATCCCCTTCGTCGCGTCAGCATACGTCAACGTAGCCGCTGTGGCTTTATTGAGAATGATACGATGTCTATCAACACAGCAACCCTGTGTTCTAGATCAGTCGCATCACAAGCGAGTACGAAGTTATCACGCCATTAGGAGACAATAGCCCAACTATCAGGTCATCGGATGACCCGGGAGATAGATCGACGCAGCAGGCCCGACTGAAGTCATGAGATCATAACCGCTAAGTCCAGACCCTTAACCTCCTGAGAACTCCTCTCGGAATAGCTCCCGTGAGTCCTTTTGAAATATTCCGCATACTAATAATATCTCGGAAATGACCTTAGCGAGCGGGAGAACCTCGGACCGTGTTCCTAATCCAAGTGGGGTCGGTGGGTAGATGGGGAAGTGACGAAAGGAAAACCAAGAACCTGAAGACACGGAACCACATTGGCCACAGGGTTAGGGTTAGGGTTAGGGTTAGGGTTAGGGTTAGGGTTAGGGTTAGGGTTAGGGTTAGGGTTAGGGTTAGGGTTAGGGTTAGGGTTAGGGTTAGGGTTAGGGTTAGGGTTAGGGTTAGGGTTAGGGTTAGGGTTAGGGTTAGGGTTAG